>OY282584.1:27726970-28108110 GCA_958298965.1 Chrysolina haemoptera
TTAATTCTCCTGAAAGAACTTACCCTGGTTGGTTTAAAATTAATCGAATTGGCTTTTTCTTTGTTCACCTTGTTGTAGAGCCCAAAACGTAAAATTATAATGAATACGAGATCTAGATGACATTGTACCATCATTCAGGCATGCTCTTCCATGCATACATGGGCGTTTTGTCAATTCTCGGAGTTGTTAAAAATTCTGAGCAGAAAGCTTCACTTTTCATCTTTGACACCCTGTATCTCGAAAACTAGTCTGCCGATTTTTTTGTGCCCGTGGACACTTTTGCCGAGGAAATCAAAATCTACAACATACCAAAAATTCAGGGAATTTAACCGAAAGCCATTTTCCATAAGGAAATTGCGGGGTCCTTTGGTGCCCTGATAGACTTTTTGAATGTCTACCTATTAAAAAAAAAATCATTTCAATCGCTTGAAAAATGAAAGTTTAATATGAGTGCTTCCGTTTTAAATGGACCACACTGCATCAATAAATACAATTATTTGAAAATGCAGCTGCCAGAAATTAATGAAAAAAAAATTGCCCATTTCTTCTTCTATGGGATTTGGCATATGAATTGCAAACTTCATTCTTAGGCATATAAAAAATCCTATTTAATTTTATTTAATACACATAATTTATTTATTTGAATATTTTTTTTAAGAGTGCAAATAATAGTTCTGGGCATTATTGTGACAAACTGATAATAAAGATAATTTAAGCAATTAAAAAGTGCACCGGTTGCAAAATGTTCGGCTCACTCACTGCCTTGTGCTGTCGCCTGGAGAAGTTGAAAAACTTGACTGCGCAATTCCTCCGTCAGGCTTGCTGTGTCATAATTGGATGATCATTCGAATTCGAATACGGAAAAGCCGATTTTTTAAATAATGCGATTATGTGGCGAATCAAAGTTCACAAAAAAGTAAACACAGCAAGCCAGTGTGCGCAAGAAAACTGCGAAGTTAAGTTTTTTAACTAATTCAGGCGACAGAACAAGACTGCGAGCGAGACGAACCATTTTGTTCCTCTCAAATTTTAATTGTTATAGTGCCAAAACGGCTTATTTCCTGATACGGGTTTATTAGGCAAACTTACTTATTTTGATACCCTCTAATTAATACTCCTATCATTTTGTCACAATAACTATGAAAGACCTCAGAGGCAGAGTTTCCAGCGTGTTTTTTCATAGTGTCATCCCCTTCAGGCCTAGTTCACTCTTAAGAAGTGAAAGTTCCAGAATAATGAATTGCTTCTATGTCAAAATGAATAATCAAATTCATTTCCAGATTCGAATCAGTTCTGAACCAATGTTTAAATCAATCAGCAGTGTATTCGGTACAATTCTAATGGTGAACAGAAGGAAATGTCATGTCCTAGCACTGGACCTACTCGTACCGTAGTAACCTAAGATGGGCTGATCTTCTAGATTATCGTTATCGGTTTCTCTAAATATTACCCATAACATAGGTTTCGTGGAATTTCTAAAAATATTTGGAACCTCAAAAAATTCTGTTCTTGAATGGATTAGTGAATCTCATCAAGGGTTTTCAACTGACCCCCTAACACTTCAAAAAAATTGGGTGAGTGGATGTCACTTTAAGGAGGTGAAGGAGGTGTGTTTTTTTTTATGTCACATGGTGTCTTTTCGGAAACATAAATCGACTTGACTCAGGGTTTTTCTTAAAAATGGCTAATAACATAAAAAGGAAATGTATCCAATACTTCAGGACCTCACTGTATAGAACGTCGTAATGAATGAATTTTCTACATGTCTAGCACACGTCCGATCGCAAAATTTTCATTTTTTGAGCTCAACACTGACATAATTTTCAGTGGTTAAAATCCCTGAAACGAGAAAATCTGATGGTCTATTATCACCATTGGATGGATTTATGCACATCCAACACAGACAGCAATTTTGTCAAGTGTGGATTTGCACACACAATGTGTCTGTCAGATGCTCATGTCCGAGGCTATTGCAATTATTGTCTGTTCACCCAATTATAGTGATATTCAGTATTTCAATATAACTTCTAGGCATGCGGTGCAGTGTATCATTAATTGCAAAAAAACTGGTTTCCATCCACAAACAGAACAACAACCCCTTTTTCAGGTAGCAGATCATGTGGGAATAGATCAGGAAGCAAGATAAGAAATCATTGATTCACGTGAAGTCTCTCAATAAAACCAAGAAAAACTGGACACCTATTCCAGTAGTTCAAACAGAACTGTTTTTTGACAACCTTCTGAAAAGGAAAAAAATATTAGATCAGTGAAATCTTTACAAATGTTCTTTGCGCACTTGTTAGGAAAATAACTTTTATTCATACAGAATATGGTTGTATGCAGAGTGAAAAAACTAATTTCTGTAATACCAAATTGTATGCATTCAATTTGAAAATCAAAAGTTAATTGTCTATACCATTATTGTCGATCTCCATCAAGTAACGGCCGAATCAATCAGAAAAACAAATCAAAAATTGATGTAATTTCCGGTGAAACGTATTTCAACTTGGAATATGCAAATATCACAGTATCTCTCATACAACATATCCAAATCTCAAATTTCCATCTTTAAAAATAAACAGATGGCGTGACGTAACAAATCTTGTTGCCACCCGGTATATCCACTGTCATTGCAGTCGAAAACCCTCCAATTTCTTACAGCTACTAGCCCTGTCACAGTTCTCTGAATAAAATTTTAATTGCACTATGTTAACTATTTTCAGATTTGGTTATTGCATGTAAGGATATACCTTATTCATAAAAATAAATATATTTTTTCAGTATCCTTGTTATTTTATTTCACTAGAAAAGTTTGATGATTTTTTTATAATTACCATCATTTTCAACTCATTCACTGTTATCCTATGAACATTCGAAAAATGTGAAATCTTTATTACTCTCCAAAAATGCATATACGTACCTAGTTTGTTTTTTTTTTTTTTCAAATAGAATAATATTGTTTTTTCATGGAGAATATTTGAATATCATGCCACTTATTCGCATTAAAACAAAAGCTCAGAAAAACAAACGGAAATATCTGAAGCAATAGGTATATTTCAAATTGTAGAAGAATTCTGCTATCCTCATCTCGGAAGAGACAAATTATTCAAATGAAAAGCTGTATCTGTACCTTAGATGTATTTAACGCCCTATTTCCATGCAGATATTCGGAGTGCTAGGAAAGTAAAAAATATTCCAAAACTAACCTTTCTAATCAAATATGTTCCAATGGATATGATGATCAAAGACTTCTGATCGAATTACATATACTAACATTTCCAGTATCTAACATAACTGTAAAGATAGTTGCCAAATGAATTTCATAATTGTACAAGTTTCGTATTTGGGACACTATGTGAAACAGTGCAGCATTCGATACATTCATGGTTACAACGGCATATTTCACTACTGCCATCTGGTATATAATAGCCAGACTAAATTTGGTCAAATTCACGGTAGCAAAATGAAGGCCATTACATGGAATAAAGAATCATCTACCCAAATTACTTTTCGTATCATAATGCATCCAAACGACTGATATTTAGGAGCTGATACTTTCCACACCTCTCATAGTATATTTAGCGCAAGTATTGGAAACGTTTCATCAAAATCTGAGACGGAAAGTTGTCAATGTTGTCATTTGAAAAACTATATGCAGGGGTGGTATTCTGTTCACCAAAGAATTCTATTGTCGACAGAATAAGTGAGATCGCATCAATATTGCATTTAAAGGAGACACAGAGACAAAACTGTCGAAAATAGAATTCTTTGGTGAACAGAATACCACCCCTGCTTCGTTTCTAGTCTGTACTGTATCTTCATCACATCTCAATACCGTTGTTTGATAATTATCAAACAACGTCAATACCTATTTCCAACCTTTATCTTTGCACTACTCCAATCAATTTCTAGTTGAAGTTTCAATTCACGAAATGATGATTAGCAAATACTGCTCTGCATAGCCATTTTCTTGCGTCCCCCCCTCTTAACGTAGAAAATAGTCAAGTTGATATTAATTTTGAAATACTTGTTACTTCAGTTGAAGTTTTCGGATCGAAGTGTTGACTTGTGCGCTTATTAATTTGTCAAATATCCACGAATTCGAACTCCTATCCGCGATTCGCGTTGGTTTCAAGGTGTTGATGTGATGAAGGTTGATTTTGTATATGCCATGTACTTGACGGTCACAATATGAATGAGAACAATTGTTTCATTGGTCAATAGTACATTGTGTATCTAGTAGTAAAAGCATTACATTCCCGGACGACAATGTAAATTGAAGTTTGAGAATGTGCTTTTACTACGAGGTACATATACTATTTTTGCTGGAATTGCAATTATAAATTAAGACATTTTTATAAATGCATAATAATTTTTGACTGATGTCATCTTTTGACTATGAAATCGTTTCCTGGACAATCACTGTTCAAAAAGTTTGTTGATCAGCAACGGACTAAAATACTAGATTAGCGTATTAGAAAGAACGTATCCTTGAGCGATTTCAGAAAAACACCTTTGTAGGGGAGTGTACTACAGTGAAGGAACGAGATATCTCGTCATTGTTTGAACACAACAAAATAAAGAATGACTTGAAACACCTCTTACTGAAGGACCTTTCCTCTGTCACTGTTAACAATGATCACAGGATCCTTCCCCACCGAGGTGCTTCATTCCTTCTACATAGAACGGGGCAGGGAGCGGTTCACATAAATGTTCGACAATCTGCCTAAGTTGTAGATGACAGGCGTGCTCCAGCGCTCCTGTTGAGGAAGAAGCATTCACTACAACTCATCCATTCGAGGAGGAAGAGGAGGACCTCAGTAACGAATTGATAGAGGAGATGGAAAATGACCCAGAAGATGATAAGGCTAGAGCACGATGAGGATCAAACCACGTCAAAGAAGCCGAGAAAGTTTTAAACATTTAAATTTTTTTACAACGAATTTGCTTGCATTTGTGTTTTTATATTTGATTTTGTTTGTTTGCAGGATAACATCCATTTCATTTGATTTAACTTTGTATCTTGATAATTGTAACTGCAACTTTTAATGAATTGTATTGACAAAGATACTTGAATTGGAAAAAGTCTTCAAATTTAGTTTTACATACCACAACCTTTCTTCAAAATACCTATGTTGAATCACTGGATAGACTCAAATGGATAGGTAGGCCTGAATAGTCGTTATACAAGAAATGATTGTCAGGAAGCAATGTAGGATATTCCAAAATGTGTCTTTTTGTAATTTGGCGTCTAAGTTTGGTTAAAATTGGTCGAATTTTCAAACATTCAGATGGATAGATGAACTCGCCATTATATTCTCTACAAATTTTATGACAAGAGTGTTTTGATAGGACCGGTATTTTGGATATTACGAACGACAGAAAAACCTCAAATAGTACATTCAGTAATCGTCTTTCAGCTGTCGATTACTTCCTACAACTCATTCTAATTCAATAGTTGGAAGATCAATCGACTCAGAAATTAATATCCTTCACTTTGTCTCTTGGCAAGTATTTCGCTAGGATACGTTGTTCAGAAGTTATAAACAAAAAACTGAAGAAAGTCCGAAGATTTTGAAGTTTTTGGGGCACCAAAAGTAAAGTTCAACCCTGGAGGAGATTACCAATTTTCAAGAATATTTTAAGATTCTAGAACGATTTACAGCTTTCCCCAGGCCACTTTTAGGTCTTTTTTTATTTTATTGAGCTACTGAGTGATAAAATAGTTATTTATGATACAAGATGGGACTTTTTGGTATGAGCGTGAACTTTGTTCAATGAGGCGCAGTAACGTTCAACAAAAAATGCTCTTTACGAAAATATATCAAACACATTTTTTCTACGACAGTAGTTATATTGACAAATTATAGCAATTATTGAATATTTCATCTCATGAAGTTTTCAATTTTTATCGTATTATCAAATGATGACTTCCGAATGAAATATGACGCAAAATACAGTAATTCTCAAGAATGCCTAAATGTATGAACCTTAAGTAAAAATTAATTCACACTACTTACATACAGTTGATATTTTTTTCACAGTTGATTTTTTTTTGCACTGTCGTAAAAAAAATACCTTTAAAAATTGTACGACTTGCTCTTTCTGTACGTGAATAGATGGACGGTGAGCAAAAACCTACATATGTGGTTGGTACCTTTTATCTGGGATCTCTTTTGTAAATCCATTCACAGCAGAGGAAAAATGTATTCAATCTACTTATTAACAATCTATAAACGATATCATCTTGAACTCACCTCTGGGAAAATAACATAATTTGTGACTTCTGTCAGTATTTTTGCAGGTTGTAATCCAACAATACTCCATCAGTAAACAACACTAATTCCTATCAGATCTGGGGCAATCTGCTGTAACCCCTGGACCAATAAACCAAGAATTGACCGTTACCGTATTATCGATTGCATAAATCTTGAAAATATTTCATTAACATAGTATAATATAACTCTTGTCTATGATTAACATGACATTCTATTATTTCAGTACATTCCGGAAATTAAAGACGTGTCAGTAGTTCAAACGTTGGATCTAACCTTACCTAATTTTTTCCGTGGGTTATTTTTGACATTTGAACTATTAGGCTCCACCCATTAGCCATTTCCTTAAGAAGGCCTTCTAGTATCTGGTGACACTAAAATATAACTTGTCAATCGCCCATCTAGCATCTGCAACACCAACTATTTATTTGTATCACGCTTCCTTGCAGTGTCTTGATTCTAATTACAGAATTCTTCCATTTGCGTTTTAATGAGATGATTATTAAATCAATGAATGATCATTTATGTCAGATGGCGTCACCAGGCCGTTTCCCATATTATTTAAAATATAATATGTTAAGATTCACATTCAGGATTGTTCATTTCTATATTATATCTAATATATTATGTTATCGAGTAAGTGGTGGTGATAACACTTTTTCAATATAACAATAATTTGTAATAAACTTTAATATATTCATTAACAAAAATCATTTTAAAACATGGTGCAGTCATGAAGAAATCCTGTAACTATAATATAAAACTCATCATGGAGTCAAGAATACCATAAAAACTATCTTTCGCTGGAAATGTTGAAAATTTTAGACGATTCAAGTAGAGTTTCGAAATCAACAGGCAACTGGCAAAAAATCGCAACCAGAAAAAACTAGAGTTGTTATAATATTATTGAATATTATAGGAGAAGGAGGAATAGAGCTTTTCAATACTCTCAATTATTTAAAGGAAGAAAACAAAGGAAATTATAATGTTGTTATAAAAGTACTGGAGGACTACCTATCTCCAAAGAATAGTTATTTAAGTAACAAAGAATGTAAAGACGTGCTAACATTCGAGGTGAGCGAGTCAACTCAAAAGTATATTCATTTTTTTGCACCAACTTTAGTCCCGTATAACAGAGACTAAAATGTATCTTTCAGTCCCTAGGGAGATAAAGTTGCATTTCAAATCCCTAGGGACATAAAGTAAAAATCAAACTAGGACAAAAATTAGGAAATATTCCATTATAAACCTTTATTGATTGAATTAAGATTGTATGTGATATTAACATTATTACACTAAACTATGAAACTAAATGGGCGATTATTTGTATTTGACAAGTGAATATTAGAGGAAAGTGAAGATATGTCATGTTCTTGACGTATCGGTTAATGTCAACATTAACTGAAATGACACTGAATTGAAAAAGTTTGTTGACACCGTTGCTATGACGTTACCTAGCGAGTAATCCAAGTATCATGTTTATATAACTCATCAAAATAATTAGTTGTATGATTATTGAAATTTATAGTACTGGGAAGTGCAAAAAATAGCGTATATGCCGCAGGACTAAAGTGATATTTTATCCCTTACGTGATTATTGGCCCTCGGGCTTTACCAGCCCTCAGGCAATAAACATCACGTGCAGGATCAAAACATTCACTTTAGTCCCTTGCTATATAATATACTATAATTACAGATGGCCCGAGGAACAGATATTGCCTGAGGTTATTAAGGCTCAATAATTCCCGTGGTACATAAATAATTTATTTTTATTTCTGACCGATTTCAATAAAATTTTGTTCATTTTTTAAACGGAAAAAATGTACCATTTCATTACCTTCCCGCTATATTTGAATCAGTTAATCAGCCGATTGGAAAAAACATGTTTGTGAAAATCCCCAGCAGAATCGCAATGTATTTAGTATTGCCAAACCCATCTTCCTACACGAGACATTGCCTTCGTCGCACTTCTGCTACTGCTCTAGCCAATGCAGGAGCAACTATGACTAACTTAAAAAGACACGGAGGTTAAAAAGTTCCACGGTGGCGGAGGGGTATTTAGAGGATAGCATCGTATTGAGAAATTGAGCGGCGCGTATGTTGTTTACTTTGCCATTAGAAGAGACAGGTAGCTCGACTGCAGTGAACAGTAGCTCCAGCCATACAAAAGAAGAAAATGTTTTCAGTGGCGAAGTGATTTTCAGGGAAAATTTTAAAATTGTACATTTATTATTTGTAATGACGTGAATAAATAAAATACGGTTCAGTTTTCATTTCATAAATATATACACATATATACATTAGCATTTCTCATTTTATTTTTACTTGTGAAAGGTAGAGGGGATTATAGAATCCATATTGTCCCAAGGGAGTTTGGACCCTTTTTATTGATAGCGTAACTATGACGATTCAAGTTTATAATATCCTGGTCAAAAATAAAAATATTATTCATGGAAAATTCCTCTTTTATAG
Organism: Chrysolina haemoptera; assembly: GCA_958298965.1. Lineage (NCBI taxonomy): Eukaryota > Metazoa > Arthropoda > Insecta > Coleoptera > Chrysomelidae > Chrysolina > Chrysolina haemoptera. The sequence continues at coordinate 27,735,718 of OY282584.1, forward strand.
CAGAGTATAAACGGACGGTGAAAATTTTGGTGACTTTCTGACAGATTTGAAAAAATTATCTCTGAACTGCGATTTTGAAGATCACATAGATAATATGATTCGTGATCGAATAGTATTAGGCATCAATGACATTGAACTTCAACAAAAACTGATAGGAAAAGGAGATTTGATATCAGATAAGGCTATTAATATTTGTCGAGCAACTGAGGTATCCAAGAAACAGATGAGAGAAATACAAATTAAAAAAAAAGAGTTGATGAAATACAGAACGAATACCAAGGAAAGAGAGATCAAAACAGAGAAAACTCACAGTGCACTGGAGATGATCGGTTCACTAGAAATTATCAACGGCGTAGACCACAAATGACGGAAAATTACAACCAACCTAGTTCAAGTCGAATGGATAGGAACCAATTTCACTGCAGAAGTTCTGGAACAGTCAATCAACCAAGAATGTGTCCTGCATATAGAAGAAGACGTGGTAGGTGCAATTCATTGTATCATTCCCAAAAATTCTGCAAGAATAAGATTGTAAGAGAAATTCAAGAACGTGAAATTGATACTGACGATGATTTACTTGTGGAAGTCCTTGAAATACATGAGGTTCAGACGAAGAAGGAATGGAAAGAGAAGATAAAAGTTGAGGGATCTGATTTAATTTTCAAGATCAAGTCAATGTTATATGATAATACGATCAATTTGATAAAATCAATTGAGAGGTAGGTAGCTAACTCAATGTGAATCAAACGAATATTGTAATAGAATCATTTGGTGGGCTTAAAGTCAAGCCAATGGAATATGCAACACTAAAATGCATATTCAATGACAAAAATAGTTTCGAAAAATGAATGATTGTTGATACAGTTATAAAACCAATTTTAGGTCTCAGTACAAGTATGAATTTATGTATATGTTAAGATTCACATTCATGCTTGCTCCGTGTCCTATATTATATCCATTATATTATGTTATCTAGTAAGCGGTGGTGACGACACTTTTTTAATGTCACAATAATTTCTAATAAACTTCTAGTTATTTATGCAACAAGTTCAAAAAATAAGTGTTTATTGCACTCGACGTGAATTGTCCGAAGAGACCGTTAGGCCGAGTTGGACAAAATCATATTAGCCGTGAGCGCGTATGTTATCACGAGGTGTGGTCATAGTACAGAGAGTTTGATCTATGTAGGTAGACGGTTTAGAACAAAGCCTATCAGTTTTGATTATGGAGTTATTCTCGGGAAGGCATTGTTTGTTTAACTCTGGCTGATAACATCAATACAAAATAATATAAAATAATATGTAACTGTCTAAAACGTATTGCCAATCTCACAGAATATCGGCTAAATATGTAGTGGGTTTGAACGTTTATGTTTGTCATGATGACAGCACGTTGAAATAGAATGACAGATAAGTGCAATAAAAACTTTATTGCAATAGTGCAATGAAGAACTTTGTAGAATGTAGAAAAAATATATTTATTAATGAAAATCATTATAAAACAAATTCAAACTACGTTTTGACTTTTCTTGCGTTTTTTTCAACAACCTTATCAGTGTTAAAACGCGCTCAACTCGAATTATTTTCGAACTATGCATTTTATAAAGTAAAACCTTTATGGCTTATTAGTTAGCAAATAATACTATTAGTATTTTTTGACACTGGTCTAGGTAAGATATTGATCTTATTCCATTCAATTCGTTATTACTTACATTCCATCAATCATAAAACTTCCAAGTTAAATTACAATACAGTATGCCGCTAAATTATGGAATAAATTCATCATTTCTAAATATAAGGTATTTCAGAAGAATCATGAGACAGGTCCATTTTCTTTTCCGATTGGCCAATTTTTGAACCCCACCCAAATTATATAGCGTTAGCCGCATTTGAGTAAAAATGACTTTGGTGGTAATTTTAAATAGGACACCCAGTATATTTTGTTAGGGATCGTCATTACGAATCCAGTGATACCCGGTTTGATTGTATTATGTCAAACGGCTGCGGAGATATGGACAAAAAACATCCTCGTATGTCTAATGAGTATGACTGAGACTCCACATGATTCAGAAGGTTAAAAATCTCTGTCGGACTCATTGGGCATATGGTGAAGTTTTTTGCCTATATCAACGCAGCCGTTTGATCTCATTAAACCTAGTATCACTGGATTCGTAATGACGATGACTAACCAAATATACAGTGACCGCCAAAAAGTATGTACCATATGGGAAAAAAGTTTATTATTAGAGTATTGAAAAAAAGATTCTTTGGAAAAGTTTGTGCATATCCGATAACCTAAAAATCGATTTTGACACATGTCACGTGAATGCTGGTATGGCGGTAAATTGAAAAAAAATACTATGAAAAGACAAAAGGTGGGGTAAAATGGCAATATATCAAAAAAAGTTATTTGAAAAAGTTTCTTAGAATTGAATTTTATCCACATATACAAAGTTTGAAAAGATAATGAGAGAACATTGAAAATAGCAATTTTTTTAAATATTTTCCTATCTATATAAAAATATCATATTATTATCCTATGAATAGCTTGGCCATACCGAATCATTTGTATTTCAATGATAATGACAAAACTTTCTCATTTTCTCTACACCAGTGAGCACTAAATTAAAAAAATTGGATTTTGTTAAAACCCTGGCTGTTACATTGGTTCGTATCGTAACAGTTATATCAGAATTCCACGACCATTGTGATGACATGACACTCCAGAAACATAGTGTTTTTCAGATTATAATCAAGTTTCGATGATAATCGTGCCAGAGCGATTCACTTCGCATGCAATGTTGAAAACTCTTAGCCTCTTTAATTTGACGCACATTTTTGAGATTATGTGCGAAGTGAAACGTTCGTGCACGATTATCATCAAAAATTGATTATAATCGAAAAAACACGCTATTTTTGGATTTCCCTATCATCGCAATAATAGTGGAATAGTGTTTTAAATGTTAGATACGAACCATTGTAACAACAAGGGTTCTGACAAAATTCAATTTTTTGAAATTAGTGCTATTGCGGAGAAAATGAGAAAGTTTTGTTATTATCATCGGAATACAAATATTTCAGTATGGTCAAGCTATTCATAAGAAAATAATTTGACATTTTTCTACAGCTAGAAAAATATTTTTAAAAAATTGCCATTTTCAATATTCTCACACTATTTTCTAAAACTTTGTATATGTGTATAAAATTAAATTCTAAGCAATTTTTTCAAATAACTTTTTTCTTTATCTTGCCATTTTGCCCGACTTTTTGTCTAATCATAGTAATTTTTTTCATTTTCAATATTCTCACACTATTTTCTGAAACTTTGTATACCTGTATAAAATTAAATTCTGATCAACTTTTTCAAATAACTTTTTTCGATATCTGGCCATTTTGCCTAATCATAGTAATTTTTTTCAATTTGCTGCCATACCAGCGATCACGCTAAATGTGTCAAAATCGATTTTTAGGTTATCGGACAAGCACAAACTTTTCCCAAGAATCTTTTCTCCAATACTCTAATAATAAACTTTGTTCCCATATGGTATATACTTTTTGGCGGTCACTGTATAAGAATATTTCCTACCTTTTCAGAAGAAATAAACATCCAAGACGTGTTTTTGACTGTTGATGCCAGCCTTGCCAACCCTACACAACCCTGAGATTCTCTGTTTCTTTGCAAGTTATTAAATAATACCGCTTATGCAGGCGCGCGTCCCTAGGGGGCGGGGGTTAGGAGGTAAATATCCCTCCATGACAGCCTTTGACATTTTAGAACGTAAATGATACCGTCATCGTAAATAATATGGTCGAAAAGAGCGATGGAATGACTGGAATGACTAGAGCATGCTCAGTAGATTCCAATAAAGTTACATGGGTTTATCTAACCGCTTCCCAGTGTAAGGACGAAGAATAAAAAAGAGGTCTCATAAATTGCGCCAACGTGATCGATTACCCCCCTAGGCACGTGCCTGCGGTTATAAATATGAAAAACCCATGGCCATGAATGATGGTGGAAGGCGTTTTTTTAAATCACCATTCCAACATTAAATAAAGGCCATAGAAAAGTAGATTTTTTCTCCTTTCATAAGTACTTTTATGTCTGATAATCAGCTTATTTGTCGTCAGCCGAATACTTTCCAAACATATCAATCATAAACATATATATATAATATATATATATATATATATATATATATATCTTTCTATCATTTGTGCGTCCATACATTTTAAATTTACATATGTTTCAGCGTCCCCCACCTTTATGCGTCCGTATACGGACGCTCAAATGTAATCCCTTATTATTTCGTGTGAAAGAACTGCTAGTGACCTCTATCATTTTACTTTCGAACCTCCGTATTTGACAGATTACTGTCTGTGGTCGTGAGTTTCACTGTGACTTTGACGGAGTTACATATTCGCCATCATGTGGACGCTAAAGTATCACAAGTTGATCAAAATATATTCACGTGTAGTTCAAGTCATGTCCGTTGCAGCGCTACAAACGCATACTGTATACTTATTGTGGACTACATTCTGAGATTCTTCAGCGTCCGGACACTTGGCAACACACCATTTGTATTCGGGAGGTTTCTACGTGGTCTCATTTATCGTTGATGGACTCAGTGGGGTAACAATGAATACACGATGAAAGAAAATTCGCATTCGAGGACGCAACAGTATTTTGCATTCGAATTAAAACTAATATGAGAATAAAAAATTAATAAATGAGTATCTGTTATTGTTAATTGACATTTCGTGTTTGAAGCAAAATGAAATATCTAGGTGATATTTTTTGCATGACTATCGTACAGTTGTGTGCATAAAAAAGTCGTACAGCAGTTATTGCTGTACGAAGCTATTGTGAGTCAATCTTAATTGAACTTCTTATCGACTTTGACAAGTAGTGTCAAAATTCAAACTATTTTTGTTAGTAACGCGCTTTTAACATTTTTTCAGCGCAATTAGTGCAATGCCTTGTACGACTCTTTTATGTACAAAACTGTACGTCTTTTACGTTCTAGAACAACAAAGAGTCACTTCGCTTACTGAGATTTTAACGAAAAGTCAACATTTGAGTTCAGTTTCCGAAAAAGAATAGTTTAGTTCTGTACTCAAGATGAAATACAAAATGTATCTAGTATGACATGTTCGATTTGCACAGGAAGAAGAAAAAGCACAAAATCTCTATTGATTCATAAATTCCCAAAAATTTTGGTAATCCATTTAAAAAGGTTTTCTCAAACAGAAAACAGAGAAACTTCACAGCAGACAATGAAGCCCCTTGTCTATATAACTTGTACGCTTTGTTGAATCACAGCGGGTCCAAAAAAACTGTTTTCAGACGTGTTGCGTACACTATTTTTTCCGCAACCGTGGAACGTACGTTTTATGAAGTTTAATAAATAGACAAATATACCTTTAATGGCTTGCCTATCTGAATGTAGTCCAAACTATACACAGTGAGTTTAAAAAATTTGCCACCACATGGAAACTTTTTTATTATCGATTCGGGCCAAAAAATTTTAATATTCATAAAAATTGGTGCATTGCGGAATCCTTGTATTCGAGTTATAAAAATTATAAATTTCCTAACGGTGTACAGGGGGGGACAAAAAAATGAATTTTGATCAAGAGTAAACTACCATGGCTGCGATTCCAAATTTGAATATTGTTTTCAATTCTAAATAACCTCTTTGAATGCACTTTTTATAATGTCAAAAATAAGGGGTAGTTTACACCTGATCAAAATTCCTATTTTTTGTTCTCCCCTGTACACTGGAAATTTGAAATTTTGACAACTCATAGATATGCAAGTAGTCTGCCATGCACTAATTTTTATGGGGATTAAAATTTTCTGAAAAATCGATAATAAAAAAGTTTTCCATATGGTGCAAATTTTTTAAACTCACGTTATATAGTATGGACCATATTTTGGTAGGCAAGCCTTTATAGATGTATTTGTATATTTATGTAGCTCTATAAAAAGTATGTTTCATCCGGTTAACAGATGGGTGAAGGTCGACCTATATTCCGGCTCTTAGAATAATTTATTCATTATATTTCTTTGTAGGACAAAATTTCGAACATTTTAGTCCATTTATTTGTATTATATATTGAAATTTGAACAGAAGATAGGTACTAAGAGAAACATTCTAATTCTTATTCAGATTAATATTCACATTAAAATTCGAGCACTTCTCAGCCTAGTCCGGGAAGTACGTACTTCCTGGACTGGAGCGGGAAGTGCTACTTTCTGAAAGAAAAACCGTCCAGAACGTAGGTTCTTCCCGGACGGTTGCCGAAAATAGTAATTTGTATATGAAAAAAATCAAATGAATATCATACAACTTTATCAATTTTTTATTGGATCGTAAATGCCCCTCAATGGATTGACAAAACTATATTATTGTTATATATCTCAAGATGGCGACCCTGAACACCATTTTGATTTTTTTTATGGAAGTCTTGTGAGATTTCACTTTGAACATCTGGTTGAGTATTTCTTGTATTTCTAGAATATCACACCGAGATATGCACCACACCCAAAATGTATGTTATAGTAGGTAGACTTGAATACTGCATACTAAACGGAAAATAACTCCATTTTCATTACAATACAAGCTTTTATTTAGTTTCACCTGTCACGGTGTCTGTGCGTTTCTAATCAAATCTTGCAAGTCAAATATAAGACATTTCTAATCGTCTGATTCAAAATTTGACAGGTGTTCATAATTTCGGTGACAATGCATTATGAAATTTTCGTTAGAGAAAAATTAAAAAAGACGGCTCCAATATGGCGGATGAGTTTTGTAGTTATGGTCCGATTCGATTCTAAATTGGTATGTGGGGGTTTTTGGGGTCGGACATAATGAAATTTTTGTCAAAATTCATAAATTCAATATGGCGGCTCCAATATAGCGAACGAGTTTTGTGATTATGGTCCGATTGACTCTTAATTTGTATGTGAGAGTTTTTGGGGTCGTAGATTATGATTTTCTTGTCAAAATTCATGAATTCAATATGGCGGTTCCAAGATGCCGGACGAGTTTTGTGATTATGGTCCGATTCGATTCTGAATTGATAGGAGAGGGTTTTTGGGGTAGGAGATTATAGATTTTTTATCAAAATTCATAAATCCACGACGGCGAGCGAGTTTTGTAATCATGGTCTGATTCTCTTCAAAATTGGTACGTGGGGTATTAGGGGTCGAAGATCATGAATAATTTGCTAAAATTCATATGATGGCGGACGAGTGAATATTTAGGTGGCCTCCTCAGTGAAGAGCTAGATAGTTCAAAACTCACAGGAAACGGCCCCTGTAATAACCATGCTTTCTTTGAAATGCATAGATCAATGCGTACTAACTAAAAAGCACAGAATGATATAATTAAAAAAAAAATTTAAAGACAAGCTTTTATTCGAAGGCGCTAAAAAGTAAAAAGTAATTTCTTGAGATTTGAGTTAGATTCAAAAGCTTATTGCCACTTTCGTATTCGAAAACTTTGGGCGGCTTTCTATATATAAGTATCGGAAAGTTTTCATCTTGGGTATGGTAGTTTCATGAGAGCGTAAAGAATAGCTTGTTATATGTTAAGAGAGCATTACAATTTTTCCTCTACTCCCTCGATGAAGGGATATCGACGTGATCTGTGTGTGGTGTGTTGCATTGCCACGTGGTCCGTTAATGCGTCGGGTGGGGTAACAGGAGAGGCGCACGATAGTACGTCTCTCTTAATTATGTGGTATTATCACATCATTGCGTTCCTTTTTGCTCGCGTAGATTTCTGTCTATACCCCAGATGAAAAGTTTCCGATACTGTATACATTTTATCAATTTATTCTTCAATTTGAATAATATGATTCTTCTCCAGGAAAATTTGAAAAATGTCGGTGCCGAGATGGCGGACGAGATTCGTGATAATAGTCGATTCAAAATTGGTATGTAACTGTTTGTGGGGTCAGAGATAATGAATTTTCTGTGAAAATTCATAAACTCAAGATGGCGGACAAGATTTGTTATTATGATCAGATTCGATTCAAAATTTGTATGTGGGGGTTTTTTGAATTCTATGTCAAAATTCATGAATTCAAGATGGCGGCCTAAGATGGTGAACGAGTTTTATGGTTATGGTCAGATTCGATTCAAAATTGGTATATAGGGGTTTTCGGGGTCGAATATTTTGATTTTTTATTAAAAAACAAAATAGTTTTTTAAATATAGTTTAAAAAACTGAAGAACGTGCTTTACTTCCAACAATGACTAAAAAGTATAAAATAATTGTCAATGTAATTACTCAAATGCAAAAAATAGTGGGGTTCTTGACTTAAGTTTTCTCGAGCTTTTGAACGCTCAGTATTGTAAAGTTGAAATCAGTAACGTAAAAAAATAGTTTGTAAGCACCCACGCTTTTTCACATTTGAGTTATTACATTGTCAATAATTTTTTACTTTTCAGTCCATGTTGAAAGTAAAGCGTGTTCTTCATTTTTTTAAACTTTTTTATTCACTTCATGGCGCTTCACAGGTTCACGAATCTCATGACATTATTTCCTAATGATGTGGAATAATACGTCTGCATATATTAAGTTACAAAATACCAGACATGGCAACACTGTCGGACGCCGAAAGTATTCTATTCGTCCAATAATCATACGGGGGGACGTAGTAAGGATAGTACAAAGTAGTGTATATTGAGGGCGTTCAAATGATAGTATAATGAAAGGACGTAAAAAATATGCAGAATATATAAATCTAAATTGTGAGTGATCCAATACTAATATTTCAATATACTTTACATTTTTGTGCTCTTTGAACCTATTGCCACCTATTGAAGGCGGAATAGTTGAATATACTTCCTCGGACGCTGAAAGCGTACTGAATAGAAAGACGCTAAAAAGATAAATAGATGTATATATATATATATATATATATATATATATATATATATATATATCATTGTCTGTACTCATTCTTTCAACTTTTCTTGCGGGGTTTGGAGGCTTTGGTGTGATAATGAATATCCACTCGTATTTTATTGCAGCCCAAAATTATTTTTAACAACTCGACACGTATTACACTTTCAACATTCTGAATCCCAAGACATATTTCAGTTTCCTGGGAGCTAAGTTTCTGTGGTCGGAGTGCGTCGGTAGGCCCCTTTTAGAAACTTAAATGCCTTTTGCAGAGAAGCAGTGGGCGTTTGCAAAGAAAATGTTCTATAGTGTTAGCAAAGTTTTTGCAGTAGCGGCAACTATCACCTAATTCGTAAATTTTTTCAGGTGATACCTCAGACGAAAGTCTCCAGTGAGGAGTCCCGTTAAAGTCTTCCTTATCCAACTCGAGAAGCTGTTTAGCTTTCTTTGATGTTAAGATCACTAACTGTTTAACTTGTTTTTGTGCTGGTACTTCATTCCAATGAGATCAAATTTCTTCTGTTTCCTAGCGGGAAAACTTGTGGGCTCTTATGGAGAGAAAAGGGTTCTGGGACAGAAAATGGCATGACAATCTTGCCTCTGACCACCCTATAACCCGGTACCCACTAGTACTAGTGTATTTCCAGTTCTCTACCTTTCAAATTTCAAGTACCATTTAATAAAAAAACGTTCCATTATAGTATACCCTATTTCCCGTTATAAGCAATGCCACTATAATTGCTCCGCTATACTGCCTGCGGGGGAAAATAAACAATAATGTTGAATGGTGGCCACCATGCATGGGACACTTGGCGCATCCTGAAGCGCGTTCTTGTCAAGCATATTATAAATACATTTCTATGCTCCTGTCAAACTGACGAGCTGACTCACCATCTGTGTCATCCTGTCTGTACTCATTTATATGTATGTTATATCCTTGTAGCCCTTATGGACTTATACAGTGCGGCTTTTAATGACTATGACTCCCCCCCTCCGTTAAATCTTGAACGGTTCGACTTAGAAACATGAATAAAAAACCGTTTCGAGGGTTTCACTAATACTACTTTTTGAAATGAAAGATATGGTGATTGCTCAATAGAGGGCGCAGGGGGCTCATCGACTCAAAATTTTTAAATGGCATGGGTGCTCAAGTGGCACATCGTTGAAGAGAGAATTTAATTTTCTTCACAACCATCTACATTTTTTTGAATCTCGTTAATATTTGTTTTGCAATTTAAATTCGAAATATCAAATATAAATGCGGATCTGAATACTACTCATACGTCGATAAATTTGAACTGTTTGACGTGAAACAATAAAAACCAATTTTTTTTTAAGGGTATTACCGATAATACTTTTTTAGAAAAGAATCATTGCAATTACTCGACAGATGGCGCTGGGGGCACATTAACTAAAAAAATTTGAAAGGCACAGACACAGACAAAATTCGAAAATATTTAGATGGTTGTAAAGAGAATGGAATTTTCTTTCCTACGATGTGCCACTTGACCCCCCATGCCATTTGAAAATTTTGAGTCCATGGGCCCCCCGCGCCCCCTATTGAGCAATCACCATATTTTTCATTTCAAAAAGAAGTATTGGTGAAACACTCGAAACGGTGTTTTATTCATGTTTCTACGTTGAACCGTTCAAAAGTTGAATGGGGGGGACTATTAAAATCCGCACTGTATAAACCAGTGAATATTATTTAAACGACGCCATTGCAACTTTGTTGCAAGGTTAATAGGAAACGCTGTCTCAAGCATTCCTTTGTTCTATTCAAGGAAAGCGATAAGAAATCATTATTGCGAACAGTCTTGAGATTATTTTCACAGACAGTCTAATTCAGAGGCTGATTCGAGAAACACTTTTGAAACCCAAGGTTGAAGAGTTTCGACTTGAGTTTTGTATCGAATAAAATAATTTTTTTAAAAGTCATTTCGTGTTTCACCGACATAAAATGTGTAATGAATAATTCTCAAATTATCTACATAGCTAGTTGGAATATTATGTTGACTTGTTGATATTATGTTGGAACCATACAATGAATGACACCAATATGAAGCTGGCAGCTGACTAAAGCTAGCATCAAAATTTTCCGAACATTCCCGATTGATCAGTGGCGTGTGTCCCTCCTTTTTTTTTCTGTGACCGAAATTGTATTGATTTCAGGATATCATGAAATGAACTGGTGGATAATACATGGTGTCAATTAGTATTTTAGTATCGAACAGTATGTGAAAGTGATATGGTCCATCGCGAGTCTAAAAATATCAAGTGAATCTGAGCGGCCACATACATTACAATCTTAGTTGTCATTTTTAATTGGACAACTCAAGATGGAAGGAAGTGTATGGTCAAAATAGCTTGGTAAAAATGTTAATTTAAGACAATACACTTCAATCTTGGCAACTAAGATTGTAAAGTATGTGGCCCCTCAGATTCACCTGATGAGGATGAAAGGATGGCAAATGGAATTTCTGACTGGAAAATATTTCTCCAATGTAAACATTGATTGAAAATTTTCAATTCTGTACATGTTCATAATTTAAAATAAACATACTGCCTTATTTTTCGAGATTTTTCATAATTTTCAAATTTCCATCCTGTCGTCAGCTTTTTCAGAAAATTTTGTACAATCTTTTAGCACAGTTTATAACTAGAGAATCAGTCCGCTCACTTTGCGTAGACATCTGTACTCTTTATCCCACGCGCATACTGGAGCTGGAAATTCATACAATGCTCAAGTGTTTTCCACGAGAAGATTGTAGCGAGTGACCAAAGTGATTATTTAGTTATAAACTATGCTTTCAGATTCTACTTACAATAGACTATATATGTAAATATCTTGAAGTGGGCAGTAGGTAACTATAATTACTTTTCGGGAATTTCTTTTTCATTTTCAATTTTCCACCCTGTAGTCAGCTTTGGCAGATAATATCGTTGATTATCTTGAACTCTTTGCAATGACTACAACTGTTCATAATTTGAAGTTGAAAGTATGTTTTGTTTTCGAGAAAATGTTTTTTTTTAATCTTGTAGTTTCAACCTGTAGACAGCTTTGGCAGGGAATTTCGTTGATACATTTAGAATCCTCATGCAATGGACAATACCTATACATAAATTGCAGTTGAATGTATGTTTATTTTCTGAGAAAATAATTTAATTTTATTTCAAAAAATATTCATTTTCCACCTTGTAGCCAGCTTTGGCAGGGAATTTTGTTGATACATTCAGAATCCTCTTGCAATAAACTTTATCTATACATAATTTGAAGTTATCAGTATGTTTAGTTTCTGATAAAATAAATGTATTATGTTTTCAAACTTTTCAAGTTTTTACCCTGTTGTCAGCTCTGTCAGAGAATTTTATTGATACTCTTAGACTCTTTCTGCAATGGACTCCACCTGTACATAATTTGAAGTTAGTTTATGAGAAAATAATTTTATAATATTTCAAAAAAAAGTTCAATTTTCCACCCTGTAGCCAGCTTTGGCAGGGAATTTCGTTAATACATTTAAAATCCTCTTGCAATGGACTATATTTTTACATAATGTTAAGTTGACAGTATGTTTAATTTCTGAGAAAATAAATTTATAAAATTTTCAAACTTTTTAAGTTTCCATCCAGTAGGTAGGTCTGGCAGAAAATTTTCTTGATAGTCTTAGACTCTTTTTGCAATGTACATAATTTAAAGTTGACACTATGTTTTGTTTTCGAGAAAATGTTTTTTTTCAAATTTTCTAGTTTTATCCTGTATGCAGCCATGGCAGAGAATTTCGTTGATACATTCAGAATCTTTTTGCAATGGACTAAACCTATACATAATTTGAAGTATGTTTAGTTTCTGAGAATTTTTTTAATATATTTTCAATCTTTTCAAGGTTTCACTCTGAGTTACCTTATTTATAACTACGTATATTCGAAATTATACAAAGTAACTTAATCCAATTCGATGTTCCGATTGGTTTAAAATCACACAAAAAACGTAATCGCTACAATACTCAGTGTCCTCTTTCTCGGTCGTTTTCACTTTTTTTGTCTTGGCCGTTGTTTATACTGTACACCCCGTAAATGTAAAATGTATATTTATGATTATAATTTTCGACCCGGTCAAGGCAATGTTATTTTTCAGATCATGCCTTGTTTTATATTTTCTTGGTTTTCATGTTTCAAATAACAAATACGAGTTTTCCAAAAAGCTACTGATGATTCGATCGGAGAGTTGGTGATCGACCGTGCCTAAAGTTAGTTAGGGAAATGGGGGGAGCTGGGGAGTCAGAATAATTAGAGAGTCTGGTGATGTTAGTTTTCTTGATTTATATTGTAAGTATTTTTATTCATTGTAATAACTATTGAAACATAACTAGCAGGGAGAAATTCATTTTGTTTTACCTGTTAGTGAAGTATTTAATTCAATTTCTAGAGTAAATTCCAATTTCATCATTTATTTGTACTTAACTGAAATACACTTTGTGTTTATATTTTTCTATAAATGAGTTTCACTAAATAAGGGTTAAATTCTACCTAGCAAGTCGTGATTAAACCCCAGTCACGACAAAGTGGTGAAGGATGCCAAGGCTAAGTTTGTGGACCATTCTTCATAATGGACCAATTTTGATATTTTGTTATCTGTTTGAAAATAGTTGTACGTTCAACTCAGTCGATATATTCATAGTAATTTTGAACTTGACCTAGATTCCGGTACACCTAGGTAGAATTTTGCTGATCCATATGTTTTGTAACGAATGAATTTCTCTTGTGTATTTGCAACGATATTAGTTCGAATTGAAATTGTTGACACCGTATGATAAAGTAAATGAAAGGAGTTTTATGTGAAAACGAAATATCGATGCAAAGGTTTTTTTTTAACGATTTAATTTCAGGAAAGTTGGTATATGTATTTCATGAATTTTTCCTCTTAGTGGTTTATATGTGTCAATTGTACACTACTTTTCTCCATGACTCCCCAGCTCCACGGCTCCCTCCCCCCGTTGACATTATGGAATGCAAGCAGAAGCAATGAAGAAAGATATTAGGTATCAATTACTTATTAGAGATTGGCATCAGTTAAGGTTACTTTTGGGTGCAAGTCACCAATTATCTATTGCAGGTTTACAGCAATAGTTGCTGAAGTGAAAGAACGTATCTTATGGGGAAAGTCACCTTCTGGGGAACGTTGTCGATTTAGTGGAACAACGTAGCACTAGAGATTGAATTGTGATGTCTTCGAAATCTCTAGAGAGGTGGATGTCTACAAGTTTACGGTAAACGTTGCTGAAGTTTGAGAAGGGGGGCAGAAAATTTCACAATGGTTGATGGCGTCCTGTATAAAAATAATGCAAATCACTAGAAGGGTTAGAAAATTTGCTAGTTGTTCCTAGACACTTAGTTGAAGAAATTCTATTTTCTAATCATAGCGAACCACTGGCAGGACACTTGGGCATTTCACGAACATACCAAAAAATAAAAAATCGTTATTTCTGGGATGGACAACAAAAAGATGTGGAGAAATATATTGAAGGCTGCCGATTGCCAGGCAAGGAAGGGCGAGAAGAATAGAAAACCTTTAGGATTTCTTCAGCCAATGCCAGTCGGAGTCTCGTTTCAGAAAATAGGTATAGATCTATTAGGGCCATTCAAACGTTCCAAAAATGGAAATAATACCATAACCGTAGCCGCATATTATGCAACAAAGTAGCATGATGGAAAAGCAGATACCGTTGCAAAATTCATTTTAAATAATATTATAGCTCGTCACGGATGTCCCAGGGAAATTCTTTCTGAAAGAGGTCAGGTTTTCAGATCGGATATGATCAAGGAATTATTGCTCATAATGGAGGTATATAAGGAACAAACGACAGGGTATCATCCTCAATGCAATGGAAACTGCGAGAGGATGAACTCAACAATAGCCGTCATTCTGAGCATATTCACCGCTACAAGCCAAGATGATTGGGATCAGTACGTTCCACATGCCCAATTTGCAATGAATACTACGCCTCAAAGTACAACAGGACTGAGTCCGTTTTTTCTCGTATACGCAAGACAGCCCATTCTACCAACGGAAGCGAATCTGATGGCACGCATGGAAAATAGTGAAGTGATCCAAATGAGAGAAAGAGCTCTCCTAGCAAGAAGTATAGCGGTGCAGAATATTGAAAAAAGACAAGCAGTGGACAAGAAAAGATACGATGAATGTCATCGACACGTGGAATACAGTGTGGGGGAGAAAGTCAAGGTGTTTACACCTACGAGAAAAGTAGGAAAAAGCACAAAGTTGCTTCTCAGATATCACGGACCGTACAAAATTTTAGAAAAACTTAGTCCAGTAACTTATAGAGTACAGCTTGGATCGACGAAGAATGCTAAGACAGACGTGATTCATGTGAACCGTATTTTGAAATATAACGATCCATGGAGTCCGGTTGTTGATAACGCCTAATTAATGTATTTATATTTTTATGTTTTAGGTAGATAGTAGGAAAAATGTACGTACATCTTTCTCCAAACGATGGATGAAAGAAATGGAAACAGAGATACGGGCCATGACCAATAAGTAGTTAATAAAGAAGAAACGGTAAAGTATTGAACTTGAGGTACTGTGTACAGTACAATTGATTTATTTATGTGTGAAA
Organism: Chrysolina haemoptera; assembly: GCA_958298965.1. Taxonomy (NCBI): domain Eukaryota; kingdom Metazoa; phylum Arthropoda; class Insecta; order Coleoptera; family Chrysomelidae; genus Chrysolina; species Chrysolina haemoptera. The sequence goes on from OY282584.1 coordinate 27,751,270, forward strand.
TTGTGGAGAAAGAAAGCTTTGTGTGTGAGATGCAAGTGTGAAATTGTTTTGTCATATCCTGTAGCTAATCCTAGGTAAAGAATTTCAGGGTATCACGTCACAATTGGAATGGGAGAAAGTGTGTTCTTATTTGTGAATGAGATTGTACTATGACAGAAATTTGGCATGAATAATTGAATAACTTGAGGGTATATGGAAATAGCATGCAAAGATTCTATATAATGTACTTGTCAAAACGATTATGATTTTATGATAGTTGTAGAGATGATAGTAAATAATTTATAATAAGGTTTGGGCACGATAATTTTCATGTATGTTAAAGAGGATATTTGTTACAGGTAGTAACCACCCCATGTAATGAATGCGGATGAATCATAAGCCTTGTACCACTCCAAGAGAAGTCCTGTGAGGATAGAGCTACGAGGAATGAGCCAAACCCGACTGGGTTTGGCTCGTAAGACTTTACGACACAATCAGTCCAGACAAATCGAGCCCTGAAGCTGTTCAAGCCAATGTCAGACAAAGCCGAAACAGATCAAGCTACGCCAAACCAAGCCCAGGCCATGCTTATCCAGGTCCACGCCACGCTGGTCCAAATACAGGTTATGTCAAATAATAACAAGCCACTCCGAGCCGAGCCCAGCCAAGCCAGATATGCCAGGCCAAGTCGAAAACTGCCATACCAAGCCGGAGCGAGCCAACTTATGTCAAATCCAGCAAGGCCGAGTGTCCCCAAGTCAGACCTGACTTAGCCATGTCGAGCTACTAGAAGCCAATGCCAAACTGAAAATTACCAGAAAAACTGGGCCATAGTACTTCAAGTCGTCTCATAGCCCAAGCAACCGAGTTAAGTCCGACTGAATCATGGGTCGAAATGAGTCATACCAAGCCAAATTAAACCTGGAAGAGATAATGTAGCAGTGGGTACGAGTGTCCAGAGGGAGTTGGTGCAAGCTGATGTCTTCTGCAGAATTTTATAAACAATGTTTGTATTGATATCTGTGTTGTGTCGTAATGTTGCCTTTTTCAACAAATTAGTTTTGTTTTTTCTTGTAAACCTGTATCGAATCATCAGACTAGTTGAGATTTTATCGCTCGGACGCGCGATTTTGGCTGGGGGGGGGGGAGTATTGTCGCAAAAGTCCAAACACCCCGTAAATGTAAAATGTATATTTATGATTATAATTTTCGACCCGGTCAAGGCAATGTTATTTTTCAGATCATGCCTTGTTTTATATTTTCTTGGTTTTCATGTTTCAAATAGCAAATACGAGTTTTCCAAAAAGCTACTGATGATTCGATCGGAGAGTTGGTGATCGACCGTGCCTAAAGTTAGTTAGGGAAATGGGGGGAGCTGGGGAGTCAGAATAATTAGAGAGTCTGGTGATGTTAGTTTTCTTGATTTATATTGTAAGTATTTTTATCAATTGTAATAACTATTGAAACATAACCAGCAGGGAGAAATTCATTTTGTTTTACCTGTTAGTGTAGTATTTAATTCAATTTCTAGAGTAAATTCCAATTTCATCATTTATTTGTACTTAACTGAAATACACTTTGTTTTTATATTTTTCTATAAATGAGTTTCACTAAATAAATAAGAGTTAAATTCTACCTAGCAAGTCGTGATTAAACCCCAATCACGATAATACTTCCAAATTAGATCGTTCACATCTGATTCAGCATTTTGTTGGTGTTTCTTGAGTCTGTTCAGAATTGCCTTGAAAACTTCAAAAAACCCTGCAGAATTTTCCATGTGATCGAACTCTTCTTCCCTTGAATTGCTGTACAAAATGGACATCGGCTTGTCGGTGATACGATCTTTCTTTTCTCAATTTCCATAGCCAATGTCCTGAGGTATCATCACCACCGTTGACGTTTTTTTCAATACTATTATGTCCACTTCAGTTTTCATACCCATTTGTCGTCACTTTGGAGACTGGTGAAATTTTTTGGTAAGCTTCCGTTAGAAAAATGACTGAAGGAAAACGAATTGTCAAGAGAGACCAGAGAGTTCATGAAAAGTTAACGTGGGAAAGTTAATATGGGAATGTGTAATAATTATTATGGCCTCAAATACAACGTTAATATTTATAATTTCAGTGAATTAATTATCTGGAGAATTAATATTTCAAGTTATTCCATTTTTATCAGGGGTATGTGAATGTTATTATTTCACATGGAATGACTTTTTTGAATTCACGTTTACGTAACTTTCGACGTGTAGCATCTCGAATTCACGTGGCCGCTTCCTCAAGAAAGTGCTTAAAATGAATACGACTGGTCTTTCGTAATCGTATGAAAAGTAACTGCGAGCTACAGATGAGCTCGAAAGGTTACACCGATCATTTTCAATAATGATTTAGCACATTTCAAGAACAATGGGTTCGATATTTTTAAATATAGAATGTTACATTTTAATAAAATTGTTGCGTTCGTCTGTCTTGGTCCGAGAACTTCATAAAGTGTAAATACAGAAGGGGTTCAAACATTAAAGACGATGGTGGGTGTTTTGGATAATGTGGTAACTTGATTTTCTATATAAAATGGCGTTGTCACGTTTTTACCTGGCATCACATATACTTACCTACTCCTCTTCCTCCTCAACTCCAGTATGTTGCTAAAATTTTCATTTCCTCAATGTACTTCGCACCTCATTTATTTGTGCAGGTTTCTTTGGTCTACTCTTTCTTTCAACTGTTTGCCACTATTGATAATTTTTAAGCAGTTTTTGTTTTAGGATAGGATGAAAATGGCACACATAAATATTAGATCTTCAGTTTGAAGGTGAACACATTGGAAGATTATATTTCAGAGAAGGACTATGACATGATTGGTGTAACGAAGACGTGACTGACAGATAATATTCCATCTGAGGCAGTATCTATCGACGGATATTGTTACTTCGTTAAAAATGATAAAGGGACGCGCGGAGGTGGTATCAGATTTTGTACATACGGCAAAATATACATTTCCAGAGTATACACACCAATAATGAATTAGAGCAACTCTGGGTAGGTATAAAAGTAGGATCATAAAACTGGTGCATAGGGGTGTCCCACAACGATTAAGAAGGAGAATATCTCGGAATTCGAGAATAGTAGGGAATTGTTATTTTGGGGTTGTGAATTGAAGAAATTGGTGCAGCTTTATTTGGTATTATCTTAACCAAGAGTTGTTTTCGGTCAGATTCAAAATGGCACAACCTGTATATTTTGGCATTTCTATGTTCCTCCCGATAACATGATTCCAACAAACTTGCGGTCTGAAACAATCAATTTACTCCAACTTCCCGTCGCCCTGCGACGTCTGAAACGAGCATTGCCAAATTATTCAAGTTTAGGGTCACCTTGTTTTTTGGACAGTCCTATATTTTTTGTGATAGTTAAAACAAGGCAAAATTATAATAATCTTTCTGTATTTGTTAAATTATTGGTTTTAGACCACAAGTGTGATAGTTTGTTGGAATCGTTTTATAGAAGAGAACATAGAAATGCCAAAATATACAGGTTGTTTCATTAATAATTTTGAATCTGATGTCGCGTGACCGAAAACGAAAAGCTCATTGGGTAACAATATTTAAAAAAGCTGTCACAGTGGACCGTATGCATTGAGGAACAGATTAGTGGCGCATTAACTTTTACTATATTGGCATCCATGAACATAATGCATTATCTCACCTACTCATGGATGCCAACACAAAGAAAATGAATGAACCACCAATTTATTCCTCGATGCATATGGCCCATTGCTTTAATTCACTACTTCTTTCGAGTTTCGATATATTCCCTGTCTTAATTGTCGTGGGACACCCTGTATATAAACCACCACAAGTCAACTGTTCTGATTTTATTGAAAATAGCTACTATCGCCTTCGTAATTTCCAGAAAAAAAACATCTTTTGTGTTTGGGAAACTCCAACATCGACATGCTGAAAATATCTCCTGGTTCTCAATTTCTTTCAGACTTATAAGAATCATTGGGCTTGTATCAAATTATAAATGAATCAACTCGCATCACAAATACTTCTTCTCTTCTCGACTTGAATATTACATCTAACAACAAAGTTACTATATTATATAGAAAAAAACACCATTTTCATTGGGGATTCCGGTCTGGTCTCAGCTGTTGTACTGCACTTTTGAATGTTTCAGATGATATTTTGACAGTCAATGACAAAGAATAAGGAGAAGCAACCATCCTGGTGCTTCTAAAATATTCTAGGGCATTCGACACCATTAATCACTCTTGACTTATGTCAATTCTCAAATTTCTTGACCTTCAGCAGAGGGATGTATCATTCTTCACGACACATCATAGTGTTCTGTGGTGAATCTGCACTGCCATCATCTATGAGCTTGCCGTCATCTGTCACTCGTTGCACGGCGATATCAGCGCCAACTGTCGGCAAATCTCATCTATCATCGGCCTTCGTTCTGGAGGTATATCATCACGATCTGTCGGTTCTACCGCCACTATTGATGTCTGATTGTTGTTGTTGTTGTAGTGGCGATAATGGACCCCATACGTGATAGTCAGCCATTGGATCATCATTCGGCTACCATTGGAATCCTTCAACACCACACAAACGACTCAAGACAACATCATTCAAGCCGGTGTACGTAAAACCAGCTCTGGCCAACGCAATCGGTGAAAATGATGAAGTTCAGCCTCGAAACGTCTCGAGTCTTGCTTCGTACTGCTGCATCTCCCTATGCATACTGAAATAAAAATGCTTGTGTTCCATAAATACATTTATTTTTATTCATAGTCGAGCAACACTTTGTCTCTCATATAAAATAGACATTTTCGGAAACATACATATTTATCATCTTTGGACGATATGGTACACAAATGCCTGCCTCGTCTGGTCTTGTCGGTCACATTCGAATCAGCTCGGTTAGTGTAGAGTCGATTGATGGCTCCCATGGAAATGGCCCACTCGAACATGCTGAATGACAAGCTGAAGGAGATAGTGTGTGGGATTGTACACAAAAGTCTCACTGCTGGTACGAAACTTCGAGCAAAACTCATTCCACATTGAACAGGCAAAATGTGTATGTTTCGGAGCTCGAAGGGGGCGCTGCACATGTAAAATCGTTCCTTCTTGATGGCGTCTTTCTACATGTCAAAAACACGATCCAAATCAGCAACACGTTCTGCCCACTCTGCGGATACTGATGATGATGATGACAAAGAATCAGCAGACACCGGTGACGAAGACATAGACTCGTAATCGGACGTCGGATCGTAAGACTCGAAGTGCACTCCACCAAGAATGATTATAGACTGACTCATCGTGCCGCTGGTTCACGATTTGAAGTATTTCGTAGCCAGCCGAGAAGGGACCTACCTGAAAGGCCCCCAATTTCACGGAAAAATGTGTTAATTTTCCATTGGATTACAATCGACTTGCCGCATCTATCCAGCTGTTGTACGTGCTGCTGAAACCGACCCATTTCACCAAGACTTTTCAACCCTTACGTCTAATGATTTTCTATACTAGATAGACATCAGGATTTTTTGTTTTTTGTAATTCCTGTTCATAGAAAGCGCCGCTGATTGGTCGCCCTTCCAAATCCTCCAGCAAGTACGTGATCGGTTGGGTTATTTTCATTTTGGTGACATTGAAAAGTTCCGTCGTTCAATTGGGTAAATACCCCTTCTCGAACACATGTTTGGCACAAAGTCCCCCATTTTGAACTTTTTTCGGCCAGTACGTCTCGCATAATAATACGCAAACTTGTTCACCTTTTCTCCATTGTCTTTGGTGATGTCACACGGTTTCATGGCCGATCGTCCGATGTTTGCGCTGATTGATATTTTTGGCAATGTCTGGCAAAATGTCCAGACACTTGTAGGTGCCGTTCAAACTGAAATATTTCAAGAGTTTCTCTTTCATCGTGCGCATTACTCTTACCGCTATGGCCGCTTTGATCTTCGTATACGTGCTGTAGTGTTTGATGTACTTTTTCATGAGGGCCTGAAAATTGGCGGTGTAGAATTCAGTACCTAAATAAAATTGCAGGAACGTATGAATTCTGTTCGCTTTCGATAATATGTCCCCCATCGCTTCGATGACGTCTCGACCACCTTTGGTTTTCAAAGGCCACACCCATAGGTATTTCGAGAAGGTGTCAATCACCACGAGAATATAATTTTAGTTTTTATTGACTTTCGAGTATTTTTGATGGTCGGCCAAGTCCATCTGCTACATATCGTCGATTCCTTTGATGATGGTATGTCTGTGGGGAAATCTCATACTGGCCGGAGCATGAAACTCATCGACCAATTGGTTTTTGGCTGCGGATGACGCCATTTTTCCCAAACGACTGCGCAATGCTAATGCGCAGCTCCATTGTTATAGTCTACTCAAGTCCAGAATAGTTTGCGTTCTCGACATTTCTTCAATCTGCCTTTTCAAAGCCTCGTAATTTTTCAACGAAAGTGTCATGAATTTCATAACTCGAATGTCCAAGGCTTCGTGAGCGTGTTTCTGCGCATCCAATTTCACTCTCAGCTTCAATCTGACGTCATCAACGTAGTTTTTGTCGACAACATCATTCAGAGTAGTTGGCGTCCTAAAAGCGATCTTAACATATTCCTCAGCAACCTTAATGTTATACTAGATAACGTTATACAGCCCAGTAGCAGCATCATCCTAACCGGGGATTTTAATATTAACTCGTTGAGTAACACTCAAAACACTCAATTTTCTCAGCTTTTAGCCTCATATGATCTGTATCCTGTTATAACAGAGCCTACCAGAATAGGAAAGTCTTCCCGTAATATTCTTGACCAAATATCCACAAATGCTTTCGTAGCAGGCAAATGGGATGTTGTAAATAATACAATTTCAGATCACCGTACAATACTTTTTTCAACCAATGATAATACTAAAAGAAATGCTGAATCTAAACCGCATTCGATGAAAAGAATTTGTGGACAAGAAAATATAGATAACTTATTCTGCAGCCTCCAAAATGAAACATGGGACGATACTTTCTCAGCCCCCGATACTGAATTGGTACATTTTATAAAACATTGCTTTATCACTTCAACAAAGAATGTCCCTAAAACGCTGTAAAATAAATAGTAACCGAGGAAAGTACTGGGTCACCGCGGAAGTGAGGAAATCATCTTCCGAACTGAAATATCTTTTCCTAACGAAAAATGAATGTCCCGAATCAGAAAACACATATAAACTTGCTAAAAAACAGGACCAACTCCTAATTAAGAATGCAAAAAGCCACTTCTACCTAAAAAAAATAACTGCTTCATCCAACGCTAGTAAAACGACCTGGCAAATTATCACTAAACTAACGAACAGGACCCAAACTCGTAATAATCTTATAATAGAAAAAGATGGTCTGAAGCTTGATGACCCTCAAGAGATCGCCAACGAATTGAATAATTTCTTCTCAACCATTCCCCATGAGACCATAAATAAAATAAATGTCAATAAAAAACCGGACAAAAAAACTTGGAAACCAGAAACTCAAATACCAAACAGCATATTCATTGCCCACGTCTCCGAAAAAGACGTTTTGGCTATAATAAAAGATAGAATAAAAAACAAAAATTCTGCAGGTCCTGATGGCATATCAGACAAAATAATCAAATTAATAGCTGAGACCGTGTGCATACCTATTGCACACTGTTTAAACGCATCCTTCTCTGAAGGTGTATACCCTTCAGATCTGAAACTGGTCCTAATCTCTCCCATACATAAAAATGGAGATAAGAAATGCATGTCCAATTATAGACCTATCGCAGTCCCTCCTGCTATCTCTAAAATCTTTGAGTACGCCATGCTTATACAACTCACAAACTTCATAGAGCGATATTCAATTTTAAATAATAATCAACATGGATTCCGTAAAGGGCATTCAACAACAACGGCTGTCCAGGAATTTTATAGTGAGGTATTGGATGCTTTGGACGCAGGAGAAAATCCGACAGGGGTCTTCTGTGATCTGAGTCGAGCTTTCGACTGCGTTCAACATGATATATTACTGGATAAATTACAGACATATTATGGTATAAGGGGTAAACCACATGAATGTTTTATTTCTTATTTAAAAGGTAGAAACCAAGCAGTGAAAGTAATCAACTACGACTCAAATGAAACAAAAATATATAAATCCTCAATAATGAAATCCGACATTGGGGTACCACAGGGCTCAATACTCGGACCACTCTTATTTCTACTCTACATTCACTTCAGTATTTATGCGGATGATACTTCAATACTTTTTAGAGATAAAACCCCTGAAAGACTTGAAACCAAAATAAATGTCGGTTTGGACGACGTATGTAATTGGTTTGCGGATAACTCGCTACTGTTCAACACCTCAAAAACAAATTACATTACCTTTCATACTCATCAGAATCACAATGTTCCCTATATGAACATTATCACAAATAATCATACTCTTGAATGTATACCATCCGTGAAATTTCTCGGCATCTACTTTGATGACTCCCTTAATTTTAGCACTCATTGCAACAACTTAGCGAAACTGCTCAACTCCAAGTGCTACCAGGTGCGGATACTGAAAAACGTTCTAAGTACATCTAGTCTCCTGCTCTTCTATCACGGGCAAATTCAGTCTAGAATCGCATATGGTATCTCTATATGGGGAAGCTCCGTTGCTACTCCAAATATTTTTGTTGCACAGAAGCGAATTATTCAATGCATTGCTGGCGTTGAACCGTCCTATTCATGCAGAGAACTATTCAAGAGGTGTAATATACTCCCTTTAGCAGGTCTTTATATTCTGAGTTTATTGATCTATTCCTACGAGAATAAAGCCAAATTTATAACACATGAATCGATTCATCAATATGATACAAGAAATAAAACCAAATTTTATATCCCAAATGTAAGCTGAGTTGAGCTGAGATGTATGAAATCACACGTCATTATAGCTAACAAACTCTATAACATTCTACCCCTGCAATGCAAAAACTGTAAAACCTTACCCGAATTTAAGAAAAAAGTCAATCTTATTGACCATCTCTCCCTACACGCTGCAAAAGTTCATAGATGTGAACTATTTAATTGAATTGAAGTACTCATATATTATCGGGACGTCTCAAGCTAAGCTGGTTAGTAAATATCTGTTTATATATTTTTTTTTGATGTATGTGTATGTATATACCGCTAGTCATTTTTAATCTATAAGTATGTAAAGTTCGTCTTATATATATGTCTCACATTTATTTTTTTTCTTGACTTATCCAATAACATTGTAATGTTCTGACTGGATGAATAAATTATCTATCTATCTATCTTTCGATATCACATATTTTCACATATTCAGCGTCAATGTCCCCGTTTGCCGTATAGTTGAGTATGACACCTGGAAAATGATAAGGCTGCTGCTGCTAAGCGCGGCGAGCTTTTACCGAACTTGTTGATGCTCGTGATGGAACTGTGGGGTGCGAAAGGTTGACGCTCGTATTGATCAAATATAGCCTACTTCTCTCAGCTCATTATTGATGGCCACGATCGCGTTGTCGGTAGAGGTTCGGGGTAAACTTGAAGCAATTCTTCGTCATCCTAGTCAGATTCGTCGTAGGCAACCGTGTGATAGCTTTCCTCGTCTTCTTCTTTCTTCATGGCGGTGGTGGTAGGGGAAGGGATTCTCGATGGTGATGGCGGCTCTTTTTTCTCTTTCTTTTTTCACTTTCAGCCGTTGCTTAGCAGATAGCGGTGGAGGCATTGCTGCATTCAGTCTCTTCAGCGGCGCCGTGATGGGTTTGAAAAGTTTATTCAGCGCTTCATCCCGCTCGGATTTGCCGAGTTTCAAAGTCATATATTTTTTTCGAACAACTTTCGTCAACTCACTGACTTAGCGTTTTCGTTAGGCTTTCGCAATTTCGGAGTCGACACGTGATGTAGTGGGCGTCATTGCTATACACAGAATGATACACTTTCATTCAGATATATCAGTCAAAACCTAGACGATAGCCCCCTTTAGAAACATCAAAGTCTTTGGCTATGACCAAACATCCAAATTTTTCCTTCCAACATGCAACAAAATTCATCAAAAGTGTAATCCGCGGAGACGTGCTCGTCGAAGGCGTGCTTCAGATACACATCATCTGGCCGAAATAGCACTTTAATGTTGCAATTGTCTCTGATCAACTGTTTGGGTATTTTTGAGTAGGTTTGACATAAATATGCAACGTTCATGGATTTATGGCGGCACAATACTTTCTGATCTCATCTTGTTTTTCGCACGATTCATCGTCGAATATAAGTATTGAGTGCTCCTTTACCATTGACGGCATGATGATCTCGTCATTGTCCCTGTATGGAAAGTAGCGCACCATTGACTTGTTTCAGCACATCGTGCAACAGCTGATATTTCGGTTGGTACAGCGAATTTGAAAATACGTAAACATTCTCGAAGCGTGCTCCGTTCGGGCTGAATAACAAGCTCAGTACAGCGTTGGTCTTGCCCCAACGGATGTTATAAATCGTCTGCCGTTCAAACTACATATACCCGGATACCAATACTGCGGACCTGGTACCAAACTGCAGAAGAGGTTGACACGCGGAGACGCTGGTGTGAACCGCCTAGACGCTGCTTGCAGATCCCACGATATCGCATATTCGCAAAGCAACTCTCTGGACGACAAAGACAAGGCTGGCAAGGTGCTGGAAAATCGAGCTTTGGAACGTGTCAAGTCCAAGGACATGAAAGTCGTTGGTAGCACTGCGTGCAGCCCTAGCCCAAATTAAAAATATGGTGGTCGCAAAAACATCAAAGTTCCTTGAATAATACCTTTCGAAGCAAAGAGTGGGGGTTTGCTGCCTTCGCTTCCCATCTTCGCAGCTTTGGGAGCATTGGGATCTTTGGCTGGTGGTGCCAGCACCATAGCCAGAACCATCATTTTCTCGAAACGCTCAGAAAAAATTAGATGAAGAGAAGCGTCACAATACTGCTATGGAGAATATCGAAAAGCAGGGACCTGGCTTGCTTATGCGCAAAACAAATCGTGGAGGCCATGGTCTTCTCCTCAATAAGTTCGCAAAAAACTCCCAGTGAAGCTACCCAATCAATAGCAAGCGACCTTTGTACGGTGTGGACTTGGTCAAGTATGCCAAACGCCTAAAAATTTCTAATTTCTCTGGAGTTTTCATGCGCGACAACTTACGTCATTCTACGCCCATGTACAAAGAGTGCGCCTTTGTCAATCTGGACACAATAAAAAATCGTGGATCGCATTGGGTAGCTTACGCGAAACGTGGACTTTGTGTGAAATACTTCAACAGTTCCGGCCATTTGAAACCGCCAGTGGAACTCGTACGATATTTGAATGGGGGTGGAAATGTAAGAATCTACTACAACAACGATCGCTATCAGACATTGATCAAGCCAATTGTGGCCATTTGTGTTTGAAATTCCTCTATGATCAAACAAACGATGGATGAAAGTACCAACAAAAAGTCGGTGACATTTAATGAAGAGCGCAATACGGTTCATTATATGATCGTGTGGTGATTTGCATACAACACCTTGCGCAAATCCGATTGGGAACCTATGGCCATAAACAGGATTCGTTTTGCCCGACGAATCTCCAAACTTGCCAGCATAATTGACCCCATTTTGGATGTGGAACACAGGAGGCAAGTGTGGAAGTCTTTAAATAAAAGTGCATAACCCCCAAAGTGTGAGTCATATCTTTGCTGTTCACCCTGACAGGTCACACTTTCGTGACTTCGCTCCGCCAATTCAACGGGACGAAGACAGCACTTACAGCTTGCATTTGATCGATTTAAATTCGTACAGCAGCATACCGAACATAACCAAAGGGAAATTCTATTACTTTGCCAACGTAGCGCCATCAAAAACCCACTGGCTGTTACGAAAAAAGCAATATCGCCAAGTTTATTCGCAAACAAATCGACAAATCGAGAGAAGTAAAGAAGTAGTGAGAAGTGAAGATTGAGAGAGACAACAACAACAACAACGCTAAGGCAACAGTGGCCTCTCTCAAACCCAATACCAATACGCTACAGTGAGAAATTTACCACACCATAGACTCCAGAGGACACTATCGGACGACTGTTGGGTTTCTCACCTCGAATACTCCCAGCTGGACTCGTTCACGTATCTGACCTGTCCGTCAACAAGTGCCAACAGTTCACATTGACAGTAACGTCACATCGGGCGCTTTCTTCAACAACCTACCCTCCCATACAAAATACGAGTTTGATGTTCGAGAAGATCTCGGATTTGCCATCAACGAAACTCCCCCAAATCTCATCTATCTGCCTTTGAACAAGATGGAAATACACAACATAACCTTGGGTATTCTCGATCAGGACTTTCGTAGTGTAAATTTCCGTGGAGAAACCACCATCGTACGACTGGTGTTGCGCAAGCTGTCAAATGGGGTTAGTATTTGATTTGGACGACGACGATCAACAGCATAAAAGTACTGAAGTGAAGACTCGAACATGGATTCTAATGAACGAAACTATGGTCTGTATAAGGGGCAGTTTAGTCAAAACCGCAGGAGATGGCAATGTGCGATTCGTCAACAATGCCGCAGCATTTTTCTTTGAATCAATGTACTATGGAATAAACGACAAAAATGTAGACTCTGTCCGCTTTCTGGGTATAGTGAGCACTCTGCGAGGTTGTACTTGTTACGCAGACGCCGATTCTCGACACTTGGCCACTGTCGGATGGACGTATCCAGGTAAAGCTATTCGCAACGCCAACGACGGATCGCCATGTGGATTTCGCTTAAGCATCTGTTTGGCATATTCAACGACGGTATGTCACAATCGGACGACAGTGCATTGGTTTGTTGAGAAGCAGAAACGACAACAACTGTGAAGAGATTGCCAATCGCAAGTCGCAACCACAGCCGCCCTGACCATCAATAGCATCGTGCTTAGAGTCAAAAACGACGATACCGATGACGTCATTAGCATGCGACTGCAATCCATTAAGACTGACAAATCTGTGGTCATCCCATTTCTCAAGTGGGATATGCACGGACTGCCTGCACTCACGCCTGGTTCCACCAAAGAAATATGGTCAGTCAAAACTTGTACGGCATTGAAGAGTCCTCGATTCGTCATTGTCGCCTTCCAAACAAATCGAACATTGACCACGTTGACATCACAGACATACGTCTAACGTTGAACAGTGACACTCACCCGCATGAACGCATTCGCTTGCAATTCGACAGAAACAACTTTGTGGAAGCTCATCGCGCCTATACGGAATTCCACCCAAGCTATGCAAATTGTTCTCCAAAATGGCCTCTGCTGGATTACGATGCATTCAAGGATCGAGCCGCCATCTTCGTAATCGATTGCTCATGGAAAGCGAAATTCATGAAATCGTCCACCGTCGATGTCAAACTTGACATAGAAGCCACAGTTGGGTTTCTAGCCAATAGTCGTACATATTGCACGATTTTATCATAGAAAATTCACCTTCAAGTGAGATCGTACGTAGTCTGTCATAAGAGGAAACACTTGCCTTTAAGTCACATTATACGTCATCTGCCAAAATAGTGAAATCGGTGGTAGCTTGGGGGTGGTGTGGGGAATCCTCTCTCCGCACGAGCATAAACAGGTTTGCCACCGCCGCCAACTCAGTTCCCAGTCAGACTCCTACAATGAAACTTGTAGCGTGCGATATTCAAGGTTTCACCATAGCCGGTGAGTTTCAGCCGAAAGAACTCGCAATCACCGACGATCAGTGCACGAATCACTGCTTTTCCAAGCCGGAAGTGCTGTTTCGAGCCCTAAGTGCCGCTGACAGATAGCAAGTGCGATACCCCGAAAGAAATTATCACGGAGTCTCATATTCCGCCGATTTTATCGACTTAGTGGAGTCCCTCGCAGAAACGCTCCAGCCCATCGCAGATGCCGACACGGTTTATGTCACCAAAAAATATGATTTTCTTATGAGGTATGTGCACACATCGACCTTCAACAAAAAACCCTATTTAATCGTTAACAACAACAGCACGGTGTCCGTTCCAGTATTGCCTCCAGCATACCGCCGCAGTATCCAACGAAGTTCACTGTGCCCTAAGACATTGCTTCACGATGTGGTCATGGGTCTCGAATAAATTGATATGGTAGTGAGTGATTTCGTCGGCAGCAGCAGTGTCCTCAGAGACTCTATACAGCGTCACCTAGACAATCTAAGAATGTTGAAGTGTCAAGAAAGTGGCTGAATACGAGCGCAAAATACAGACTTTCAAGCGCTTCCAAAACATACACATTGATGATGGCAAATAATAATAATAATATTAATAAATGACTTTATTGTTTTCTCAAATTCATACAACTTATACAAAAATTTTCAGTGTGTTCACAAGAGAAACAAACGGCAAAGTTCAATTTGGATTTCGCATTTAACGGATTTGACCTTAAAAATATATCCAAGGTGCAATATGGTGAGAAGAAAAAAGGAAATAAAAAGAAGCGTATTATCCCTGGCATGAATATACGAGTGGGGCTGAGGTGGATAGAAGGTCGTTTGGTTTCCTTATCGCAGATTGGCGAATAAATAATCTCTATATTTTCTCTTGAAAGTTTGTAATGTTTCATTTCTAATATTAATAGGAATTGAGTTATGGATTTCACAGATTTGGTAACTGAATGATATCTTAAATTGTTCCATTTTGAATTTAGGTGGCGTTAGTGTGCCTTTGAACCTTATATTTAAGGTGTGGACATCACTGCGGTGCCTGATTTTTCGATGCAGGTATAGTGGGATTTTAGTGGATAATATTTTGGGCGCAGGTCTTCACCAACTCAAAACGTTTCGAGGGCCGAAACGACGGCTTATCGCCACCGCTGAAGAAACGACGTAATAATATTCTATTTGTTTTTTTGACATGTATGTATGTATGTATGTATCAATAAATGTATTAAGCGAATTTTCTAGATTTTGATTTTGTTGGATGAATGAGAGAGAGAGAGACCGTATATCTTTCCATCTTATTTCAGTTTGCGGGGAAATGTGCGCGCCTTTCCTCGCAAACATGGAATAAGTTCGAAAAATATACAACGAGAAAGCCATTTCGTCTGTTTGTTTAGACGATTCAATCACACACACACACATACGAAATGTCTTTCGAAAAATTTCCCTCATGGGTGTGAGTGAGTGAGTAGTACACTGATAAATATATGCGTATTTTTTCCCATATATTGACATGCGCAGTGTTTATCAGTGTACTGCGGACTACCGCCATTTTTCTTTCTCAAGGTGTGTGTGTGTGGTACACTGATGAATATATGTGCGTATTTTTTTCTATATATTTATGTTACATGCGCAATGTTCATCAGTGTACTCCAAACTACCGCCATTTTGACAGGCTATGTAATTCTGACAGCTGTCCTGTCAAACGTACTGTACATTAGCCCACCTTACGAGGCAGACAAACTTTTCGTTTCATTTTTCAATCAAAACAATCAACAAATGAATAAATGGACTAAAATATCGCAAAATCTTATGAGCGGTGTATATTTGCCTGTGCTAATGTCCGAAATTTCTCCAAATAAAAAATTTTTCGCAACAACCCCAGACATTCGTATGATGCCACTAGCATCGCCGACAGAGATGACGACAACCACTCAAACGACGCCTACTGTGCTCTGAATGCAGATGTCGATGACGACGCCGACGATTTATTTATTTATTTTGGCGCTGATCTACTAATTAGGCGAGTCATTCTACAAGTTTCTCATTTCAATCAAGCAAAGATACGCAATTGTCAATGAAAATGAAAATACCTATATCACTTATGGTACTAATGTGTAATTTTCGAGCAAAAAATAAATGATTTTTTTTTCACTCTATTTTTGCATTTTTATTTCAACAGGAACAAAGACTGGCTGAATTCCTGGAATTTGTTTATTCAACATCTAGCATTCGAATCACCTCCCCCTAGACCCCGCCCGCAGCTAACCGCGTCATTTGACATTCGACAAAGACAGACATAACTTGAGGCATGAGTTGAAGTGAGATGCCAGGTCTTATTTCCGACCCAACACACTGAGCCTTGAAAAACACCGAATTCCTGGAATTTCATTTTGTTTACCAAACGAATATCCGTTGCCATTGCACACGGTTCCAACATATTCGTCGTTTCCGTTATGGTTCTAACGCTATTTTCAAGACATTTTTCAGAGAAATCCAAACACGTGCACTCTCCGTCTGTGTGACGTAATGCTTATGTCAACAAACCCACCGAGCTGCCTCTAAACGTAAAACAGAACCAGTGGCGGCGTCTCACCAGTGCCCGCGCAACAACAATAAAATTGACGAAACATAAAGAACATCCTTACGTCTGATGCTTGACTAGAATGCTCACCGACCATCTGGGGTCTTGTAGGTTTTCCTACAGCTGAAAAGTTAATTCGCCAAAGCAAATATTAAGAGACATCCACTACCCAAACAGGTACACTCTACGAGTATTTATTTGGTGTCATTATTATTAGTATTATTATTATTATTATTATTATTATTATTATTATTATTATTATTCTTAATATTAATATTATTATTATTTTGATCATCAGGATTGCTTCAGTCAGGCCCTGTCTCCGGAGCCCCGATACATCTGGACGGCGCGCTGGTGACATTTTCCCAGATAGTCACTCCCCACGTCCGTGGGGTGACTGACAACTGGGTCCAAGAATCATGTACCCTGAGTAGACGAAGTGAACAAAGATGAAGGCCTTCTGCATATTACCGGCTGAGATTTCTGCCGCATCACGGCAAACCGGTATGATTTTTAGATTGAAGTGATGCGCGTCCTTCATTCCACCAAGAACCCCTACAATCAGAACCACCATTCTAACAGAATGGTTTGGGTACAGTCTGAGGAGTTTACCGAGTAAATCTCGATTTTTTTTCCTCCTTTTTTCGGACTATGTTCGTTTCGCCAGGAGCCGAAAAATCTATGACGAAAATCGTCCTACTTTGAAGGTCTAGGAGGACTACATCAGGCTTATTTGGTTGTATTTGCCTGAGGGTAGGGAATGATTAGTTCCAATATATTTGGCACTTCTCATTCTCCACAACGGACTCAATATCCCTCGGAGCATAAGGCAACACCGGTATCTCGTCTATATCGTACGAGTGTCGAAGATGGTAGTAAAACACTCGTAGAGCCGCGTTATGCCTGTGGAGATAGTCTGAGACCGTATATGCTAGACATGCTGACAGCAAATGCATAAGGGCCTCAGGCGCCCCACGACATGCTCTGCATCTAGTGTCGGGGACCTCTATACCCATCACGCGGCTACGGTGGACCAGGGTGTTGAAGACACCATCCTGGCAAGCCATTATGAATACCTCGGTCTCCGACTTCAGCTCACTTGACCTGAGGAAAGCAAAGGTCAAGTTTTTGGATAAGCCGTCTTCTGTGTGCTTGAAGAAGACCCCATCCATTAGCTTATCCTTGTGCAGCTGTAGAAGGACCTCAGTCTCCGCAGCTTTGATGTGAGCTTTTTGCTGAATGGGTTCCAACTCAGTGACAGAGTTTGGGTTTGCAAGTTCATCAGCTGCCCAGATTGCTGCCTTAAAAAATGCTCCAATCCCTGCTTTTTCATGTTCGCGGACCATGCAGAGAAGGGGATGAACTCCTGATGACTTTACAGGCTCCATCCAGCACCATTCTGTTATGTAGACACTCCAAACTCAAAAGTCCCTGGCCTCCCTATTGTCTGGGGAAGTATAACTGTGGAACGGACGATTTAGGATGCAAGCTCCTATTAAGATGCATCATCTTACGAGTTTTCACATCGAGTTGTCGCAGCTCCTCTTGAGACCATTTCACCACTCCAAAGGAGTAGAGTAAGATCGGAGCGGCAAGCATATTAGTTGCAGTAACTTTGTTCTGCCCCGACAGTTCTGACGACTGATTTTTTTTTACTTTCTAAAAGGATATTCCAGTCAGGCCCTGCCTTCGGAGCTCCGACACATCCGGAGGGCGCGCTGGATCGTTTACCCAGATAACCACTCCCCACGTCCGTGGGGTAAGCGATTACTGGATGCGAGAATCATGTGCCCTGAGCAGACGCAGTGAACCAAGGATGACGGCCTTCTGCATTCGTCCGGCTAAGATTTCTGCCATATTACGGCAAGCCGGTATGATTTTTAAGTTTGAGAGCAGTGTGTCCATCATTCCACCCCTATAATCAGAACCACCATTTTAACAGAATGGTTTGGGTAGAGCCTGCGGAGTTCAAAGAGTAAGTCTCGATATTTAGTCTGTTTCTCCTCCTCTTTTCGGACGATGTTCGTTTCACTAGGAGCCGAAAACTCCATGACGAAAATCGTCTTACTCTGTTGGTCGAGGAGGACTACGACGACTGATTATTATTATTATTATTATTATTATTATTATTATTATTATTATTATTTGTTAATTGAATTTATTTACTGAAACAATTTGAAGTTTTATGTTTGTAGCATTAAGTTTTATAATTATAGATTGTCTTATCTCATTGCCATTATTATTCTCTACCTCGTGAGAAATTTCCAGCAGAGAAATCTCAGAAGATCCGGAGTACTCACGAAATAGACCTGACAGCGAGGAGTAGAAAAGTTTTGCATGTCGGCCGATGGCAAAGACCCCGCCAAGCAACCATAATAATGATAAGAATGTTCAGAACGTGTTTTCAGAATATTGTATTTCTACGAAATTACGTTAGTGCCCACTTTCACGAATTCATTTCATTTCTGAAAATGTCACTTTTCCGTACATGAAATAATATTTTGTACGCCAGACCAATTTTCAAGAGTCTTTCAAATAACCATCAAACAAGTTTTGTTCAATATTTCTGTATTTTTGCTGTAGTAACCAAATTCATCCATCATCATCTAAGAGTTTCTTGCGTAGAAAAGAATGAAAAGGAAGACTTACTCTATATTCATCTGACGAAGAAATTCCTACTACTTTTTTGAAGGCTGCCAATGAGGTAAATTTGGATCTGCTACTCACTATATCGAAAGTAAAATGCGTGTTCCAATACACCAGATTTTGAAGCTTGTACAAACTATAATTATTTGACAATTGCACATGTCGCAACGATAATTACCATCGAATGATCGATGAATAACCAACATTGAATTATTTTGATCAACGTTTTTTAAAACAAACCTGTGGCTTTGCTAGCTTCGGCAAACTCAGCAGAGCAATTTTTGGAAAAACTGCATTGTTTAAAAATTCGAAATAGTAATATTCAAGGACCAAATTGAGGATAAATAATTTCCCTAGTTTCATATTTTTTACTCCTCGCTTTTTCGAAGGATTTATTGATTTTCGCCTAAACTCTAAACTATAATTACTTGACTATTTGACATGTCGAAACGATGATTACCATCGAATGATCGATGAATCTGAGAATTTTTGAGGGAGCATCCGATTTTTTATGAGTTTTGGTCCGAATCAATTTGAAGTCGGTGTGTGAGGATTTCGGAGTCGGAAATGGTTTGTTTTATTTTAAAATCAAAGAATTCAAAATGACTGACAATTTTGTTGTGATTTTTTCAATATTCATTACCGAATGTTGGGAATACACAATTTCTTGTTAAAATTTGGGGATTCAAGATGGCGGACGAGTTTCGTTATTGAATATTGATGCTCCCAGGAATAATACAAGAGAGCTAACAAGTTTATTGAAGTATGGTTCAAGTATACTGAAATTTGGTGTCTGTTTATGTTGAGCAGATCAATGATTTTGATTCACTAACAAGAATTGAATAAATAATAGTCAAGAAACCTTATTTTCCAACAGCTATTATTTTAGAGTGCAGGATTTTTGTGGCAAAATTTGAATTGGTTGCTTTTTCAGGAATATGTCTATGACATCATTCCTGTATATTTTAGTCGGACAAAAATATTCAGTTTACACTAACTAACCACGTAAGCATATAATTACAACAGTCATATACCCTATAGGACGACTAAGACATTCTTGATGACATCGGAAATGTAAATATGGGTAATACTCATCGATACTTCGATGGTTAGCATCAACTGACAAGTCAAATCGTCAAATTATTATAGTTTGGAATAATCTACATCATCTATGCGAGATTATATTATTATTATTTGTTAATTGAATTTATTTACTGAAACAATTTGAAGTTTTATGTTTGTAGCATTAAGTTTTATAATTATAGATTGTCTTATCTCATTGCCATTATTATTCTCTACCTCGTGAGAAATTTCCAGCAGAGAAATCTCAGAAGATCCGGAGTACTCACGAAATAGACCTGACAGCGAGGAGTAGAAAAGTTTTGCATGTCGGCCGATGGCAAAGACCCCGCCAAGCAACCATAATAATGATAAGAATGTTCAGAACGTGTTTTCAGAATATTGTATTTCTACGAAATTACGTTAGTGCCCACTTTCACGAATTCATTTCATTTCTGAAAATGTCACTTTTCCGTACATGAAATAATATTTTGTACGCCAGACCAATTTTCAAGAGTCTTTCAAATAACCATCAAACAAGTTTTGTTCAATATTTCTGTATTTTTGCTGTAGTAACCAAATTCATCCATCATCATCTAAGAGTTTCTTGCGTAGAAAATAATGAAAAGGAAGACTTACTCTATATTCATCTGACGAAGAAATTCCTACTACTATTTTGAAGGCTGCCAATGAGGTAAATTTGGATCTGCTACTCACTATATCGAAAGTAAAATGCGTGTTCCAATACACCAGATTTTGAAGCTTGTACAAACTATAATTATTTGACAATTGCACATGTCGCAACGATAATTACCATCGAATGATCGATGAATAACCAACATTGAATTATTTTGATCAACGTTTTTTAAAACAAACCTGTGGCTTTGCTAGCTTCGGCAAACTCAGCAGAGCAATTTTTGGAAAAACTGCATTGTTTAAAAATTCGAAATAGTAATATTCAAGGACCAAATTGAGGATAAATAATTTCCCTAGTTTCATATTTTTTACTCCTCGCTTTTTCGAAGGATTTATTGATTTTCGCCTAAACTCTAAACTATAATTACTTGACTATTTGACATGTCGAAACGATGATTACCATCGAATGATCGATGAATCTGAGAATTTTTGAGGGAGCATCCGATTTTTTATGAGTTTTGGTCCGAATCAATTTGAAGTCGGTGTGTGAGGATTTCGGAGTCGGAAATGGTTTGTTTTATTTTAAAATCAAAGAATTCAAAATGAGTGACAATTTTGTTGTGATTTTTTCAATATTCATTACCGAATGTTGGGAATACACAATTTCTTGTTAAAATTTGGGGATTCAAGATGGCGGACGAGTTTCGTTATTGAATATTGATGCTCCCAGGAATAATACAAGAGAGCTAACAAGTTTATTGAAGTATGGTTCAAGTATACTGAAATTTGGTGTCTGTTTATGTTGAGCAGATCAATGATTTTGATTCACTAACAAGAATTGAATAAATAATAGTCAAGAAACCTTATTTTCCAACAGCTATTATTTTAGAGTGCAGGATTTTTGTGGCAAAATTTGAATTGGTTGCTTTTTCAGGAATATGTCTATGACATCATTCCTGTATATTTTAGTCGGACAAAAATATTCAGTTTACACTAACTAACCACGTAAGCATATAATTACAACAGTCATATACCCTATAGGACGACTAAGACATTCTTGATGACATCGGAAATGTAAATATGGGTAATACTCATCGATACTTCGATGGTTAGCATCAACTGACAAGTCAAATCGTCAAATTATTATAGTTTGGAATAATCTACATCATCTATGCGAGATTCAATAAATCCTGTTTTTTATTTTTTTCGAAATTGCGAAAGGTAAAGAATATGAAACTAGGGTAATTAATTAGCCTAAAAATAGTAAATAGTAATAATAGTATTTCAAATCTTTATTATTCATCAATCATTCGAAGGTAGTTTGGAATAATTACATCATCGCCTATGCGAGAATCAATAAATCCTGTTTTTTTTTAAATCGCTAGGAGAAAAAAATATGAAAGTAGGGTTATTAATTAGTCTAACAATATTTCTAATCGCGAAAAAATGTTGTGTTTCAAAAATGGCTTCGCTGAGTTCGGCCGAAGCTAGCAAAGCCACAGATTCCTCAATGAAGGAAAAGAAAAAAAAATAATAGGATGATAAATTAGCCTAAAATATGCTCTACAATTTGGTTATATCAAATCACTTTTTTAAATATGGCTCTACTGAGTTCGGCCGAAGCTAGCAAAGCCATGGATTTTTCTATGAAGGAGGAGAGCAAAAAATTCGGGAATATGGTAATAAATTAGCCTAAAATTATGTAACCTATTTCTAGTCGAAATTCGTGTGTGGCTTCCATGCCAAAAATGGCACATAGAGACTGATAAGAAAAAATTATAAGTGAATTTATGAGATCCAAGTTGGACAGTGAAACCGTAAATCCGTATAGAGCCATATACGATATTCATCAGTATTCAAAAGACATAACAGATACATATTCCTTTAATTTCTAATGGCATATCCTAACGTAAATCTATGATATTTGAATGTGTTTTTAGACAAAACTGTTATCCGTTTCTCTCAGCGATTCCTGGGATGAATCCTGCATGTTTCTATGAGGTCATCCAGTTTGAAAATTAATGAGAACTTATGAGATTGTATAGCAGTCACATGATTATTTCAAAAAATAAATGATGTTCTGCGAGATTGTTCCTGGCCCGTTCCATATGAAGATAATAAATGCAATGGAGAATTATATGCACAAATGCTTATAAGGAAATAATAAAATATTTTTCAACTTCAACTGCTGTGTTAATTTACATATTTTATTTTTTTATAGGCAAGATCTGTGCAGACAGTTTTGATGCCATCTGTTCCTCGTACGTATTTTCACAACTCGCATCCTACTATGGCTGGCCAGTAAAAAATCTATTTTATCTTCTATTCGCGACAAATAAAATGTCTCAAAAATATACAAACAATCGGTCTGACCTCAGAAATCACTTAGGGTAAATGTCAAAAATTTTACCACTTTTGTAGCTCTGAAATTACTGCCCCAAACAATCATTTAAAAAGGCATGGTATAATAGTGCCAGTTATTTGGGGAAATTAAGACAACAAAAAGGTGTCAAAATAGGCCCACAAATAGACATGAAAAAAGGCATAGTGTTATAAGGGTATAAAAGAATCATGCAGTTCGTTCTTAAAGAAACGAAAACGGTTTATCAGCGAATACATTTTAAATACGAAGGACATAATAAGTAGATAAATTCATTCTTGGTGATTCGATTATGATTAAAAAAAATTATAATTCGTAATTGAAGTCATTTTGAAATATATAGGTTTTCCTGGTGTGATAGTGATCTTTCTGAAATATTCTGGCTTAACATTATAATGATAATCTATTCGATGGCTAATGACCATAGCAGTCGATGCCAAAACACCAAAGAACAAAACAGTAATCTTTTCAAATATTTTGGTAATATTCTTAGGAATATTCAGTTTAGAATATTCCATTTGGTTTCGTAATGTTCTTACTGTTGGATCTCATAAAATCTCATAAGATTCGCATAAGATTGGATACGGAATTCCAAATACAGATTGGATCATCAAATCCTGAACCCAATTTGTTATACGATACCGAATAAGATTATAAATTGTTTGTTTTATCCTCATTCAAAACATTATTATGATTTAAATTAAAATACCTCATCGAATCGTGTAGTCTCTTCGCACCACCACTGCCTAAAACAAACTCTTATACTTTGTATCCTTCTTTTCTCATCAACACATTTTTTCATGTGACATTTTTGTCAGGGTTTGCTAGTTTCTTTAGAATTCTACAAAGAGCTTTAAAGAAGATTAATTTTTGTCTTGTTTTTTGGATCTCAGGAAAGATCGGTCACGTTACTCTATAATTAAAAGGTTAGTCAAAAGCTGGATATAACCAATTTGTTGTGGACTTCGCTCATGGGTGAAGTGAATGAAGATACGCAAAAACTATTATTTTTTATTTTTTTGGATCGTGTTGATAAAGTGTAAAAAAGATCATTTTATAGTATGAGAACGTTCGCTAAATGTTATTCACCTGATTCAAAATCTCATGATCACAGTAAGAACCATTTTTGCTCTAGCTAGCACTTGCAACGGAGCGGAGCTTCGAGGAGAACAGTTGATAAGGAATACGCCAATTACCCAATTCACTTCAATATCTTTTCTTCTATAAAGTGCGGCTTTTTAACGGGGTTAACAGGGGGGTTCTGTTAACTTTTGAACGGTTCGACATACAAACCGTTTTGGGGGTATCACCGATACTACTTTCTGAAATCAAATACATGGTGATGGGTCGTCAGCGGGCTCAGGGAGCACATCAACTTTAAAATTTCAAATGGCATTGGGGCTAAAGTGTTACATGTTAGTAAATTTTTACTGGCTTTACGGAAAGAAGAAATATACCTTTTCTCCGGCTAACCGACAAAATGAATTTTACATTTTTTCGCTAGGTAGCGACGCCATTAAACGTCAGTATAAAAATAAATTGTTAGAAGTTGGCAATGTCTGCAAATTCATTAAATCATAAGTTGTCATATTTGATATTTGTTTGAAGTTAACTGGTCGGTTTTTCAATAAGTAAAAAATATTTGTAGAAAAAATATTACCAACAATTATTGTGCAGGATGAAAAATGATGTGTCAACCACGACAGTAAAGTGCTGTCTCATACTTTACCGCTTAGGTATACATACTATTTCAACCATCTAAATATTTTTGAATTTCGGATGTGGAACACTGAAACCGAAAATATTTTGGAGGGTATAACCGATACTACACTTTGAAAGAAGATATATTGCAATTACTCGTGAGATCAACTTGAGAATTTCGAAGGCATAAATACCGAAATTGGGAAAAAATGTAATCACGAAATTCGATGATATTCAGATAGTTGTGAAGTGAATTGAATTATCTTTTCAACGATGTGATCGTTGACCCCCATGCCATTTGAAATTTTCAATTTGATGTGTTCCCTTACGCCCTCTGCTGAGCAATCAATACATTTTTTATTTTAAATGTTGTATCGGTTATACCCCTAAACGTTTTTATTCCCATGTTTCTACGTCGAACCGTTTAAAAGGTGACAGGGGGGAGGGAGCTATAAAAAGCCACCCTTTCTGGAGCTCTACACAAAATAAGCTGATTCAGAACATCCCATCACTACCCGTCGTTTTTTTTTGTTTGCTATATGAAGAAAAATGCTCAGTTCAATGTGTAAAGTGAATAAATACATTAAAAAAAAAGCCGATATAGATCGCTATCTACTTGCATATATCCACCTTACCCAGAACGTTATTCGGGCTATTATAGTTTTTAGCAGATATTGACAGTTATTTTTTCCCGTACTCTCACTCAACCTTTTCATGTCTTCCAATCCATTTCCGCATTTATCTGGCTGACAGCAACGGTACTTTCTATGCAGTGAAACTTGTGAAAAAATTATAAAAGCGGCAACTGAGCTGGCAGAATTATTCCTCGCACTTCAGTATTTACAAATAGTTGGCCGGGTTGTCTAGACAGGCGCTCTGTAGATCGGACCTACGCAACAAGAAAAGTAGTGAGCTGTGCGTATTCCGAAGACTTCTCACTTGTTGATGTGCGTTTACTGTTCAAGGTGCGTAGGTGGAGAGAACTATGAACTTGTTCGCGTGACGGACGCAGTTGTTTTTATTTGAGTGTAGGAACGGTTGTGAATATCACAGATTTCAGACCTGAAACAGTTTCTTCTCAGGGCGGCTGGATGGATAGAATACTTATAGGACGATTTTAAAGGACGAAATATAATGATGGTCTTTCAACTTTTAAGGTAAGCTTAATCTTCGAAGCCAGTGTCGAAATAGTATACCTCATTTCAATTCCTGTAATTTATTTCAATAACATTTCATTACTTTATCGATTTCATTTTTCTCAACAATTTTTTGTACTGTGTAAAATAAGTATCTTAATTTTTTATATATAAACATCGCTCTAAACTTTGTCCAAAACTATCAATCAATATCACTAAAACCAATAACATTCTGAGGGTACCTATAACCTAACCTGAAATGTTTTTTTTTTGTTTTCCATCATAAATGAAAAATTAAAATAAATAAAATATCAACATTGGGAATAAAATTTACACTTCTAGACATTGTTATGCAGGCAGTGTATTGGGAACAGGTAAATTAAATGGATTTTGGAAAAAACCAGAGATGATAATGGGTCCACCTACTCCAATTACTCTTTTTTCGACTTGTGATCATTTTCCCGATTTTAAAACAAAACTCCATGACAGAGCCGGGTTCAAGGGTGGTGAAGCCCGTAGTAGTAAAGACAGTGAAAACCCTTTTCAATGAATAACTCTCTAATCTCTAATCTTTCAATTATTTTATTTTTCATCAACCTCTACAAAAAATGACATTTTTCGTAATAAGTTCCGGATGAAAAATCTACTATCGACTAAAAGCGTTTGCGGACGAAAAGTGTCTGCGGACGAAAAGTACTTGCCTAAAAAAATAGTCAATTATTGATTCGGAAATTGGAAATTAGAACTTAATTTGTAGAGGTCGACGAAAAAATGTAATATGAAATATGCACCTAGGCGAAAAACTGCATATTGTCTTGCATGCTTGCTAACCTCGGCTGTGCATCAGTTATCAATTTGCAGGCTCGACTATATTAGAGAGTTTTTCGTCCTTGGTACAAAAATAACTATTTCACATTCAAAAAATCAATTTTCAGTATCAAGATACTCGAGGAAGAAACCGCTGAGGAAATTGTGTACACTTATTCCCAAGTAATATTCCCAGTAATACCCAAGTAATTCCCGAGTAATAGCCAAGTAATTCCTGAGTAATGCCAGTAATGCCAGTAATGCCATAGTCAGAAAAGTACTCAAACTTTTTTTGTACCGATTATAACTTACGATCATGTTCCGAATAATTCCTGTAATACCCATGTACTACTCGAGTAATACCTCCTTTTTTCGACTAATATCCAATAATTTTAAACTTATTCCTCTAATACCCGAGTAATACACAAGTAATGCCTGTAATACCCAATAATTTTCAAGTAATGCCTCTAATTCCCGACTAATGTCCAACTAATACCACTACTACCCAACGCATGTACAACAAAATTCCCCAGCGGTTTTCCCCTCGAAAATACTTTAATAATATTTTTCTACGACAGTGTGCAAACTAAGTGTTCACGCACTGTTGACAATGCGCAAGTGGCACTTTTACGTATAAAAAAATCTCCTGTGCGTAAAGTGAATTTTTACATTATTTCATACTTTTATGCACTTTTGAAAAATACAATATTTTACGTCAAATATATAATTCGAAATTTATGATACAACTGCTACAATTTGGCAATATAATAACTGTCGAAGAAAACACTTTGTATGATACACTTTCGTAAAGGGTTTTTCGTACTTTACAAACTTGTATCATAAATTGCTATTTTGGAATCCAAGGTTTGTGAAGGCCCTGAATGTGTTGCCGTTTAACCGGTCATCACATAATCAGTGTTTTATTCAGTGGAGGTTGGCGAACAAAAACAAATATATAAATCACACGGTTAAAAATGGTTTCGTTTTTTTTTTTGCTGTTTTGGCATCGACATGGTCAATTGCTATGGTTCGTGTTATACATGATTCTAATTGATACATGAATCTAGATCAGCGTACAAGTACATGAGCTGGCAATGTTGTTGTCATTTACACAGAAATGATCTTTATCATTTTAGTTCTAAAATATGAATAGGAAATTCATAAAATCTATTGTGGAATCATCTGCGACTGAAAGACAAACTTTGGTCGCTATTTTCCATCGTTCAAGATAAGCTCTTGGGAGGTATTCATGTTGAAAAGGGGAACATTCTCCATGAAAATTGAAAAATGTTAATTATATCCTCGCCTACATCTCCTAACATAGTTGCTGAGAAATATTTAGATAAGTGGCTATTCTGAATGGTACGTGACCGAATGTTTTTTTTTCGATAACCTGTCTCGTACACTTTTTATAATGTAAAAAAAACCGCTTTTGATCATTCTGATCTCGCAAGGAAGAATTTTTTCTGTAAATATCTAAATAACTTGTCGATTTCTGTTCTTTATCGATTACAGCAAATACTCGATCTATTTTCGTTTTGGTTTCTCGTATAGTTATGGGTAAGAATGTCTCGAAATCTTGAATGTCGTCCACTGTGATATTTGCCAATTCTTGGCGGCGACATGTCCACAAATACCAGAAATCAGTGCTGCCACTGCTGTCTACAATAAATTCTCAGATCAGATTAACATTGAGAAAACATGAAATCAGAACTAACTTTCATCATAATATACATATCGTCCGGTACTTCCCTCAAAAATAACTCAATTTCTTCCCTGTTTAGAATCTTCGATTTCTTTGGTTTATAACCATCAAATTTTCGTTTCAAAAAAGATATCAATCTTGCGTATCTACTGATATCTATATTATCATGTACATGTAAAGCAGCTTTCAGCAAAAATAATATGACCACATGGTAGAGGGCTTACAATATTTAGATTTTTCCAGAAAATAGGCAAGAAGTACAATCTGTGTGTAGTTCTTATTTTTTTCATTTTTCACGTTGCACCACCTCACAAATACTTTATACACTTTGTCATATATTTTCTTGGATTTACTTGGCAATAAACTCAATTTCGCATCCTTAGCTGATTTACTTATTTCTGGTGGAGTACAATTTACACTTTCTTTATATGAAGTCCTCTAAATCCTTTGTTTTTGCCAAATCAACAAATATACATAATGCTGATTGTTTTTTATCAATCGAGTTGTTAATCAATCCTCTTTAACTTGGCAATTGCATCCGTCGTGGACCGATTGTCTCGGAAACCATATTGGTTGTCCGAAAGTAGATTATATTTATTGACAAAACTTAGGCTTCTTTTCAAATATTTTTGCAATCCTGGATAATAAGGAGATTGGCCTGTAGTCATTCACATCAAGTATCTTACCGTTTTTGAAAAGGGGGGTTTTTACTGCTGATTTGAGAGCATCTGGAAATATGCCTTCAGTTAGGGACTTGTTCACGAGATGACATAATGGAAAAGAAAGAGGAGATTTTTCATCTTTGAGGTCGATAATGATGTCAACAATTTCGTAAACGGTTGTTTCTACGAAAGCGCTGAACGGACATAATGAAAAAAATATTATAATTGCCAGTTTAAACTGTTTAATCAGTTTGAACTGACAATTAGCTATAATTGCCAGTTTGAACTGACAATTAGCTATAATTGCCAGTTTGAACAGACAATTAACTATAGCCAGTTTAAACTGGCAATTACAATTTTAAATACAGTGCCAGTCTGAAGTCCGTTCCCCCCTACTAATGTTGTCCGACCTACCCTGTCACTGACGAGCGGCAAGAACCGAGAAACGCGTCTGCAGGTGGTCTCCCCAGCCAAATGAAGGATAATTTGCTGTATAATTACAATAAGCAATTGTAACTGGGTCTTCTTGGAAGAACGTTGCAGAAATATCTGCCAGATGTTATTCAATGTCCGTCGTGGTATAAGCCAGGAAAGTAGTTGTTCTCTGTAAGACTTTTGCCTCATATTTTCCAAATGGTGGAAATATTTGGAGAGAAGGGTGCTTCGACATTGTCGATTTTACTATTTCATTTATTTGATACTCTCCGGTGAAAATTCTCGAACCCTGGTCACTTCCTGGTGTCTTTGCTACATGGTATTGCTTATTGGTTTCACCGCGGGTGGTGATGCGACTGACTTTTACTGTAAGTCGCTGCTTCATTTGTGAAAAAATATCAGTTATACAGTGAATTATAATTCACTGGGCTGGGGCAGGATAATGTTGTCCGACCTACCCTGTCACTGACGAGCGGCAAGAACCGAGAAACGCATCTGCAGGTGGTCTCCCCAGTCAAATGAAGGATTATTTGCTGTATAATTACAATAAGCAATTGCAACTAGGTCTTCTTGTAAGAACGTTGCACAAATATCTGCCAGATGTTATTCAATGTCCGTCGTGGTATTAGCCAGGGAAGTAGTTGTTTTCTGTCAGATTTTCACATCATATTTTTCACATGGTGGAAATATTTGGAGAGAAGGGTACTATGTCATTCATTTGATACTCTCCGGCAAAAATTCTTGGATATCTAACCATGTTTCCAATTTTATTTTGTTTTTCATTTTAGTTTTGTCGATTGAGTTATTATATTAAAATTGATTTTATTTTGTTTTACTTGAGGTAAGAATATACGGTTCGTTATAGAGAAGTGACCGGTGATATGAGTTTCTATAATGATTGGTATGTTTCTTATATTCATCCTTTTCTTTGACAGAGTTATGATCTAAACATCATTCTTCATTGCCTACTACTCTGGTATGTTTATTAATCATATTTGAGAATCCTTCACCACTCAATATATTCCAATAGTCATGAACAAAATCCATGATTTTTAAAATATCGATATGGATATCTTCGGTAATCAAGTGGAAATCAGTACTAGGGTATTACAGCTGGTTCTCGGCCTTCCCCAGTGACCTTCAGGGGTGACTTTGGTGCATCAGTACTTATACGGGTATATGACCTTGAGATGTCCTTGTGGGGACATTGAGGTTGTATGTAATCAGGGTTTGTGTTTGACTTTGGGATGTCATTCGTTATAGTTGGGAGAGATTGCATACACGGTATTGACGATCTTGGTTTGTTACTATTTGTTTTGTTATTTCCTTTATGTGTACCTTCAATAGAACTAAAAAGTACATATAAAAACAACAGAATACTAATGTGACATTCCCACAACAAACTTGTTACGAAATTTGAAGAGCATATACACGTCTGTACACTGCGGACATCCAGCGACGAGTGTAAGATCTCATTCCTACCTAGCTTGGCACCCCTCTTCGAACGTCGCGAATGGTGGTGGGGTTGTGTGTGCGCATTGAAATCTCGCACAGGTACATCACCCTCTATCACTTTGACATCTTCAGTGATTATAGACTCCTGAAATTGGATAAGGCTGCTTCAACTCCTATGTACACATACAATTGTTGTAATGTGACGATTCCACTAACGCAAGTGGATTCTCACGGAAGAAGTCTTCAATATAAAAATAATGCATGTGTTCAATTGAATGATGGTTCAGATCATTGAAAGTGCTTTCAAGTATCGAATTGTCAGCTACAGGGTGGAAAGTTCGAATGTGCATACCGAATATATGAATATATGAGGTTAGGCAGAAGGTCACTGAATTACTTGAAGCAGCCATAAAGATTCATACCATTATCAAAGTGAACATAAAAGTATTTGGCAGTTATGTTATCCAAACACAAGACGAGTGACATAAAGTCATTTGAATTCCATATTCGACGACTTTTGTGATGCATTACCCAAACTATCGAGTTTCAAGCACGTGATTCAGTTTTTCAATTTCATTAACATTTTAACTGAAGTGTTAACACTCTTAGGACTGAGTTGTGAAAAAGTTATGTTCTTCGAAGTGAATATAAATACAGTCCAATGAGTGGGTGCTCCTATTTGAAGCTGCCTGAGTTCATTGTGATGCGAAGAGGAGTTGTAAATATTCGCAATGAGGGCCAACATTGTTTTGCGTGGGAGATTACTTCTGCATTATTTCCTGCAGAGGGTTAAGGTGTCCATATCACATTATGCTAATGACATAAATGTAACAGGTATGAATTTTCCAGTTGAACTTCAGGGTATTAAAATGTTTGAGGACTTGAATGATATTTCAATCAATAGATTAGAATCAAAATTTGAGAAGGGTACAATATAATATGAAGTTGTTGGACCATTACGTTATTCCCAGAGAAGACTTAGAAGGCATGTCAATTTGTTGCTTATCACGGATGATTCCGGTAATACTCATTATTGTTGGATCAAGGATCATTCTGGATTGATTCCAAGTCTGCCAAAGAACATAAAAAATACGTTTTTGATAATGTTTATTGAAATTTTCTGATGGGCGATACCTATTACGTCATCAGATGCATTATTGTAAACACCTGAGTACTATAACACTATCTACCAATATAAGAATTAACAAATATGGGAAGATGGTTCCCGAAAATTTGTTAATGTTTTGAAATATTGAGAAACTAATAGAAGTACCATTTGTAGTGTATGCAGATGTTGAATATGCCCTCAAACCGATTCAAACCAGCGAGCCAAACCCCTAACACTTATGTTTCTTTTAAGACTGTTGAACATCAACCTTACTGATTCGCTTATTTGATAAAATGTTCATACGATGATAAATTATTAAAATTTGTTACATATAGGGATGTTGATGCAGCAGAAATATTTGTTTCAAAAATTGAAGATGATTTGGAGGATATATATATATATATATATCACAAATATCTCAGGTATCCCATTCCTATGGCTGTACAAATCCCTGGAGAACAGTTTGCTGCTGTTAAAAATCGTGGAATATGTGATGAGCCATTTATAGATGGTGATGTGAGAGTGAGGGACCATTGTCACCTCACTGGAAAAAAAAGATTCCATGCCACACATTCTACCTGCAACTTGAATTTTGAATTGCCAAATTTTATTTCCATAATTTTTCACAGTCTGAGCGGGTATGATTGTCGTGTATTTATAAAGAACTAAATAAAAATAAAGACTACGGAGAAATACATATCTTTCACGAAACACCTTACCACTCACACATATACCGATGGAGATGGTGAATTGAAAAATAATTTTCTGAAAATGAGATTTCTAGATCATTTCAAATTCATGTCGAATTCATTGCAGAATTTCGGTGCTAATTTAACATCCCGATTAACATATTGAGATGCAAAAGTCCTTTCCCCAAATTGACAAATTCAATTTAATGACGCAGAAAGGTGTATTTGCCTATAGTTTTGTTGACGATACTGAGAAGTTGAATCATCCCAATCTTTCACTAAAATGGTGAACATATATCAGATCAGATTATAGAAGGGCTCAACTTGTCTATAATAATAATAATAATAATAATAAAATATTTTAGCAGTACTGAAGAAGGTACAACACAAATGGTGAAACATTGGGCTACAGCCGTTCTTCCATTCCCCCTCACTACACACAAAAAAATGTTCACTTACACATTTATGTAAATACAATCCAAAATATGTAAAGATAACAGACAACAACAAAACACCAAATAAGAAAGAGACTAAAAACAGTGGTTCAATATTGATCAATAAGTAGTATTTCTTTTAGTTCTTTTCTGAATGTTAAAAATGATACATTCAGTAATCTTGTGTATATATTCAATAGCCTAGATGCGTTATATGAGAAGCTACCCTCAAACTTTTTTGTGGAGTGCTAAGGAACTGTGAAATTATTAACCCGGACATTAACATTGTGTATGAAAGAAAGATCTTTTTATCAATAGGGTATGAAGGTAAATTGGAATTTTGGACAGAAGTAATTTGTACAGAAAAGATAGAAATAAAAATGTTACTCGACTATCAACTTTCAGTAGATCTAATCTGATGTACTGTGGAGTTACATGGTCCTTATATGGTATATTGCAAGCAAATCTTAAACAGGCATTTTGTAGTTTCTGTAGTTTCTCTCGATTGAAGCATGTTAAAAAATAGTAATAAACCATGGAGCAATAATCAATATGTGGAAATATTAAATATATATATATATATATATATATATATATATATATATATTTATTCAAATCTGAATTGATGGCATTGATATTATCATCGTCGTTTGCTTCACATGCATGATACACTTGCATATCATCAGCATATAGGTGAATTTTTAAGGAGGTTATTGCATTAGGCAAATCATATGTGAATATTGAAAATAACTGTGGACCGAACGGCAACCCCAGAAGATGTAGCTCTGTAGTCAGAACACAAATCATTATCAGTTTTCACTCTTTGTAATCGTCCATACGAGTAGTCTGCAAACCAAGACGAAGCGGCAGCACTGAACCCAATATAGTGTAACTTTGCCACTAATAAATCAAAATTCACCAAATCGAATGCTTTGCTTTGACCAATAAGAACTAAAATAGTACTACGTAACTCATCTACTGTCGTAGCAATATCATATACTACTTTTAGCAAGGTTGTATTTGTACTAAATTTTTGCTTAAATCCCGATTGAACAGATGGTAGCAATTCATTATCATTTAAGTACCCATTTACATTTTCTGCAACAATTTTTTCAAACATTTTCGCAAATGCAGGTAGAATGCATATGGTCCTCAAATCATTGAATGAATATGGGTTACTTATATTTGGTAGGGGCAAAACATCAACAGATTTCCATATTATGGGAAATACACCGTGATTTAAAGAATCATTGAATATGCAGTAAGGTAGAACTATACTTATCATTTTGATATTTATGCCATCGACGCCATATGCTTCTGATTTGCAGTTTTTCAAGCTCTTATAAATTTCATTATTTGTTATTTGGGAGAATTGTCACTCATCGCACTGTTTTCAAAATATTGTATCAAGTTAGTGCCTACAACTTAGTTACCTGCCACGTTTAAGAAAAAATTGTTCATATCATACGGATTGACCAGCTCTTCAGGTAGCGTATTGTTTTTTCTACTGTTTGAGCAGACACCCCATTCGCAAAGGCTCTTCCATAGCCCTCTAGAATTGTTTTTATTTTTTTCCAGAGCGAATTTCATGTATGCTTTTTTCTCTTGACGAACTACGTTTTTTACTATGTTTCTCAAAGTAATATAATATTGCTTATGTGCATCTGTATTTGATTTGTTGAATTTTCGGCGAGCTTCCTCTTTTATTTGAATCATTTTTCTCAAGTTATGTGTCATGAATGGTTGGTAGTTTCGCCTTGTCTTGGCTGTGCAGATTGGGGCATGGAAGTCAAAGAGAGAAAGTATTGCCATGTTTAAAGTTTCAGTTCTATTTTTATAGCATCAGAGGCAAATTCTTCCAAGTTGAAGTGTTTATAATTTCTATAATATATAAGTTTGGTTTTGATTGTGGGCCTTCAAATTTCAATTTGCAATATACCAGTAGGTGATCTGTATTGTTATTCAAGTCAAAGGTATCACTATTATCATAAATAATATTATCGCTAAGACCATTCGATTGTAAGAGCCTGGGAGAATACTCAGATCTATGTTGAAATCCGATGTGCTTCTATTATGCGTTATATCCGAATATTTCAGAAATATATCCTTTGATAAATATAAATTGGACTCAGCACACTACTATACAGCACCGGGATTATCTTACGATGCGCTGCTGTTGAAGTACACAAATACTTGGTGGAATCAGTCAGTGAAGTAATAGAAAACATAAAGCAAATAATGAATTTTTACCAAGGTAAAATCAGAATGAACCATCGACATTCATTTCATATTTATATGCCACAAACCTATATGGTAACAGGTTGTCACGACCATTATCACCAGGTGAGTTCTCAAGGCTATCCCCCAGTGAAATTAATAATTTGGTAGTACGGAAACTCGCAAAAGTGTTCATGTCTGTACGTTATTTCATAAGATAGTCACGACTATGAAACCCTTTTATCTTTATGAAAAAATTAACTACAGAACAGATGTACGCAATTTGAATTCGATATTTGAGCATCTGCTCAAACTGCCCATTCACAAAACATCTCTTTTTCGTGGGTCCTTCTCATTCCATATAACCAAACGGGAACTGAAACAACTTCTGCTTGATAATGAACTGCCCAATCTTTTTGTCAGTAGCTTACATATTACATCAAATTAATTGTTGATTTATATTTATTCAGAACTTAATTGAAATATATTTTTTTCTCTCTCTCTGGTTGGATGGAAGAGCAAGCTCTAACCAGGCCTACGACCTGGTAATGGACTGAATCCTGCCTTTTGATAATACTTACATGTTACATGGTCGAACACGTTCTGTTACCCAACTATGAGTATTCTCATTCTACATCTGCCATGGTAACCAATCAACATGGTGGAAGGTATTATGATATCGGACTCGGAATTGTCAACGTGTTTCCATGACTTTGGGTAAAGATTCAGTGATACCATCACAAAATAATCTCATTGTATGCCTGACATGGTGACCAATTACCATGGTCAAACATATTATGATATCGGACTCAAAATTGTCAACATGTTCGACTTTGGCTGAGGTTTTCAGTAATACCGCCGCATTTTTTTCTGTCTTTGAAACTAGTAACAAGATTTTTATTTTTTATCATACATTGCCTACATATTCGCGACTTGGATGTAACTCAATTTCAAAAATTAAAAATTAGATGAAGAGAGAGGGCCCCAACCAAACGCCCCCCCTAATGCCTATCAGCCTCAGCCAATTAATATATGCTCTTTTTACACTTTATCTCATTTTTATTGTGACTCATCGCTATCGCTGTGATTGTAGTATTGGGTGGTAGGATATGTCGGTGAATATCTAGATTACAATGTCCTAAAGATATTCCAAATTCAAATCTGGTTCTTTATCTATGTGATAAACTATCATTAGAGGGGGTAACCACCTCCAAATCTACCACTCTTTTCACTCAAACTCATATCAGTTAGAATGCGCATGTGCAAGTCAACTTGTGACATAAAACAAGAAGATATAACAACTTCATCTATTTTCCTAGTCATCCTATCGATTGTACACGTTTGTTTGAGTTCAATCCAACTAT
Source organism: Chrysolina haemoptera (assembly GCA_958298965.1). Lineage (NCBI taxonomy): Eukaryota > Metazoa > Arthropoda > Insecta > Coleoptera > Chrysomelidae > Chrysolina > Chrysolina haemoptera. The sequence goes on from OY282584.1 coordinate 27,787,979, forward strand.
GAATTCTATGTGCACTAGTGAATTGGAAAAGATGTGCAACCCGTTTAACACTTATCATCCCAAAAGCCTAATATTTCGATGATAATTCCGATATAGAAGTTTTTCTTGTTGTGGAAGAAAAAAAATGAATCAAACAAGAGGAACACTGCGGATGTGACTTCGACTGCTCCCAAACCAAAGAATAGAAAGGATGCAGCTGGTGATAAACAATCCTCAGAAAGAGCATGATGAAGAAAAGAGCAACCAGCAAGCAGATGGGGAGTAGTTTGGCACTTTTTTCTTTCACTCCGCTACATAAACTGTGATGAGCAGAAGAAAAAAGCTAAATGTCGTGTGAATAAAAAGATGACTATCTTCGAGGGCTGCAATGATGGAGATCGGAAAACGATATGAGCAAAGTGGCACTTGATTAACTCAATGACAAGAATGCATTAACAGTGGTTTAATTGAACAAAATGTGTGAGAATGCTAATGAAAATACAATCGAAGATCACACTACATAAGAAAAGTAATCATTTGCGATCACAAGCTGAGAGTGAGCTTGAGTTGTCAACCCGACTTAATGATTCGCTCTGATCGATAGGGGTTGAGTTGAGAGTTCGATCGGAGTTGAAACATAGAAAAAATGAAAGCGGGGTGGAGTATGTTGATTTATTTCGTGGCATACAGTGAACATTGCGAATATTTTCCAAATTTTAATTTGACTATGTATATATATATATTATAATATATATCTAACGGATAGTTCCAAGACATTTTCTGAGGTTTTTGTATATTGGTTCAATTGGTCATATATAAGGTTCTCTTTCCAAGGACATCGAAAAAGGGATGGACATACGTACAGGCACGTATGTTTCGTCCCAAAATTCTAAAGTTAATTCTAGTGGACCGATGCATTCACTGCATTCTGAATTCGATAAACCTGGGAGTTCCCATACATCATCATCTTATAAATAACATAGAATATTTCCTCCTGAAACATATACAGGGTGTTTCATAACATATGCGCAGGATTTCAGGATGTGATAGCTCGTTCAAGAATATGAAAAAAAGTTTTCATTAACTTACCCTCTGAAATGCACCATTTTCGAAATACAGTGTGTTGAATAAAAGAAAAATAATCGCTTTTTGCGAATATCTCTGGAACCGTCTATCGCACAGAAAACAGATTTTGTAGGCACTTTCTACTCATAATAAGCTATGGTTTGTGCTGATTTTTTATTTTTTTAAATTCATAATTAGTGAAGATTTTGAAGGGGTAGTGGGTGATTTTTTCTCCAACTTCTACGCCACTACAAAGTCCAGTTTTGAGCCACCTATTTGAACCGCCAAATGTTTTCTACACAAAAAAAGGTACTCCTGGTCATAAGCTCTAAAGTTGACCGTTTTCAAGAAAAATCAACTATCATGTTGAAAAACATGGTCAATTTTTTTAAGTAATTTTTTCCTTATTATACAAAATTTATTTAAACGTTAGAACAAGTAACAAAACCAAACGTTAACTTCATAATTACAAAATAAAAAAAAATAACAAATCATACTCAGTTAAATTAAGTGTTGGAAATGTCCGCCGTTAGCTTTAATGCACGCAGCAATTCTTCACGCCGGAAAATTGACCATGTTTTTCAACATGAAAGTTGATTTTCAGAGCTTATGACCAAGAGTGTGTAAAAAACATTGGCGGTTCAAATAGGTGGCTCAAAACGGAACTTTTTCCAGTGGCGTAGAAGTTAGAGAAAAAACACCCACTACCCCTTCAAAATCTTCAACAATTATGAATTTGAAAAAAAATTAAAATCCGCAAAAAACATAGCTTATTATGAGTAGAAAATGCCCACAAAATCTGTTTTCTGTGCGATAAATGATTCCAGAGATATTCGCAAAAAAAGATAATTTTTTTTCAATTTCAACACCCTGTATGTCGAAAATGATGCGTTTTAGAGGATAAGTTAATAGAACCTTTTTTTTATATTCTTGAGCCGGCTATCACATCCAGAAGTCCTGCGCATATATTATGAAACACCCTGTATATAAATATTTTTATCACCCTGTACATAGATATTTGTTTTATATGTATTCCCACGGTTTTTCGTTTCATCTGAAATATTGGCTAGGCGAATATTTAAAAAAATAGACATCAACCCGTGATTTATTCAGTCATTGGGAAGAAAATAACGAAAATATCATGTGAGTAATAAATGAAGAATTTTACCGACAATAGGGACCGTGCGTCGAGACTGTCACGCTAACTGATGACTGAAATGTATATCTTTGGGGCAGTTATATTTGACAGACAATAACATGTCATTTTCTGTTGATTCATTTATATTTAAATAAAATATCATTTATAATGTCTGTATCGATAAAATCTTGTTGTATTAAAGGCTGTACAGAAAAGTCCCGTAAACAAGTCAATTTACCAGTCAAATCCATTAGTTATTATTCCCTTTCTCTTTCTATTATGCCCATTTAATGCATAAATTCAACACTAGGGCGTACTAGCTTTAGCAAAAGTGCTGCCTCTATATTTCTCGCACGGTCCCTCCTTTCTTATTTATTGAAATCTTTCGGATCACGCTATATATATCATATATCCCAACAAAATCCCAAGTATCATATATTATATACTTTAATAAATTCATTCAACTCGACACAATGTGTCCCAATTTTAGTTTTTTTTGTGTCATCAACGTTTCCCGAGATGTTTCCATTCACCCTGTATAAATTGATGAATTTTATTCTCAAAATGAATTTCAGAAATCACTGTTATTTGGTCAACTCAGTAAATTATGACGTAGGTATTCGGAAAAATCTGAATTATACAATCAACAGATCTGAAAAAAAACTACCTACTGATTTCGCAAGTTCATATTTATTACCAACAATACTAAAAATTACACGAAGAACTATTTTAGACTTCAGAACGTGCGAGGTCCTCTTCGTTGATAATATTTATGTTGCTATTATGTTATGCTATTATTATATTACTTGCATCTTCTCATGCACACACCTGTTTCCAGACCGCTATAAAAAAAAGACAAGCAGGCAGCACGCGTCTATGTATCGGAAAGTTTTTATCGGGGTATGCTGGTTTCATAGGAGCGTAAAGAATAGCTTGCTATTATGTTGAGAGAGCATTACAATTTCTCCTCGACTCGCTCGAGCAAGGGATATCGACGTGGCTGTTAATTCGTCGGACGAGGTAGTAGGGGAGTCATACAGTAGTGCGTCTCTCTTATTTATGTGGTATTATCATATCATTGCGTTCCTTGTTGCTCGCATAGATTTGTCTATACCCCGATGAAAACTTTCCGATACTGTATACGAATATATGGGAATATTGGAAATATGCTCATTTCCAAGACACCACACCTACTAACTAACTGAACTATGAATTTTAATTATTTCGAAAAGTATAAATTATTAGTAAAATTGTATTTTCATATTTACAATAATCTTCGATCTTACCACGGCCACGATCCTCTCTCCTTGAATAACAAACAGTGTTGCCAGGGGTGGGATTCTGGGATGAGATTCTGGGTACCATAGAATTCTATTGCCGACAGTTTTGTCTCTTTCTCTCCCATGAATTCAACCATAATGTCATCTCACTTTTTCTATCGACAATAGAATTTTAGATACACAGAATTTCAGAGAAATAATAAACATAGAGATGCCCTCTACTCAAACATAACAGATTAGTAGACAACCACGATGTCCATCTCTCTCAACAATGAAATATGGTCAAGGGGACTGATGAAACATTCAGTTCAGAAGACGATGGAACTAGATGCGTTAGTTGTAGGACAGATGTAAATGTAAACAAGGTGATGTTGACTTAAAAAACAAGGATAGAAAGGCATCTCTATGTTTATATTTGCTCTGAGCACAGAATCCCACGAAAATTTTACCGAATGTACCAACTACCAACATCAACAAATGCCTATTCAGATGCATGGGTGCCCACCCAGGGTTTTTGACCCCGCATCATAAATTTCTCAAGTATTAACGAAGTTATACTTATGAACCTAAGAAAATATGACTTTCTGATAGAAACGCAAGTAGAAGGAACGTATGTGGACTCTTTTGCAGTTTATAGGTGAAGAATATATGCTTGTAAATTGCCCATGCAAGGTTTTTGAAGCATGTGCAATTTACAAGCATATATTATTGACCCTTGTACCTGTAAACTGCGAAAGAGTTCACATACGTTCAATAAGTCATATTTTCTTTAGTTCAGAAGTATTAATTTCGTTAATACTGGAGGAATTTATCATGAGGGGTGTAAAATCCTGTACCATATTGTACTTTGCGAATCTGCGCATGTGCACCAACTTTTATTGTCTAATTTCACAGAGCTAGAACATAAAACATGACCTCTGTGACCACCCATCACCGGCTAATAAAACGTAAATTGAGAGATGGGTAAGAATCTCTGACCATATTAACTACGAATTTGGATAACACGCCATTAGACGCAATATAATCAAATTGAAGCCGAATATATCTATCTTTCCTTTTTTTTAAACGGGCGCTAGGGAATTATTGCGCATGCCTAATTCTGAAACACGATAAATGTCATAAATTTAGCCTAGTTACTTTGGCAATAACGTTCAGCAATATATTTTTTTCATTATTTTTTTAGGAACGAAGTAGATCACAAAATTTAGCAAAATACGAATTTTTTGGGGGATTCTAGCACTGGTAATCATTTTTCACGTTTCCAGGACCGGTATGGCCCAGACAGTAATTTATAACTTCCTCATCATGAATTCTGCCAATTTCATATTTCGGGGTAACAATCAGGATCGGTTGAGAAGTGAATCCACAACTTCTTAACTTAACTTAACTTCCTTATAAGGAACTCCACCAGTTTCATATTTCAGGGTAGAAATCAGGATAAGTTGGGAAAATAATCATCATGTTCGGAATGATTTTTCCGGGTTCCCAGGGCCGGCTTTACTCCAGCAATAAATCTTAACTTCCTTATAAGGAACTCTGCCAGTTTCATATTTCAGGGTGGAAATCAGGATAAGTTGAGAGAATAATACTCATATAAGGAACTCTGCCAGTTTCATATTTCAGAGTAGAAATCAGGATAAGTTGAGAAAATAATCCTCATGTTCGGAATAATTTTTCCGGGCGACCAGGGCCGGCTTCCCTACAGCAATAAATATAAACTTCCTTATAAGTAACTTTGCCAGTGCAGCATAACAAAGAGAATGACGCCCGGAAAAAATATGCTGAACATGTGAATTATATTCTTGAACGATTCTCTTTCTTATGCTGGAATATAAAACTGGCAGATTTCCTAATAAGGAAGTTAAGATTTATTGCTGGAGTGAAGCCGGCCCTGGTCGCCCGGACAAATTATTCCGAACATGTGGATTATTTTTTCAACCTATCAGGAAGTTAAAATTTATTGCTTGGGTTAAGCCGGCCTTGGACGCCCGGAAAAATTACTCCAAACATGTGAATTCTTTTCTCAACTGATCTTGATTCCTACCGTGAAATTTGAAACTGGCAGAGTTCCTCATAAGGAAGTTGAGATTTATTGCTGGAGTGAAGCCGGCCTTGAACGCCCGTTAAAATTACTCCGAATATGTGAATTTTTTTTCTCAACTGATCCTGATTCCTACCCTGAAATTTGAAACTGGAAGAGTTCCTAATATCGACTTCTCGATAGCACCAATCGAATTTTCTCACCGAAAAACCTTTTTCCCAGAATTTCGTTCGATTCCGAAAACATTTGCCGTTTTCGATGAGCCAGAATATGGACTTCTATTTTATAAATCATAAGAAGACCTTCGCTCGAATTCGAGCCAAAAAAAATTCAGTCATCATGCACTTTTACATAATCGAGGACGGAGAAGACGATGGTGGCCATAAAAATGCTCTATCTACTCGAAATTTTCCAAGAAGCGAGTAGGGGGTTTATGCCAATCCTGGACCTCCCCTCACCACCGACCTTGAGAGTGACCTTGGGGAATGACCTTCAGAGGATGATCTGGCTAGTGGTTGGTGACCTTGAGGGTAGTCGACATTGGGGGTTGATGACCTTGAAAGTTGGTGACCATGGATTTTGAAGGGTGAATTTGAGTATGGGCCACCTTGAAAGTGTGTAACCTTGAGATCAATTGAGCTTGAGAGTGGATGACTGTTCAATTGATTGACCTTCACTGTAGACCGATATCTTTGAAGACTATTGAGTAAGAGGGTGTATTGAAATGAATTTAGCATTGACATATTCGGTTGGAGTGACCTTGAATATTTTTCTATCTTCATTCATTTCAACCTCAAATATACCCCTTTCCTTCAACGATTTCTATAAAAGCTAGAGAGTAGATACTTACTAATTCAATTACTCGTGCTTCGAACTTCCATCGTCTTAAAGATTGAAAGATTTCTACTTCTTTCAATTTTTCACTAAATTTCAATTGCTTGAATCTGCAATCGTCTTCAGGTGAATACTGACAAATTTTGAATCTACACGATGTTTTATAGGTCTGCCCGTAATTACGTTGTAAATTATGCGCAGTCTTGTGGCGCGCGTGCTTTCGCGCTAATTCTCCCTCCAAAACGGTTCATTAGCGGCCTCCATACGTTTTTGATTTCCACGCTCGGTTGACTGAAGAACATTAGCCTCGTCCCAAAGAATTCGATGGTGCTCTGTCCACGCGTGGTCGGCTATTCCCGATTTAGATGTTTCCTCCCGTTGAGTCCACTTTTTGTGTTCAGCTATTCTTACAGATAATGGCCGCTTAGTCTCTCCGATATAGGAATCTCCACATTCACATGGGACCAAGCGGAGTAATCAAGTTACTACATCGTCTACAACCTTCAAAACAAGCTTACGAATTCAGTTTGCACCGCCCATACTACCAGAGTGAGCCTTCATAATCAATTTTTCCGAGTTGGCAACGAACTATAGTGCACCAAAAGGAACACATCGCAATTCAAGTGGAAGTATTTTATAGTTTTCTACCATAATTTCTACATATTCGAAAATGGATTCCCTAAAATTTGATTTTGAAAAAATTAATTCTGCTATTCAACACATAGAAACTCTAGAACAAAGACCTATAACATCACTAACGATCGGTAAAGCTTATTAAGTTGAAAAAATGGCAATGTATTCTAAAAGATATGGTAAATCTATTCAGGAAATTCTGTTGGAAGATAACAATGTCAAATTCAAATCATGGCGAAACGAGTCACAGAGCAATTAACAGATGAGATTATTCAATTGATAAATTCATCAAAGTCCAAAGTGGTGATAACATATATAGGGCAGAGTTCTCAGGAATTTTCTGGTGCGAAAACCCGATCGTTAGTAAAGTTCGATGTGATAGAGTAAAAGTATAATAATATGTAAATTCATGGTAGAATATAAAATATTGTTAATCCACCTACTCAAAACATAAGGTGAGTATGGTATACCTTGTGATAATGATTTGAAACTGATAGTCACTATTTATTTTTCAGAACTTCCATACAAAGATGTGGATGCAATATTCCAGCGAGTTGTGGGCAGAGGCTGTAGATATAGATTCTGCAATTGAAAGATTGCGTTGTGAATTGAATGATTTGAGTTGGGATGCACTACATTCGGCAAATTGTGATATGAACATTTGTTTTGATGTTGAGGAGGTCCGACGAGTTTTGGAGCTCAGCAATAAATATGACTTTGGTGTAAAGTTGTGTAACAAATATTCCTATGGACTCATTAGTTTGGATGAGTATTGCAAGCAGATGATTGAAGCGGAAGATTTTTATCAGACCTAATTGCATATTTACCAGGAGATATAACAGAAAAATATCAACTGAGAAAAGACGAGTATAGCTCAGATGGAGAAGAAGGTTGAAAGTGGTAAAGCTTTGCAGTCTACATAGAAAATTATTTTTAGTATGCATATATTAATATTCATTTTATAAATGAAAACAACATTGAAAGTACTTATTTTTTTTTATTTACTACTATATTATGATACATTCAAAATATGAAAAATAAGATACATATCAATAAAATATTATGATAATCCAATCTGAATTGAACCATTGTGTGCACTATAGCTCAAATAGGCATCGTGTAGTATGAGTGCCTATACTTTCGTGTTGGCGGGAAATTTTGTCTTTCGGGTTTCGAACTCAATTTTGATGTCGACGGTGGATGACTTCATGGCATCAGGTTGATGGGAGCAATCGATGACGAAAAGAGGATTATTCCGGAAGCTTCCAATATCCATCATTGGTTCACTCATAGGCTTGTTGTAGTAACTGCGTTGGAAATTTTCATAAGCATAGTAGGCTGAAGAGTCCAATTTTTTATCGAAATCCAGATTCCAACGTTCGTATGGAAATACTTCAGAATTCAAATATAAACGGATATTATTTATATTTGCATTAATGAACTTCGTCGCATCTTTTGAAATATTTTCGGAATGATCTGTGTCTTGGAATCCGATAATGATGAATAGAGGCCTTTCGAGGCTATTGGTAGTTTTCAAAGCCCATATGTCTGAAACTGTATAACGAAGTGATGGTAACTCATAAAGATCCCACATACGGTAGGCCATTTTGACTTTGGCACTACTATTTTTATTAATTCGGTTCAAGAGCTTCAATTTCTGGCGATCTTCTGGTACAATATGTCTGATTCTCCATTCTATTTTCGTGATTTCCAGTTCAGCATCGACCTCGCCTATGAATGAATTTTTGAAGGATCGAGCTATAATCAGAATGAGTTCCTGCTTAACATTCAAAATACCCTTGGTATAATCTTCAGCGAATCCTATAATGTATTTTAGGGGCAGTTTGCCGCTGAAAAAATTACTTGCGGGATCCAGTATATCTTGTTTATTCTGATTGAGACCCCAACCTATTGGTAGTAAACTATTCTCATGTGTTTTTCCGAATGATACCATAGTTTTCAATATGGTTGTTATGCCTGGCTTTCGTACAACTGCAACTTGTTCACCACCCATTTCGTAGCGGATTTTATCAAACAAGAAAGCCAGAGTATTATTGGAAAGATAACATCGTTTGTTGGGCTCTGAAGGTGTGAATTTTCCCTCGATATAAATGTAGCTATCTGCTATATCGAGAATTAGATCTTGAAAATTGATGGGAATTCTGATTTCGTCCGAGTTCTTATAATATGGTGATCCATAGGGCTTATATGTATGCTCATGCAAACTAATCAGGGAATGATCGAAAATTGGCTCTTCAAAAACTTCTAACATATCGCTTGTAGTGAAAGCGGCCATGTGTTATTTCTTCTTGGTATTCCTGATCTTCAAGCCAATCGATTTCAGAAAGTTTAGATTACTAGAGCTGATGGTATATTTTGATTGTTTAACGGGCTCACGTGAAATGAATCGGTTTATGATTTTTCTCGTCTTTATATCAGCATGATCCTCAACCCCATTGTACATACACCGTTTCGGTTTCAATCGCCGAATATTATAACAAAACCCCACTGTATTTTCTTGGCAGAGGTCAATATTACAATTTTTTCAACTCCAATTTTATAATTATTCCATTGAACTCGATCAGATGCCCACGATCGTCCAAAATGCGCAGAGTAATGTTGTCGAGATACTGACGGCCTTCGGGCTTGATTGGCATATAAATTATATTTCGTGGTTCCTTTGTGAGTTTGTATCCTGGCTCGACATCAATATCGAATTCGAAAATGCTGTGACATTCCTCACCATTCAAATACGCTCCAGAAGTGACGTTACAATCCACACGGATTATTCTCACATTATTGATATTCACAGGTAATGTTGATTCATGTATTTCACCGATACCAAAGACCTTAGGCTCGAATCCACCGATAGAGTTTTCATGTAAGAGGTTGATGTAATATTTCGATCGCATTTTACATTTCAGAGTATTGTTGTTTGGATGTAGAAGAAACACATCATCCATATTCTTTTCGGTGACATTTTCAGCCAGTTTCTCTTTAGATCTAATGGATCGCTGTATAACTTTATTGATTTCATCAATTTCATAAGCGCCAGGTGGAATTTTAATGGTTATGGGTGAAGAATTGATTCGTTTTGAATAGCTGATCACATTATTCTTCACAGTCACATTGAAAATTGAATTGTAGGAATAGAAACCATGTAAACCCAAACCATAACTGCTACTCGTATCCAATTCGACTGGTGGGTAAAAGTTAGCGCTCAACTCGCTTGAGTCTCCTGATAGTGAGAACGTTCGTGACATGACTGTTAAATTGTTAGTATTCCAGGACATTTTATTGCTGGAAACAGAAATGATACAGCATCCGTCTCTTTTTGGGTGGTGATGTTGAATGGGTGTCAACATCATTTTTTGCTACTACATTTACATCCTTCACATTACAATAGCAACAAAAAATTTTTCGAGGTATTGGTCCATCATTCACATCAGATGAACTGCAAGTATCACTACATCATTATAATGCTCCTGGCAGTACTGATACTTTAAGACATCAATATCATTTTGAAGGTGTGGTGGTAGTTTATCCCACACTGCCGCAATTTCCCCAGCAGCACATCCAATCAACACTTCTTTGGGCATATCAGAAAGTTGTTGTTTACTCATTTTATTCAAACTACGTAGTCCAGAATATGCATTTAATGAATTAGCCATCCTCTTTATGCTTTCTCTATCCTGGATAGGGGTTTTGTCCATAGTGGCTTACCGTATAGAAACTGCAGACACAAATGACCACAACACACTGTATTGAACCGCTGGTGTCGCTCCATTGTGAAAATAACGAATTGGTTCTTTGGGGGGAGGTAAATCACCAAAGCTGTCATAGTATTGCACTGATCCTCAATTTTTTTTTATATGCCACCCAGTGTGTTCCTGGGCCGTATCGGCTATCCAAATTAACTACTGCGGATTCACATCGATGCGGTCCTGAAACTGGAAGATCGTCACGCATAAATACACCGCGAAAATTTGTAATTTTCATTTTCTTAGCGATTAGTTTGATGTCAATGTCAGAAAGAGCTCTCCGGGGTGGCATACTCATAGGTCTTTTGAATTCTGATGCTTTAAATATAATCCTAGACCTTTGCGGTATGGTTGTTTCAAATACATTCCTTTGCCACTTTTACCGAGAGCAATAGCTTCCACGTACTTATTGTGGCGGTTTGACTCATTCAACTGGTCTCTACTAGCTCTTGCTGCTTGTACTGCTTTAGTTATACCTGTTGCTCCAGTAAGATTGCCAAGTGCTGATAACCCAGCAAATATTGGTATGAGTGGTAGAATTCCACCAACTTTGGGAATTGGTATCACCCGAGGTGTACGAATTTTATTTTTTCCTCCTGCCTCTTTTGTGTATTTACGGGCCGCTTTCAGTGCGATTTGGGTAGCTTTTCTCAAATTATTTGCAACAAATTTACCTCCTCCTGCTTCACGTAAAACATCTTGCACCTTTCTTACAATGCCAGAACCGAAGGCTACTACCTTTCTAATATTTTTTGCTTTTTTTCTTCTTAATTTTTCTCACAGCTCGAATATTTCCCTGTTTACACGGTTTAGTTGACTCGCATTCCATACCAAATCGACGCTTTCCCTTCATTATATTTGTAACCAACCAAGCAGAACCTTTCTCTCCAAGAGAAGCAATATCGTGCTCCTTGCATGCGAAATCTAGTTTATTTATGCCGGGATTTCCACTTGCCAACCTCTTATGTAATCTCGTTCCAGGACCACAGTACTGATAACCACCAGGTAGATGCAACTCAATGGGTAGTTTATTGATTAGAGAATTAACCAAACCTCTACCGCCCACTTGTTTACGTTTACAACCGTTCTGATTGAGTTTTGTCATTTAAATAAAAGATTCAGCGAAGCACTGCACTTATATAGTCTCTAGCTGTCGTACAATGCGCATTGTGAAACAGAAACAAGAGTTTAAAATTGATAATTTTGACGAAAAAGTAAATGATGAACTGGGGAGGCACAGTGAACGACGCCATGGATCTCTCCTCCCATTATCAATTAGGGGTCTCATTATTGGACCTTCGAATTGTGAAAAGACAAATGTGATGATTTCTTTACTAACTCACCCACTGGGATTGCGATTCGCGAATGTGTATGTTTATTCAAAATCTCTATATCAACCCAAATATGAGTATTTACGAGGAGTGTTGAAGCCGATTGAAGGATTGGGATTTTATACTTTTGGAAATGTCACGTCTGGAATAGTAGAGGCTAAATCTGATTCGGTATTCATCTTTGATGATGTTATGTGTGAAAAGCAAGATGTTATTAGAGCATATTTTAGTATGGGGCGCCATAAAAATGTTGACTGTTTTTATCTAGCCCAAACATATTCCCGTGTTCCGAAGCAATTGATCAGAGATAATTCAAATTTCATTGTAACATTCAAACAGGATGACATGAATCTCAACCACATTTTTTCTGATCATGTATCGCCAGATATGACGTTTAGGCAGTTTCAATATATGTGTGCAAAATGTTGGAATGACAAATATGGATTTCTAGTTATCGACAAAGATAGAGAACTACAAGAAGGTCAGGAGTTAGATTAATCCTCACAGCAGATGGAAATTATATTATTCAGAATAAACGTCTGTGGAATATTGGTGAACTCTCCGACACGAAAGATGCTACCACTAAGGGCTATGTTGATGACCGCATAAAAGAGACTAAGGAGTTGACCCTGTCCGCTGTGCAAGAATCAGTATTATCAGTAATTCGTGAAGCGAGAGCATATTTTGATTCCAAAATTACTGAACTCAGATTTGTCATCGGCAAGAAGTCGGATAGCTCAAACGAGCAAATTTCCAAACTGGAGCAGTTAATCCATACTTTAGAAAAGCGAATCGTTAAAGTAGAACAGTCAACAACCAAGGCTCCACCTAAACACTGGAGGACTGGGCAATTAGCTTTACCGCCTTCCTAGGAACCGACTTCCGTCATAGAGAGTTGAAATGAGTGCCGCTAAAAGGCAAGTTGTTGAGGAACTGCATAAGCCAGCTCGACGAAATTTTCCACGAAGGAAGACCATAATTAAAGGGTTTTCAGATTTATGGCAGATGGATCTGATGGAGATGCAACCTTTTCCAAAGAAAATAAAGGTTATAGATGTATCCTCATCGTAATAAACTGTTATTCAAAGTTTGTATGGTCAAGACCGCTGAAAAATAAAACGGGAAAATCCGTTACCGCAGCAATGGAGAGTGTGTTGAAAGACGCGAAGTACACACCGAAGAACTTGCAATCCGACCAAGGCATTGAATTTTATAATACAAAATTTTCCTCGTTGATGGCAAAACATCTGATCAATCATTATTCGACATTCAGTAGTATAAAAGCGGCAATTGCGGACGAGTTATTAGGACATTGAAAAGTTGGTTGTATAAAGAGTTTTCAGTTCAAGGGCATCACAAGTGATTGAAAATTCTTCCGCACATAACGGATCAGTACAACAATAAAATTCATAGCAGCATTGGAATGAAGCCTGTTGAAGTGACATCATCCACGAAACTGAATTTGTATAAACACGCCAAAATACATGCGAAATATAAAAGAGGTAAATTCAAAATAGGAGACGTAGTTCGAATAAGCAAGTACAAGAGCATATTCGATAAAGGTTATACAGCAAATTTCACAACTGAACTTTTTAAAATCGTTAAGGTAAATAGTACAATGCCTGTAACCTATGAGCTTGAAGACATGGATAAGAAACCAATAAAAGGCTGTTTTTATGAAATGGAGTTGAGTAAAACGAAGCAGCCCGACATTTACTTGGTGGAAAAAATTTTGAGGAGGAATCATGGGAAAGTAATGGTGAGTTTCCCAACGACAAAAACTCATGGATTGATGAAAGTTCGATCGTAAAATTGAATATCTGTATTTTTTCTTCAAGTAGCCATAAACTGATATCAACTCGATATGTGAATTTCATGAGTTATATATTTATAGTGAAATCGTTGATATAATGTTTCTCTCATTACTATAAATGAATAAAAAATGAACAATACTTGGTGCAATTTATTTATTTTTCGTTAGTCATACAAAGTGTTGATGTTCAATCGCTTCATAAATGTATCTCCTTATTGGAACCACATGGGTTTTCCTCAACTCTTCCCGCTCGGCTCTCTGATCTTCGTTCAAACACCAGCATTTGAGCAGATGGTCTATTCTGTCTTTGAAAAAAAAGCCGACACATTCACATAATGTCATGTTTGGTAGCTGTCACAATTCGTACATCGCTGTAAATCCCAGGTCTCCTCTGCTCTGCAATCCCTACAGTCTTCTCTAATAATACCAAAGTTTGTGGTGTCCATTCTTTCACCACACTTTCGGCATTCCGTCCATAAACCGAACCGTTTTGTCACTTTTTTGGAGTCTTCGGAGGGTTTATTCTTTCACACTCTTGACACAATCCAGTGCAGGTATTGATAAAACTCGGTGGCCATGCAATGTCACAGTTATGACACGACAAATTTTTATCAATCACTGATGGATACACTGCAATTTTTGGCTTAGAATCCCACTCTCTTGATGTCGACATATCTAGAAATGATGAAACTTGTGTGCTATAAAAAATCGCATAGAATAATCCACTTCATTCAGCGACCCTCATTATATACAATCCGATATACCCTCCACCTAGGTATTCTCCGAAGGCCTCGAAGTCCAGTGACCTTCATGTTGAGTGACTTTCAAATGACATTAGAGCACTGAATGACCTTCGAATATGGAGTGACCTTCGAATATGGAGTGACCTTCGAATATGTATGGACCTTCGAATATGGAGTGACCTTCGAATATGTAGTGACCTTCGAACACCAAACGACCTTCGAATCTCAAACGACCTTCGAGCAACGTATGACCTTCGAATTTTAAATGACCTTCATCCCCTCACAGTATTGGAAAAACCATATAAGAAGAGGACGAATACCACCTCTGCATCAGTTTCATTGAAATATGAGAGTAGTACGTATTGAAATGGCAGCTCAACAAAATGAGAGAATGACCTAGTGGATATCGATATAAATCATGTCAAAGAAGATGCAGAAGTGGACGATGACATAGCTGAAGAAGTTGCAGCAGTGGACGAAATAGCTGAAGAAGTTGCATCAGTGGAAGTTGTTGAAGAAGCAGATGTTGCGGCAGAAGGAGCTATTGCAGTTGCCGCTAACGATGATGATGGTTCTAGTGAGGATGAAAGGATGTATGAAGATGGTCCTGATGTAGATGGTGAATACAGGTGCGTGTTCAAAAATATAAACAGTGTGAGGGATGTCGGTAAAAATATGTATTGTTCGATAATTTCATGCTGGATGGTGGTAACAACCATCGAGGATCGTAAGGTTCTATGCCACAAGTGCTTCATGTTGTACAGTGAATTAGTCGATAGTGGACATTATAACAATGTAGATCTGCATTATAAAACGGACTTGAATAATATTCCCGATTACGACTATGTGGCTTGTGGAATGACTGTTTGTCAAGTGCGCCTAATTGACACTTGCCTGTTCTGCAATACAAATTTTAAAAAAATATAATTTTACAGAGCGATTGCAAATTTCCGAATACTGGAATATGGCCCTGCAGACAGTTCCAGTGATGTGCATCGGTGTGGAAGTGTTGCTCGTGTTTCTGTTCAGGAATACGAACCGCCGGATAACATCAGCGATTGTTCAACAATTGAATGGGACTGGGAAAATTTACCAGATCAAAGCCATTGGACACCAGTCCGGCGCAATTGTCTGAGGAAGATGGCGGGGAAGAGGTTATCCAAATGGAAAAGGCATGCGATTGGACTTTTAGACTTTGAGTCGGGGTGTTTATATTAGATTTGTATAACATATAGCATAATAATAGGGAAAAAAAGACTGAAATATATATTTTAATTGAAATTATGTTTCATTCATTTGATAATCGATAGCTCTACAGTGAATAATAGCTCAAAAAAAAATATTCAAGTGGTATGAATACTACTAGCGTGTACATTTCAAAGAAACTGTGTTTGGAAATGTCTGATGTCACTAACTAAACATGTGAGATTTTTTAAATACTCTGAAATTTCTTATATCTATTGCAACATATTTTCAGATACACATATAAAATATATTCGCTCTTGAGTGTGTTTCAGCTTCAAAATATACTTTCAAATAGTGAGATATATATTTTCTAATGAAAAAGTGTAATATATTAAATATATATATTAAAATGAAAGTGGCAAGCCCATCTGTGCATCAAAATGTTTAATGAAAAACTAGTGCGCATCCATTATTTCTAGCTATAGTTGGTATTTCACCAAAACTCGTTGTGATGTATATGAATTGTATCAAAATTTAACCAAAACCTTCAACTGCGCAAACATTTTAGCTCCATTTTGGTTATTGCGCTTACAGAAATGCGTAGTAACGAAAATTCATTTTTCGAACACTCTCCTGTTGTTAAAAATGCTCTCAAATATACTTCATCTATTTCTTGAGTATTTTAGTTGGTTGGAGAGGGGATATTTCTTTAGTGGTATGGTTAATGCCACCCACTGCGCATAACTTTTCTCTTTCACTTTCCTAAAAGTTCAGTTTTGGTCGCACACCTAAACCAGTTACCTGAGTTGTGCGCAGTTGAATTCCCCTCCCCCCCCCCCCCACAACCCCCCTAATTAGTCCTTACCCCACCCCTGCCCCAGTGTGAGGCCATCCGAGTTCACCCACATATCCAGTTTTTTTCTTGAATTGCTCGGAACGAGGGTCTTTCCCACCAACAACTAACCCCCCTCCCCCCTCCCCCTCCAAAAAAAACATTTTATTGTTTTATTTATGATTTATTACAAATACGAACATACTAACATACTAACATGTACTTAAACTTAATCTATCTTATTAAATATACACATTCAAATATTATTAAATGATAATATTCATTTTAATAATCACAATAATTAAAAACCAATTATGTATACAAATACGATATGAATATATACCCCCTCTCCCCTTCCACTTTAAAGAAACACAAACCTTTATTTACACTCTAATACAAATACGAACACACTCAACTAACATGTACTTAAAATTTAATCTATCCTATGAAAAATATACAAATATTATTAAATAATTTCGTATCAAATATCTTAATTATATATTATTAATTATATATATATATAAATATATATATATATTCTACAAAATACAATAATCAAGGGAATTGGGATCGGAAAAAAGCATCATATTCACACGCAAACACACCTATACACATACGCACACATTCATTTCTCCATAAAAACTTTAACCTCCTCCTGCAGCAATTTAAGTCGTCTGCTCTCTCGATTGAGCGAGAGCTGCGAATTAATTGCTTTGGCCTTTAGCGTTGGCAAACTTTGCCTAAGCTGATTAGTGTCACCCATAATTCGTTGCTGGCGTCCGTCGAGCTCTTCCAATTGTCGTTTCAACTCCTCCTCTCTATTTTTTATTTCTTCGAGCTCCGTATCGTACGCCAGCAACGATTTCTGAGCGTCAGAGACTGCAGCAGCTTCTCGGATGTTCTAGATATGCTCGGGCTTTTTTGTTAACAAAATCCGAAAAAAAATCTACAATTTTCTTATGTTGTTCTTCCGCATTTTGTGACCAAACACTGCCATCACTTCTACCACTTCCCAAAACTGGTGATACCGATGAACTTCTACCAGAAAACACTTCAGAATGATCTACCGATCGATTCGGAGAAGTGAAACCAACGGATTGCTTTGCTGAGACGGGACTTGCAGGTGACCCACTGGACACCGAAAATTCGTTGGAACCGGCTCCGTCATTTTTTGAGGTAGATTCCTGTTTTTTGGGAGAGTTAGCCAGGGCCGATGATTGCATTACCTCTCTTCCCAAAATTACCGGTGAAGGTGAACTATCTTCGGAAGATAGAACTACCGTTGGAATCGGACTACCGACGGATTGTTTCGATGCCGGAGGTCTTGTGAATAGTTCTCTCAGTAACGGAAATTCGTTGGACTCAACTTCGTCACTTTTTGTGGTAGACATCCTTTGTTTTTTGGGGGAATTTACCGGTGTCGATTATTTCCTTTTGGAAGACTTAATCAACGATGAAGGACCCGCTTCATCGTTGCTTATGTCTTCACATAAGGGGGCATATGATAACAGAGGTGGAGTGAAGCCCTTGATGTCCGCGAAATATTTTTCCATTTCTACATCTCCGAATTCTTGCATATCCGCCACCGATAAGCTGGAATAATGGAAACTCGGTATGTCTGTGCTGTGAAATCGTTCAAAATCCAAATATTTCGATTGGTCGGTTGCTGTTTGTTCGGGTTTCTGTATCCTAACATCACTTTATATATTTATTTTTTGAGTCGAACAACCAGCAACCGAATCTTTATTATTATCATCAACCGCGTCTCTAGTTTTTTCGTTAACCGCGTCTTTATTTTTTTCAATATTTATTGTACTAAGATATGCTAACGTTGCCAGCATACTAACAACCGACTTTCCACTATCCTGAGAATTGGGACTTTTATTACCTTTCATTTCGGTTATCCAATCACACCACTCTTTCACAATATCAACAAAAGCACGACTCACAACTTTACCAGTGGAAAGAACAGGGTACAATGATGCATCATGCCACCCTCTAGTTTGAGTAACCTCGCACATCCCCTACTCCGAAATTGTACAGAGTCTGCGCACAGGTAGAGATATTGAAAAGAGACCACTACAAGGCCAAATTATTTTGGGTCACCTTCATACACCCTGAACGTTCAAAGCAAAGGAATGCGGTACAGGTACCCACGCCTCGCTACCTGCTGCTAGACAAAATAAGGAATGCGGTATAAACTAGCATCCTTCAAGACTAGACCACTCAAACACAGTATGGTCGATAAGGACCTAAGGAATGTACATCGGTACAGTTTTTTCAAAACGTTGACTACAATTAGACGGAGGAATGTTGTTATTTATTATGTCTATTCAGTCTATACATACACGTTAAAATTGAAAATATCTATTCATTCAATATGTGGATGCTATACAATATATTTTGAATATTTTTATGCTACACTATGAAATTAATATATATGGTAGAAACAATTTAATTTCATTATCGAATATTCATGCTTCGAAAATTGTGTTTTTTTCCTTTCGATATGAGATATTTCTGGATTATTCTCCAACATATAAGTGGAACCGTTTTTCAGTACCTTCTATGTCAAAATGTAGGTTGGCATAAAAAAAGGAATTCAAATATATGATATGAAACGTATCAAATTATTGGTTAAAATATTCGTAAAAACAGTTTTGTAGCCAATTGTAGATGAATATTCCCTTTTCACGCTATCGGATGAATAATATAAAATTTGTTGAATGATAATTGAGGATTTGCGTCCGCTTACTTCGACTTATTCTGCTTCCAGTAATGAAATCAGCAAATCCAAATTGTTGACAGGTTGTGAATTATTGTGCATTGCAGATTCCACAATGTTTGAACACCATAACAGATTTTGTTCGGGGTCCGTTTGATAAAATTCAATATCGTTGTGGCCCCACGGCAATGTTTTTGTGGTATTGGGTATAATGAACCGCTTGTCGTCATGGTGTGACAAAGCGACTTTATTTTTAATTTCAGTAAATATGTCGTGGGTATCACTTTTTAAACTATTCATTTTTCTAAGTATAGAACCACTCTTCTCAACAATATTTTTATAGTCACTTTCGTGCAATTGTTTGATAATGACTGACTTTTTGACGCCTTTGGCTTTTTCAATTCATTTTTAACGGACTGAACAAAGTAAGCTTTGGCCCCAGTACCATAAAAACTGATAATGGGGTCATTGGGAAATTCATCTTTTATATTCCCCAGAATGGGTTTTGTAACAGGAATGCCAAAATCGTTTCCGATGTTATAATTGGAGGTATCGAATCTTTCTATATTTTCGATCATGAATTCGTAAAAGTTTTTATTTGCTATTTTCAATATAAAAGAATCTGTATCTGTGTACGGTAGTGAAGCGTCATTTCCAAAATTACTTTTTATGCATTTATAGTAAAAATCGTACATTACTGTTTTTGATAAATCCAATATACTAAATCCCAAATAAAGTGGTTTATCGCAACAGACTCTTACTTTTCCCATATGAATAGCGACAAAATTTTCTGTAAATATTGAACATGTTTTGAAACTTGGGTTGGAAATCAGACAATCAGCCCCCAATGACCTTTTTATATTTTCCCAATGAGTAACCAGTTTAATTTCCCTTCTATTTTCCACATTTTCCAGAGTTTTTCCATACATGGCATTGTTCATTAACTTGAAAAATTGTTTTTCGAATTTATTCAAAGCTTTATTATGCATTTTTGTATTCAAATCGATATATTTCTTAAGCCATGACGATTGCCGAAATTTCAAAACCCTATGTGTTTTCATAACCATCAATCCGTTTTCTATAGCTTGTTTAAGAGTTCTATAATGAACGATATAGTTTTTTTTATCTGATAAGTTCGGTATCAACTTGCGAATATTGGATTTTGAACCTGGTGGAATTATACTTTCGACTAGGAAAAGTAAATCCGAATGAGAATCATGTAATTCTTCTGGATAATGAATGTCCACTTCAAAAAAATAACCAAAAGGAGAATCAGCAGAAATACTCATCACATCCAAATCCTGTATTTCACTTGGTGTCAACCAGGTGAATACACCAATGGGCAAAGGTTGAGACATGCTATGACCATACAAATTTGTTGCATCCAAATACTATATGTAAGATACGTCTTTTTGGCATCGTAGTTAGGTAGATATTCATTGTTTGCGACATGCATTCGGTCACTACATTGACTTATTCCACCACGTATACCTTTCTTGAAAAAATGTATCATGTCAATATCAGTCAAAAGCTCCAATTCAACTTCTGTGTATCTCAACATAGCGTCCCAAGATAAACCTGGGGCGGTATAATATTGGGCAGGATCCAATTTATAAGTGTTCAAACAAATCCTCCGAAAATTCTCGAATGTATCAGTTAACAGTAAAACATCCGATTTCAAGTACAGATCTGAATATTTTCCCAAACTTCGACAATCAAATAAATTCCATACCCGGTGTGCCCTATCATAGCATTCATCTGAAATTTGTTCGTCATTTAAGCTATCATAAAATTCTTCTTCCGATGGTAGATGTGTGATATCTAATTTTTCCATACAATCTACGAAACTGTATGGAAATACACCTTTCTGTTTCATCAACTGAAACTTTTCGACATCCGGAAAAAACTTTTCAGTGTCTATGAATTGATCTTCTACTAAATTTGCACCGAGATTCTGAAGTGACTCCGACAGAAATTTATAGCTATCAATGAACCTTAATTTCATGAAATTATTCTTCAATTTTCCATCTTTACCCAAATAGCTGTGTGTGAAAAGATGTTTGGTGAATGAAATGTATTTTTCTTTGGTTTGTGGAATGACATCAACTCGATCGCCCTTGTCGAATAATTCCTTGATGAATAAGTGGCAATCATATCCGCTCATATTATGACAAATAATAATTGGTATAAAATTTGGAAGTTTGGAATTCAAATTACATTTAGAATGAGCTGCAGCAAATCTCTTTTTTCCGGTCAGGTGACAATGATCTCTCACTTTGACATCACCATCTTCGAATATATTATCACATATGCCAAAAGTCTTCACATCAGAAAATTCTTTTTCTTCTGCCTCAGATAATTGACCCATTGGAACAACATTTTTTAGATGTTTATGATATATATTCTTTAAATCGTTTTGAATATTTGAGACGAATACTTTTGCAGTATCGACCCCTCGATACGAAACAAATTTGTCGAATTTTTCATCGAAAGAACATTTTATGTAGTATGCAAACGAGTATGGTTCATGAATGTGAGTTCGGTTGGTGTAAGAGCAATCTGGATTCGGTTGACAAGAATCAATTGGTTTCAGAATTGACTCAAAATCTGCATAAACGACGAACGGAACTTTCATCTGCTTTTCGATATTCACAAATTTCAATATATTTTCAGGAATGAATTTACCGAACTTGTCGATTTTCAATTTTTCAGTGGTTGTACACACATGATTGCAATCATTTAATTGATGCTGGGTCAATGATTTTCCGTTAGCAAAATATAATGAACAACCATCACAAAAATATTTTTTATGACCATTGGCAGAAATTTGGCTAGAAACTAATTTTGACAAATCCTTAATCCAACAATAATGATTTTTTCCCGCTTCATCACTGATAAGTAAAAGATTAACATGCCTGGTGAGTCGTTGTCGAGAATAATGTAGTGGACCTACAATTTCATATTTCATTTTAGATTCCTCAATTTTTTTTTCCAACCCATATACATTTATAGAACAATCATTGGCAACTTCGAATTTTGAAATTCCACTTAATTTCATCGGAAAATCCATACCTGATACATTCAGCACTGATTGAAAGGGTGGATAAGAAGACACTTCGGAAACCCTACGATCCGCCGGGTAAAGTGCTGATACCACAGCCCATGCAAAACAATAGTTATCCTCATTTCGCACATTCACCACACCTTTTTTCGACTCGATATAATCTGGCAGCTTTATATAGGAACACGCACCAAGAGGGCTATACTTGTTCATATTCATTTCTGTGAACATGATTTTCTTCAGGCTCCATCCTGCAATAGAAATGATTTTACATTCAAGGTATGAATATTGATTTTTGGGCAATTTATATACCTGAGTCACGATCTTCGAATTCTGTACTTTGTGCTGTTATTGTGTCGATGAATGCATCCAAAGCAGCATTAAGATCCATGGACTGGTCAACTATCTGGTTCGGAGAATTGAAACACTTTACCTCGGATAATTCCTGGGTCTGCAGAATATGTGACCTGAATAGTTCCATATTTACTTTCACCGCACTATGTATCTTCAACACACCTTGCAATAATGAAATCATTTTCTGTTTGTATGCATTAATTAATGTTTTGTAATCCACATAGTTACTACCGCTCCCAATCCTATAGCTAACTATTCTACATTTGAAAGCACTTTTGATAATTTGCACGTCTTCAACCAATTGAATGCAAGAATTAGATCTGTGTTCGAGTGTTCTTCGATGTGAAACCATCTGACCCATTGGAACTGGTTTATTACAACAATCACAGAACTGCATATCGTTTTGCGATATGGGGCTCAATTTAGACCGTTTACTAGGTGGCTCACTAGTACTTGTCACCGCTCTACAGGATTGTACTTGATGGCGATGTAGATTATCACTGCGAGTAAAACTTTTTCCACAATTGCAAGTATACATTTTGCTCGATTATCGGCTATTCAGAAGGAACATGAGGTCTGAAACTCGTGTTTCTCTTTATATTAGTGGTTGAGGTGGAAGAGAGGGGATAAGTTCACTTGCCCTCAAGGACATTTGTATTCATGGCTTCCTTGTTACATGTCAAGGTTACCATTCCCCAGGGTCACCGAAACTGTCAAGGTCACCAACCCTCAAGGTCACTAACCACCAAAGTCACTAACCACCAAGGTCACCAACCCTCAAGGTCACCAATCGTCAAGGTCGCCAACTCTCAAGAACACCAACTTTCAAGGTCATTCACTCGGCAAGTGAACCTCTGATGGCTATTCTCCAAGTTCACTCCAAAGGTCAGTGGTGGTGGGACGTCCAGGATTGTCATAAACCCCCTACTGAAGCGCTCTATCTCGAAAACCGAGCATCTAGTCGAAAAAAGTCATACCGCAAAAATGACGTAGAATCGTCCGAGAATCAGTATAGTTTAATTTTCAGCAGTCTACGATATACCGGGGGTTCGCTTCTCGAACTTCTCGAGTTTGAGTATTCATTTTTAGATCGACTCCTGAAATTTTTAAAAAAAGTTTGATATTCTTAGCAAAAACCAACACGGATTTAGAAGTGATCATTCAACAAATACAGCTGCAATTTCATTCTTTGAAAAAGTTGCAGAATATTTTGAAGAAGGAGAATGTCCTGCTGGGATCTTTTGTGATAACCATCAAATTTTATTATCAAAACTGTATAACTATGGAGTTAGGAGTTAACAGACTGCAATACAACATTCCAGGACAAATCATTTCTGAAACTAAATTAGTAAATATAGGTGTTCCGCAAGGGTCTATATTAGAATAAAGAATTATGAGAGTAGTGTCAGGCGTTCCTTCAACCTACTCTTGTAGAGGATTGTTCGTCAGATATAATGTTCTGACAATTTTTTCTTTGTATATTTATGAATTATGCAACTATATTTTTAAGAACAAAACAAAATTTCCTCGGAACAAAAACTTTCATAACGCAAATACACGACAAAAAGAAATTTTTTATATTCCACATTATAAATACAGGGTATCACAAAACTCACCTGCATATATGGGTTTGATGATCTATAACAAATTGCCAGAAGAAATCAAAAATACTAATGGAAGCAGGAAGTTTACCACAGCACTTAAAAAATTCCTTATTGAAAGTTGTTTTTATTCGTTGGATGCATATCTTAAAATGTGATATAATAAATATATACTTAGAACCTTCAGTATGTACAGTGCTAGTTAGTATTGTTCTGTTCCATTCTGTCCGATATTCTGCTATGTTTGACTATCCATATAACTTTATATGTATGTTTTATTAAAAAAAAATAATTTACCTATTAGGTAATTGTGCACTTGTCCTCATATACAAATTGATGTATACATTTTTTGTGTGTTCCTGGTTTTGTAGTTGTTTTCTGTTATTATTTATGTATACAATACTGTGACGTATCCAATATCATGTAAATGATCAAAAGGACCAATAAAGATTATTATTATTATTATTATTCGCGGAAAAAAGTTTTTAAGAAATTATTCGCATTTTTTGATTATAACTCGCTTCTCCGAACTCGTATCGACTTCTCAATAGCACCAATCAAATTTTCTCACCGAAAAACCCCTTTTTCCAGAATTTCGTTCGATTCCGAAAACATTTGCCGTTTTCGATGAGCCAGAATATGGACTTCTATTTTATAAATCATAAGAAGATCTTCGCTCGAATTCGAGCCAGAAAAAATCCAGTTGTAATGCTCTTTCACGTAATCGAGGACGGAGAAGACGATGGTGGCCATAAAAATGCTCTATCTACTCGAAATTTGCCAAAAAGTCTCAAAAACTATGAAAACTGGCCTGATCGCGAAATAAGCGCTCTATCTCGAAAACCGAGCATCTAGTCGAAAAAAGTCATACCACAAAAATTACATAAAATCGTCCGAGAATTAGTATAGTTCCATTTTCAGAAGTCTACAATATACCGTGGGTTCGCGAAAAAAAGTTTTTAAGAAATTCTTCGCATTTTTTGATTATAAATCGCTTCTCCGAACTTATCGACTTGTCGATAGCACCGATCAAATTTTCTTACCAAAAAACCTCTTTTTCCAGAATTTCGTCCGATTCGAAACCGAGCATCTAGTCGAAAAAAGTCATATTTCAAAAATAACGTAAAATCGTTCGAGGATTACTATAGTTTTATTTTCCAAAGTCTACGATATACCGGGTGTCCGCGAAAAGAAGTTTTTGAGAAATTATTCGCATTCTTTGGTTTTAACTCGATTTGCCGAACTCGTATCGACTTCTCGATAGCACTAATCGAATTTTCTCACCAAAAAAATCCTTTTTCCAGAATTTCGTCTTATTCCGAAAACATTTGCCGTTTTCGCTGAGCCAGAATATGGAGTTGTATCTTATAAATCATAAGGAGACCTTCGCTCGAATTGGAGCCAGAAATCATCCAGTCATCATGCATTTCTATGTAATCGAGAACGGAGAAGACGATGGTGGTCATAAAAATGCTCTATCTACTCGAAATTAGCCAAAAAGTTACTAAAACTCGATAAAAATTGGCCTGATTGCGAAAGAAGCGCTCTATCTCGGAAACCGAGCAACTAGTCGAAAAAAGTCATACTTCAAGAATGACGTAAAATCGTTCGAGAATTATTATAGTACCATTTTCAGAAATCTACGATATACCGGGTGTCCGCGAAAAGAAGTTATTGAGAAATTATTCGCATTTTTTGTTGATAACTCGATTTGCCGAACTCGTATCGACTTCTCGAAAGCACCAATCGAATTTTCTCACCAAAAACCCCTTTTTTAGAATTTCGTTCGATTCCGAAAACATTTGCTGTTTTCGGTGAGCCAGAATATCGAGATCTATTTTATAAATCATAAGAAGACCTTCGCTCGAATTGGAACTCGTATCGATTTCTCGATAGCACCAATCGAATTTTCTCACCGAATAACTCCTTTTTCAGAATTTCGTTCGATTCCGAAAACATTTGCCGTTTTCGCTGAGCCAAAATATGGAGTTGTATTTTATAAATCATAGGAAGACTTTCGCTCGAATTGGAGCCAGAAATTATCCAGTCATCATGCATTTTTAAGTAATCGAGGACGGAGAAGACGATGGTGGCCAGGGTTGGGCTGATTTAAATCAAGTGTTACGACCAGAAAATAAACACATGCGAATGGCTCAACGGTTTATTATATTCTGGCTTTTACAATACACCTAGTCAGACTCCAGCCATGAATAATATTTTAGTCACTCGTTTATTATCTAATTCCGCAAGTTACCCAGATAGTGTACCGGTACGTTGCCTATCCTATTGGAACTAACATGTACAAGGTGCTTCCACACAACACTACAGCTACATATTAGGATGATGACAATAATAATAGTAATGGTAATAATGATATTAATAGAACTAATAATGATACTAATAATGATAAATAGCGGTCCGATCGGAAATGGTTGTCACACAAGATAAAAATCATGATTTAAATCAAGTGATTTTTTTTTTAATCACTATTCAAATCAAAAACATTTATTATTTATTTGAATAATAAAAAATATTAAACTGAAATAAAATAGTAAAACCCCTAAAAAAACTGGATATTAAAACATATACATATGTATATCTCAAACATACTCTACATTATTTTATAATCATAAGTTTTCTGACATTGGAACTAACAGAACATACTTCAAATTTTGATTTTCATTATAATATTTGAACAAAAATACTAATTTTCCTGCCTTTTCAACCCACAGTTTATTTCTCAAATCGGAATGTACCAGTCCAAAGGTACTGAACACTACTCGTTCAACTGTGGCTGAAGAAGCAATAGCACAAAGAAATTGTTTTAACACAGGTATCTGTTTTTTGATTTCTGAATCATCGTCAGCTTGTGATAGCCACCACTGAATTCCACTGACGTTTTTCGTAATTTCTTCAGAGAACATGATGTTTTTGAAGGGCAAAGAACGAGCATTAAGTTTTATTTTTTTAAATTTCCTCTCGCTTGCACAATGGACTTTGTACTTCAATGTTCAATGAGAGAATGATCTGAGATGCTGCTATTTTCTAACCGTGCGGTTTCAATTCGTCTACGAATGAAAGGGGACAAACATACACACTTCATGTGTGTTGGAGTGAAATATTTGATCAAATTCGTATACGTAAAAGTTAGAAAATACTAGCCCAGAGAGAAATCATTCTTATGCGCGGAAGGGCTACAGGAATTTTCTTTTACAGACATGTCGGTCGACCCACATCGTCCTAATGAGAATGGCTTTCTTTGTGAGTTATATTTTGTTTTAATTTTATGATACTGAAATTCATGAAATACACAAAATTAAAATAGTTTGTTTGTAAAATGTTGACAGGTACCTATTTTATCAGGCATTAAGATCAAAATTAAAAAATTCAAAAAATCACGATTTTTTTATTTAAATCAACGATTTTTGATTTTTTTTTTAAATCAAGATTTGCCCAACCCTGATGGTGGCCATAGAAATGCTCTATCTACTCGAAATTAGTCATAAAGTCACTAAAACTTGATAAAACTTGGCCTGATCGCGAAAAAACTACTTTTTAAGTCCTGACGATGAATCTATTAAAATTCGAAACGGTGTCAAAAAAATATTAGTTTTTTTTCAATATACCGGAAAAAATCAGACCAAGTCTGATGGTGAACGTTCCATATATTTCTGTTAGATTTAATTCAACGTCCGTCATGGTAATAGCCAAGAATATGTTATTTTAACGGAATATCAGAACTACCTACAAAATACCTATTTATGAGGACTAGTATTTTGTAGATAGGTATGATTTATAAAATAAATTAGGTGATGTGCATAGGTTCTACCTATAGTTATGTCGGAATTAACAATTCTGACATATTTGATTGATTCGGCCGTTACTTGATGAATCTCTCGAGCCGTGTTGAGAAAATCGGCAACGCCGCATGGAAAGCAATTTGAGCCGTGGCGTGGTGAGAAAATCGGCAACACTGCATGGAAAGCAATTTAACGTCCTACTCATTAATTCTTCAATGTGAATTTCTTGGCTTATTCCTTAAACTAGGAAAAAAACAAGGAGAATGATTTTTTAGAGAAAAGAACGACAAATAATGTGGTTATCTAATTTTTTGTCATCAAAACTGGAATAGCAATACATTCAATTTCTTAGATATGGGAAATCTGTCAAGTTCGGTTTTTCCATCCCCTAACAAAAACAAAAAACAACAATTTTAACAATAGAATGTAAGTACCAAATACTGGTAGTTCGGCACATTCAACCCCATAAGTTTCGTCGGTTTACATCTCTAACAACATTTATGATATTATTCACTTTTCAATCTCATCACAATATTGAATGAGGGTAGGTAGGTACATATGTGGTTGAAATACCTACCTGAGTATTTAAACTCTTTCACAGACTTCCGTGAGGAAGTTGTTCATACAGTGACCGCCAAAAAGTATGTATCATATGGGAAAAAAGTTTATTATTAGAGTATTAGAAAAAAGATTCTTGGGAAAAGTTTGTGCATGTCCGATAACCTAAAAATCTATTTTGACACATGTCACGTGTTCGCTGGTATGGCGGCAAATTGAAAAAAATTACTATGAAAAGGCAAAAAGTGGGGTAAAATGGCAAGATATCGAAAAAAATTATTTGAAAACGTTGCTTAGAATTAAATTTTATTTACATATCAAAGTTTGAAAAGATAATGAGAGAAAATTAAAAATAGCAATTTTTTTTTAATATTTTCCTAGCTGTATAAAAATATCATATTATTATCCTATGAATAGCTTGACCAAACCGAAACATTTGTACTTCAATGATAATGACAAAACTTTCTCATTTTCTCTACACCAGTGAGCACTAAATTAAAAAAATTGGATTTTGTTAAAACCCTGGCTAGTACATTGGTTCGTATCTAACAGTTATATCAGAATTCCACGACCATTGTGATGACATGACACTCCAGAAACATGGTGTTTTCCAGATTATAGTCAAGTTTCGATGATAATCGTGCCAGAGCGTTTCAGTTCGCATGCAATGTTGTAAACTCTGGCCTCTTTAATTTGACGCACATTTTTAAGATTATGTGCGAAGTGAAACGTTCGTGCACGATTATCATCAAAAATTGATTAAAATCTAAAAAACACGATATTTTTGGATTTCCTTATCATCGCAATAATAGGGGAATTGTGATATAACTGTTAGATACGAACCATTGTAACAGCAAGGGTTCTGACAAAATTCAATTTTTTTAAATTAGTGCTCTCTGGTGTGTACAAAATAAAAAAGTTTTGTTATTATCATCGGAATACAAATATTTCAGTATGGTCAAGCTATTCATAAGAAAATAATTTGATATTTTTGTACAGCAAGAAAAATATTAAAAAAAAATTGCCATTTTCAATATTCTCACACTATTTTCTGAAACTTCGTATATGTATATAAAATTGAATTCTAAGCAACTTTTTCAAATAACTTTTTTCGATATCTTGCCATTTTGCTCGACTTTTTGCCTATTCATAGTAATTTTTTTCAATTTGCCGCCATACCATCGATGACGTGACATGTGTCAAAATCGATTTTCAGGTTATCGGAAATGCACAAACTTTTCCCAAGAATCTTTTCTCCAATACTCTAATAATAAACTGTTTTCCCATATGGTACATACTTTTTGGCGGTCACTGTATAATCAAATCAACCTCAGTATAGGAACAACTATCACGAGTTAATTCTTTGCAATCAATCCAGTTCATGAACAGTTAGGCCGATTATGGTGAAATTTCTGTGCTTTCTATCAACATATCCTCGATATTTGATTTTTTTTCCAGCATATTATTTTTTCATCCTTCTTCAGACAAATAAGGGTATTTTACACTTGATCAAAATTCCTATTTTTTGTTCTCCCCTGTACAGCGTTTGGAAATTTAGAATTTTTATTACTCAATTGTGAGTTTTCCGCAATGCACCAATATTTATAAAAATTAAAATTTTCTGACAATAGAATAATAACAAAGTTTTCCATATGGTGCTAACTTTTTGAAACTCACGGTATATGATATCATTCTGTTAGGAAAATAATTCACAATTTCCCATGAAGCCCTTATAACTAACACTTTGACAATTTTATTGATCAGGTCAAAAGTTAAACCCACTCGTGCACACCGATTCGGTTCTAAAGTTGAGGTTAA
This sequence comes from Chrysolina haemoptera, assembly GCA_958298965.1. Taxonomy (NCBI): domain Eukaryota; kingdom Metazoa; phylum Arthropoda; class Insecta; order Coleoptera; family Chrysomelidae; genus Chrysolina; species Chrysolina haemoptera. Next base: position 27,818,531 of record OY282584.1, read on the forward strand.
TATGTATCTAATACGAGTAATACTCACGCGCTCACATTCATGGAAAAAACAATGTTGGAAATGTTGCGGCAAAGATGCTAATCTACCATCCTCAATGTATCAATAGGTCCAAGAGTAGTCCTCTATGTGTTGAAATATTGTGACAAAATGATAGTATTTTCAAATGTTCTATTAATACCCCTTTTCAAGGAACCGCCACAGGCCACTGGTCATATGCTATAGTGGGCAGGTGTTGCTAGTAATCCCTTGTTGCATAGAAAAATAATTGTTTCAGGGTGGAAAAGAAAAGAAAAATAATTTGTATGATAGAATAATTAGTTGATTATTATTATTTTTTTAGCGTTTAGATTGAATCTTGAAGGGTATTCAGTATTTTTTGTAAAACTATCGTGAAAACCAGAGATCAATCGGAAGTCCGCGGACGGAGTATTTTTTAATCCCAATTTGATATGTTTGGTCACGTGGTATATGGCCCTCTTAACGCCAGACTTTATAACATCGTATGTAAACAATTCACATGAAACATGACGCAACTCAATCTGTTAATATCTGTCTTTTTCAACTAAGTATAATGAACGAGAAAGAGAAAGAAGTGCAAATTTGTACATATGAATAAGGGTGATTTTCAAGACTCTACCACCACGCCTGACTTCTTCCCTATAATATATTCGCAAAATGTGAAATTAACCATTAAGTTCAGTTATATTGTGATTCTCTTAATCATGATTTTTTCATGCAAAGTTTTTATTAATCTTATAAATAAAAAACGACGAATTCTGTAAACACAATGTATCCGCGAAATGTTACTGTCAGGATTGAATAGGCGTTTGAGAGCATATTATACGATGAGAACAAAAAGTATTTTACCCCTTCGCCACACAAGTAATTTGATTCCTAGATGCGCATTTCGATAACAAAGTTACCTTCATCAGTAGGATTACTAAACTAACTGTAAATAGGCATACCAGTCTTTTTTATGTCAAATAATTAATTACCATGGGTTAATCTGTGTACTGGAAGGTACCCTACCTGATGGGTAGGTATAGCCCACACAATAAACAATACACCATAGGCACTTAATTATTCCTTTACTGGTATCAAGTCAAATAGTTTGGAATTTAATGGACCATTATCATTATTGAGCAAGGGTTTCGAGCCCCTTTTTCGAATAGCGATACTCTCATAGCAATCTAATTTTCTGTAATCATCAACAGGTTTTATTAATTTTAAATTTTGGATATTAATTTTGTGATGAGTTTCTAATAAATGATCCGCAACACTCGATTTATTTTCTCGTGAATATTTAGCATGTGCCAAATGTTCACGGAAACGAACATTCGTAGAACTTTTGGTTTGGTCATAATATACACTATCGCAGTTTTGACAGCTAATTTCATAGATTCCTGATCTCTCCAAAGTTGGAATTTTATCTTTCGGATTACCTAACAACTTTTGGAGATTGTTCGTACTGCTATGTACTAGCTGAAGGTTTGCGTCTCGGAAAATAGAGTTGAGACCTCTCGTAAGCCGTGTATCGTGTGTGATTTTAATGAACTTTTTCCTGTCTTTAGGTTGCTCTAGTGTGGTTATTTGTCTTAAGGACGTTCTGAACTTTTTCTTTTTCAACAAATTATCTACCATTTTCGGGGAATGCCCATTACTAATGGAAATTGCCATTAGTCTTGGTTTATTATCACTTGATTATCTTTCAAAAACACAAAATTGAAACTTGGTTCTAAATCTTTTGATTAGGACTTAAGAAACCGCTGGATTTGAATCAAATGCATTTTTTTATTAAAACTTCACTACCTTCTCTAATCTTCATAATTCAAGACTTTTTTGAATTATGTTAGGATAGGATAAAACAGAATATAAAATATTCGAATACATCAATTCTCGTAGAAATAATTTAGGTGAAGTGAACAAGTTAATATTACGTCCACCGAAAGAAATCTAGTTATACAAATTATTTTTCGAAAAAATCGTATGGCTGCCAAAAAAATATTTTAGTCACTGAATTGTATCTGATCAATGTAAAAAGTTCAAGATTGTGAGGTTAAAAAGGCCTTTTTTTCAAACTACACATTTTGTTCAAAAAAAGTTACCTTATAGATTCAATAAAAGACACGATTGTGGTTAAATGATCGAATTGAAAAAAAATATTTAAATCACTTGGACGATTGGAAGTGGGTCAAATTGATTTTTTACGTTATTAGTTGGTCAGTTTGTGAAGCTAATAAAAGCGTGTTAAAAAAAGCCATTCGTCTCGTTGCATATAGTTCGCTTAAAGGCTCGATCACTTCCTCAAAACACCACAGAAATGTTGGCAATCTATATCTGTTTCAAATATATTTGCATAGACGATGCTCCTCTGAAATATCGTCAATCGTTCCATTGTTAGCGGTACAATCGAGACTGACCCGTCGAGCTCAGTCCTCACATTTATTTGTCGTCACTTTGGAGACGTGCCGAACATCTGTCTCTTCCAGGGCTTGTTCTTTCGACGAACGGTAAAACTTTGAAACTCACTGCCTTACGAGATGTTTCTTAAGGCATACAATCCAAAAACCATTTCTTACATACTCTCACTCGGCTTTTAACATTACAGGATTTTTCTTTCCGTGAGAACCAGATAACATTAAAAATAAAAAGTAGTACAATCAGGGTTTTTCTTTTGGAGTTTCCTTGAATGATGTTGGATTGAATTGTTGTTGAATAATATATTTCGATATTATATGGGTAATATAGTTCTCTCTTTTCCTAAATTGCAAATGATGCAGATCATATTCGTGTCAAGTAAATTGAAAAGTCATTTATGCACGAAAACACATAACTTAAAACTTATTGAAAAATTGCATTGTTAAAGGTTGGGAATACGTATTGAAGAGTGATGGATACAGTTCAGTCTAGAAAAGAAGCTGCATATAGTTTTTGAAATGACAACATTGAAAATTGTTCGCCTAGATTCTAACGTTACGTTTCTAATACCTGCGAGAATACCTGCGTTGAATATTTTCCGAGAGCTGGGGAAAGAATCCGCTACTAAATATTTATGTTGTTTAGGAGAAAGTTACGGAACTGAAATAGTTATTTGTTATTTAGTTAGCTATTTATCCATTCGAGATAACAACAATTTGCGATCGTTTGATTATTATTCAATAGATGGAAGTAGTGAAGTTCGTCCTTGTCACTATGAAAGTTACCGAAAGCTTGTTTTTCTTACATTGGCCAAATATCAAACCTGTACAATTTTGATATTCGGTTGGCAAACAACTGTCTTTGCAATTATGCATAGGTAGGTATAGTTTTTGAAATGGCAACATTTAAACTTTTCGTCTTAGATTATCTAATACCTGCGTTAAATATTTACCGAGAGCTGGGGAAAGTATCAGCTAAATATTGGTGTCGTTTGAAAGAAAGTATTTAACTGAAATTAGTTGTTTTCGGTAGCTCATTCTCCATTACAGGTAACGACAATCTGTGAAACGATAGTTTGGACATTATTAAATAGATGGCAGTAGTGAGGTTCGCCATTGTCACTATGAAAGTTGGCAAAAGCTGGATTGATTTACAAATAGGGCAAATATCGAACCAGTACATGAGGTCTTCGAGGTCTCCTCTGAACAGAAAACTGGAGATACAACAAATTCAACTGAATTCATAGATAGGACATAACAAAAAACCAGAGACACTACAAATTCATTGAAATTCGTAAACAGGACTCGGCAGTAGCCACTGTATTCGAATAACGAGGTCCCCCACCCCGAGGTCTCCAAAAGCGTCTAGGTAGAGTCTTCACGAATGCTCTTCGGACACTCTCGGTTATCACGAATGTCTCGGTTGCTGCTACGAACGAATTGGAGGGTGGAGGGGAAAGCTGTTAAAATAATAAAGATGGACGCGTTCTCTGAATTTTTTGATATCAACAATTTTGTATGGATACTCTATTTATGTAAGGTTAGTCATGTCAGATTAGGCGTTGGATAAACAGACGTTATAACGTAAAATTTTGTATCGGTTAGGGCTAATAATTTAAGCATTTTCAACTCAGTTTCCCTAACAATTTTCACAGTTCCCAACTTGCAAGCTAGGTTAGTCAGGTCAGGTTAGATTTTGCTAATAATTCACGCATTTTAAACTCATTACCGCTAATAATGTTCATAATTCTCAACTTGCAAGCTAGGTTAGTCAGGTCAGGTTAGATCGGCTAATAATTTGTCATTTAAACTACGATTCGCTGGTATTCCTTCCTCAATCAGATTAATGTTTTAAAAAATATTTCAGCGAGAATTGTAACATTTGTTAAACTCCTATCAAATATAAAAATTATCATACCAACGGCGGTGGTCGAAGATAAACGAGAGTGTCCGAAGAGCATTCGTGAAAACTCTGCCTAGACGCTTGTAGAGGTCTCCACCCAACAAAAAACTGTTGACACTACAAATTTAACCAAATTGATATAGACAAGACTCAACAGATGCCACTGATCTAGAGGGCCTGCAAATTCCACTGAATTGACAATAGTTGCGTTTTTTTCGTTCTCCTTCGGTAGCATGCCAGCAAAAAAACGCAGCTAATATTCCACAGGCTATCGTGAACGTTTTTTTGCTGTCAGGTTGGCAATAAATTTTGTTTTTAAATGTTTGCATCACTGTATTTTGTTAAATTGACATATCAACACTGTCAAGTTTCAAATTCATATTTGTTCAATTTGAATTTATGGAAAAAATCTCCGCAAAAAATGTCATGTATTTAAAATCGAGGATAAAATTCCGTTAATAAGAAGCCACCGATTTAAAAAAAAAATTTTTTGGAACTTACCCATCTCGGTGTCCTGAACAAAAAATCCAAGTGAAATTTTTGGCGGTCTCATGTAGTTTCGGAAATACGGCCCTTTTTGGACGGAAACAGGCATTTTCTACCACACGTTTCTGCTGTGAACAAACACTCACAATGCTTCCTTCTTTTTGTCAACACCATGTACACACCCTGTTATAGGATTAACACTATGTGTATGTTTAGTGAAAAGGATTTTTGCAAATAGTTATCGAATGATGCTTCGAAATTAACTACTTTTGCGACACCTTTCGGTAGGTATAGATTCACTGAAATTTTTGAGGGTAATGAAGGTCTGAAAATTTACATAGATGATATTATAATTTTTGCTAAAAATATGAACGAACACGATAAAATTCTAGAAAAAGTATTAATGAGAGCGAGAGAACATGGTGTTAGATTCAATAAAAATAAATGTAAATTGAGAGTCAAAGAAGTGAGGTATGTAGGTCATATTTTATCAGAGAAAGGTATTGAGGTGGATAATAATAAAATTGAGGCCATTCAGAGAATCGAGGCCCCTAAGAACACAAAAGAATTGAGCAGGTTTCTAGGAATGGTTACATATGTTGCCAAGTTCATTCCCAATTTATCAAAACTCACGGTCAATTTGCGAAAACTAATGAAAAAAGAAGTATTATGGGAATGGACTTATATCCATCAGAATGATTTTGAAAATCTCAAAAAAATACTGGTAAACACACCAATTTTACAATATTATGATGGACGAAAACCTATTGTGTTATCAGTCGATAGTTCAAAAGATGGCCTAGGCGCTGTCATATTACAGAATGGTTCTCCAGTGGCTTATGCATCTAAGAGTTTATCAGAAACTCAATAAAAATTCGCACAAATAGAGAAAGAAATGTTAGGAATTGTATTTGGATGTCAAAGATTTCACCAATATTTATTTGGGAAGTCATTTTTAGTAGAGACAGACCATAAACCATTGGAGGCTATATTCCAAAAATCACTTGATAAATGTCCACTTAGATTGCAACGATTGAGAATAACTTTACAAAATTATGATATACGAGTCAAATACAAACCAGGTGTGTAATTATACTTTGCTGATGCGCTATCTAGAGCTAGTTATGACGACAATAATTTTGACATTATAGAAAATGATCTTGAGGTTCAGGTAAGTTTAATTGATTATAATAGTATCAGTCCACAGAAATTTGATAATATAAAGATTGAAACGAATTTGGATGTTGAACTAACAGTGTTAAATTATATAAAAAACGGATGGCCCGCAAATAAAAATGAACTCAGTGATTTGGCAAAGCCTTATTGGAATGTTAGAGATGAACTTGTTGAACAAAAAGGTGTAATATTCAAAGGTAATCAAATGGTTATTCCTAAAAATATGAGAGTAGATATCATTAATAGACTGCATTACAATCACATGGGCATTGATAAGACATTATTGCGTGCGAAAGAGTTGGTGTATTGGCTTTTTATATCTAAAGAAATAACAGATAAAGTGAGTAATTGTCCCACATGTTTGAGGTTCATGAATAGTAATCAAAAAGAAAATCTTATTAGTAAAGAAATTACTCCTCTTCCTTGGCATACAGCAGATTTTTTCAGCCTTGACGATAGACAGTATTTGTTACTTGTAGATTCATATTCCAAATTTCCAGAAATACGTTGTTTATATTCAAACACAACTGCTGATAAAGTAATTGACGCTACAAAATCCATATTCTCAATTCATGGCAAACCTAACACCCTATACACAGATAATGCTCCACAGTTTGTCAATGTGAAATTTCAACAATTTCTGAAAGACTGGGAGATAATACATAGAACAAATTCACCTACGTATTCCCAATCCAATGGTTTTATAGAGAGACATGTTCAAACTATAAAAAAAATAATGAAAAAAGCTATTTATGACGGTAAAGATATTCATTTAACTTTACTAGAATACAGGAATACACCGATTAGTCATAATATTCCATCACCAGCTCAACTTCTTTTCAACCGTAGCCTCAGAGGTCATGTACCGATCATAGAAACATTGCTGAAGTGTGGTAATTATAATAAAAATTATAGCAGATTTTTTGTGAATAATCAATATCAACAGAAATCTTATTATAATCAGAATGCTAAAAATTTACCTGATTTATCGGTTAATGATTCAGTTATGGTTCAATTTGATAATATATGGGAAGTTGCAAAAATTATTAAACTTGATGACCACAGACCTAGATCATATGTAATAAAACTTAATAGAAATGGTAAAATATTCACAAGAAATCAAAGATTTTTAAAAAAATATTGTCAGAATTCTTCATATGATTCAACTTGTATAAATAATTATGGAAATGTCCAAGATTTACCTTTTGATTACCATGATAATTTGGAAACGAACCAAATGAACAATTATTTAGATAGTGAATCAGTTGCAGAGAGAGAGGATACTATAGAAAATGAAAATGCTTTATCAGAAAATAGGGAACATGATTTGTCAAAAAATATTGGAAATGATTTGTCGAAAAAAAATTACTGTACAATTTCAGATAGAATTGTTCGGAAACCTAGTTATCTCAATGACTTTGTTTGAGCTGTTTATTTTTTGAGGTAGGTACTCATAATTTATTTTTGAAATTGAGATAACTAGATTTTTAGAGGGAAGGTGTTATAGGATTAACACTATGTATATGTTTAGTGACCAGGACGATATAGATATGACATTCAGTCAATAAATATAATGTAATGTCACAAGACTGATTAAACTAAATATTATATTTGAGTCTATATTCTTTCAATGATATAACACACCCTAATTCAACTGTTTCATACTTTTTTTTTTATTAAAAACTAGTTTTATCAACAAATTCTACCTTCTTTTTAGACTGTTGAAAACGACATTTTTATTGTGATTCTGATGAATAACAACCAAAAATCTAGTGTACTTTACTCATGTTAGGTTGGTAACGGTACGCTCAATCGTTTTTAACAGTCTAAAAAGAAGGTAGAATTTGTTGATAAAACTACAGTTTTTAATACAAAAAAGTATGAAACAATTGAATTAGGGTGTGTACATGGTGTTGACAAAAAGAAGAAAGCATTGTGAATGTTTGTTCACAGCAGAAACGTGTGCTAGAAAATGCCTGTTTCCGTCCAAAAAAGGGCCGTATTTCCGAAACTACTTGAGACCACCAAAAATTTCATTTGGATTTTTTTGAAAATCGGTGGCTTCTTGTTAACGGAATTTTACCAAATCGAGCGTATTGGGAATGTGTTCCATCTTGTGGGAATGTGTACGATTATACAAAAAAAAATTACATTTTACAGATTCCCGAAAAATTAAGAAATTGTCCAAAAAGGGTTTTTCAATTTCTCCCCATCGACGATCTAGAAAATATTTGTGATCATATCCAGAAAAGTTAAAGGTTGAAGAAGCGGAAGGCACCGTTTATGTTAATGCTGTGATGGTTAGTTCCGTTAGTTTTTTCTCATGTCATATTCGAATTTGTAAAATTCTAAATTTGTGAAAACACTTTCATTATATATCCTTTCCAGATCTCATCTGAAAATGATCCTAATACTTCAACCGAAGAAGATGAAAGAGTATTGATGATTATGTTTCTTGTAACTCTGAAGTTGGTAAAATTTACTGTTGTAATTGATGTTAGTGAGCTGACTATATTAATATAGGAGGCTTCTCTGTTAGGAAGAAAATTGGCTATGTAGAGGAACCCGAACCCATGGTCATGTCTGTTGTCTCTCTAAAGATGGTTGGTTAGGTAATTGATAAATGCTGTACTCTAAATAACATAAAAAATACTTTTTTCTAGATTCTCATGCTATTAAGACTGATGAATCTCATCCAAGACTTGAAGGGAGTTATGCAGAAGTATCACCGTATTAAATCCCCTTATGATTCCAATTATTATTATCTCCCTGAAGTTGCTAAGTTTTGTAATACCACCATGGAGTACAGATTAAAGGGGTATATTCTTTCCAGAGAACACCACTAAAGAAAACAGCCCCAATCCCTTATGTTTAGAGGAAGATGAATTAATGTTTTTTTTTAAATTCTCGAATTATTGCTTGACACTCCGTATATGAGTATTATCACGGTTGTATTTCTACAAACGTTCAATTTCATCATTTTTACCGTGAATCATGGCAGTGTGAACGAGGCACCAACTGAGTTTATAAGTTTCAGAATATGACTTACAATGTTTCTGTTGATTAATCTTTATTTTACAGCTCGAAGAACGCTGCTGAATGCTCCACCAAGTCTGAATGATAAATTATTTAATAAAATCAGTAAAAAATGTAAAAACAACTTTAGGTATGCTCAACTGTCAGTCGCGTTTGAATTATTTGAATTGAAGTCTTATTCTTCTCAACATTTTAAAGATAGTTAGTTCTTCTTCTTCTCGTTTTTATTTGGATTCAAAATTATATCAATTAGCCAGTTCCGACAAAGTGTGAGTTCCGTGTTCCGTCCAAACCATGGATGTTATTTGTAATGATCATGCAGAGAGCGATAGTAAATTGAAGCTTTCATGCGTAGGCAAGATGTTGGTTTCATTCTATCTATGAGTTCTGTGATCTTAACATAAGCCAACAGTTAGTAAGCTGTTCTTTGATAGTGTGACAATTGGTAACACTGTTTGTAGAAATTGAGGAGGGGATTAAATTTTGAATTTCCGCTACCTTCCATTTCCTCCATTTCGTCCATTTCTGCGTTTGGTCTCACTTGAAGAACTCGCTGATGATTTAAATTTTTATTTTGAAAATCATCCAATCAGTGTATATTAATAACATTTATAAAGAGGTAACTATCTATTTAAAATTCAAAGTGGAATTCATTGGAATAAATATTTTTGTCGTTTTTAATGCTTTTAAAATAATTTTATTTCCAATGAATTTTCATGATTTTTCAAATGGCGTCAATGGACATGTTTTACAACAATTTCTCCTTTTGTTTATGTCTGTAGTTCGACCAGATAAAATTTCAAGACCAGATTTAAATTTAAACATGATTTAAATTTAATTTCAAAAAAAGCTTAGTTAAAAGCTTATTTCTCGCCATTGAATGAGCGGCGATGTTAGTGGCCGATTGCCAAATTACCACAATATATAATAACAACTATAGCTACCTATGATGGCTGACTGGCTGAATTACACACTCGATCAGGTGTCCAGAACCAGGTGGGGAATTCAGGAGTGTTCCAGAGCTGCTGCTACAGTATATTTGAATCAAGGAGCCCGAAGAGCTTGAAATATTAACAGGAGAGGAGTTTGGTTGATTCTTTCTTATAACTGATGATTGGTCCAGGAAATATGTAAGGTTTAAATGCATTTAACCCAATATTCCAAGTAAGTTGGTATGACCATTTGAATAACATACAATAGTCCAAAGAACCAAATTTTTTCCCTTCAACCTGATTACTCTCATCATCGTTTATTGATTGTCTCAAGATCGTCAAGCCCTGAATTTGGCTTAACATTTATTTGATTAAATACTATTTTTTAATAATTGTTTTACTTGTATGTCTGGAGTGTTTTCTCTTTCAGTGTGATAAAGACTTTCTACAGGGACTGGCTTTGAGAATGAAATACTATATAAGAATTCCTGTAGATGGCGTCCAAATAACAACTTTCAATTAGCTATTTTATTCTCACTGCCTTAAATTGGATTTCTAAGAATATCTTTGGGTTAATTCACCAACAAACGTACAACGACCTTTGCCTCCGCAATAAGAGTTAGCCCTCTGCATTGTTTATATGAGGTTTATGTGAAAAACCCCTTAAAAAGGGAACAAAACCTTATAGTATAAAATTATATTCTAAGCAACTTTTTCAAATTAGTATTTTTTTTATCTTGTCATCTTATCACTTTTTTTGCCCCATCAAGGAATATTTTTTTCAATTTGCCGCAATCCCAATGATCACGTGACATGTGTCAAAATTGATTTCTAGCTTTTTGGATTGCACAATCAATCACCCATTTTTTCCCAAACTCCAATAATAAACTTTTTCCCTGTACTATGTAACATACTTTAAAGCGGGTATATTCGGGAAACAAATATTTTTCAAAGTATATTTATTTTGATTTCTGTCTCAGTTGTTTTAAAGATATAATTATTGAAAATAAATTGTACATCTACAATGTTACTGTGTTTTCCTCCACAAAATGGCAATATCGAATCTGAAATCAGACGTTTTCGCTTTTGAACGGCCATAATCATATGCTTCACTCCAAGCAATTGGATTTTGTTCTTTGTTTTTGATCTCCTCTAATGTTATATGTAGTGTAAGTCGATACTGAATGCATGGATTGAAATGATATTTTACTCATGAACGTGAGGTTGAGAAACCCTCCTACCAGGAATGCTGTTAAAGAGATTGAGAATTTTGGAAAATTATGTATTTTTTAGGGAATTGAAACTGTAAGTAGTTTTTGGAATACGTCTTGGAATCATGCATTGTATGCAACAATGGGTATATAAGTGAAACGAATAGGAGTATATCAACTTTGAGAATACCAATGTGTTTTCATTGATAAAGGGTACCTTGTCACCTCAAAAATGGAAACACTTACATCGTTGTCACCTCATATATAACGCTGTGTCCTCCGTTTTCGGAGGTGACAACGTTTTCCATCAATTTTTAGTCAGAAATGTTCTACAGGGTGTAAGGATCATTATACCAAAAATTCGTCTGGAGGTCACCTAGACCCCCCTATGCCTACAGAAGACATTTTTAGTTCGACAGTATATGACTGGCACTAGTGTCACACTCATATTTGTGTGAAATATGACGTTATGAACTCACTTATGCAGCGGGTTAGTTGTGATCTCCAAAAATGGCAACATCTCAATCTGAATCCATGTGTTTCAGTTCAATTTCTAGTGTTGTAGCCTCGTACGTTGTAGCCTCTTTGTGAATAACATATTTTGTTGATGATTCAAATTATTCAGCAGAAAGTAAACAAACTCACTTCATATTATGACAACAGGATGATATAAATATTATAGATTTTTGAAATGTTTGCCCCGAAAACTTCGAGAATGAGATTGTTATTTCAGAAAGTTTGAAAAAATAATTGATATGCGATATCAACCAAATATCATTCAGTCCATGGGAGCGCCATGGCTAATAAAAGTAGCTGTTCTACATCCGCACAAGTTTTTTTGTGTAAAGTCGAAAGCTGTTTGTGTAGTATTTTTATTAATTTATACCGATATAGGTACGTATGTACGCTATGTTTTCGCAAACCATCTAATCAATTCGAATGCCCACCTACCTATTGACGAGTAACCCGTCTTATGAGAAACCAAAATGAATTTTGTAATCATGGATGGAATTTCATGAAATTTTGTGAGGATGAATGGTATATGCATGCGAATATCATGAAGTGAGTTTTGGTTTTTCTGAAAATGATCACAAACTTTGATTTTCATATGGAACACTGTATATTTAGCATTCACGGCTCGCTCTAATATTTTAGTTGGATTTCGGGTATTGCCGTGGTCTCCTTTGGTGAAAATCTATAAACGTTTCGACTGCAACGGCAGCAGTACCATTGGCAAAATATCAACTGAAACTGAAGCTCTTGTTCCTTGCATGCCATTTATGATGCTGTTTGCGCACTTTCTGCGTGGGTGGGCTCGCGCGAAGTTTCTGCTTGATTTGGGTGGCATGGTTTTATTTTGTCGCCTTTCGGTGCTGTGTGTCAAAACTCTTTTGTTGTATTCAAGTTCATTTGGTACGGTGGAGGACAATGGTCGGGCTGAGTCTATTTCTGCAAATAATCTGTTTTTTTTTTGTTTTTGAGTACGAAGAACTTAATTTTAGGATTCTTTAATGAAAGGTGGGTGCCTTTTATATAAATCAATTATTTATCAACAGTTTCTAGAGAAACGACATAAACACCCGTTCAAATTGAGCGCGAAAGCACACGTATGTTTCCTTCATATGTGTTAAAAAACCGACACCAATCTGGCTCACGGTATGCGCCGATCACGTCCTTCGCGAGAGGTAACGCGTGCGGCGAGAATCCACGAAAACACCGTCCAGATTTGCATACATATATGAGCAGTGATTAGAATTTGTTTTTCCAAATATATTTTAATTTTTTACTTTCGAACATCCGACATCGACGTTCTGACGTTCTGATGTGATGAAAGTATGTAATGGAAGTAAATTTTTTTTTTCTTAAGAAACTATTTTTTGTGAAAACTTGAGATTTTTCATATTATATAAGTTCATATCAAAGTTTCTCCGCTGGAAATGTTGTCTCTCCAAACTGACGCCATCCTGTCGAAATATATTTTTTCGAATCAGAGTTCGGAATTATTCTTTTTGGGTATTTTTTTTTGTGATAACTTGAAATCACGCATATTGTTCGGAGTTGCCTCAAAACTTTCCACATGAAAATTTTATTTTTCCATACCACCGGCCTTATATTACATTTTTTATCAGTGTTAAGATTTTCTTTCATTGAAGTTTATATCGAAGCTTCAACCTTGCATCTATCATCCCTCCAAACCAACGGTATCATACCAAAAACACATTTTTTTATCAGACTTGCTAAGATACGCTATCTTGAATCTAATGAACTGCTATTAACAGCTCCGAACAGATATATCTTATAACAAATTGAATATATCTCACCAGTTGAAAACTGGTAATGTACAGCACGTTCTGTCCTCTGAAATCTGACAACAATGTATGATGTCACAGCGGTTTATATATCGGAAATGAATATCCATATATGAGGAAGTGACTACGTCTCCCTCGTTCCCAGAAAAACCCATTTTGCTACAGTTTTGTGATGGAGATACATGGAATATTAATCTATGAAAATTGTGAATTATTTGAAAAGAAGATTTTCTCATAATAAGAGCAATCTTTTCAAATAATTCACAATTTTCATAGATTAATGTTCCATGTATCTCCATCACAAAACTGTAGCAGTAGGCATAGAGTCATCTGTCACTTCCTGTGAAAACAATTCACCCCCACTTCACGTGGCAACATGGCACGATTCCGTGAAGAGTCATGTCATGTGTCACATGTCATATGTGTCAGTTTATTTGAAATTATTCTCTTGCGCGGTTGTTTGCCTCCTCAAGGTACAACATGTGCTTTTAGTACTAACATATATATATACCTATATATATATATATATATATATATATATATAGGTATATATATATATATATATATATATATATATATATATATATATATATATATAGGTATATATATATATATATATATATATATATATATATAGAGGAAGGGTAGTCGTTGCTGACTAGTTAGGTATGGAACTAGTAAATAGTGGGGCTTTGCAGCAAAATCAAAGAGTACTACTTTAAATTGGATGAAAAAAAGTTTGTATTTCGTGCAGAAATTTATTTATAAAATCATAGCAAAGCGCTTTCGACTATCATCATCAGTGCGTACCTGTAAGTAAGTGACATTGAAATGAATTTAAGAAATTTTGATAATATGAATTTTGAAAAATTGAAAAAATTACTTACTCGTCAGGTGTACAAGAGCCATACCATAAAAATATCATGTGTCCATAGGACCATGTAACAAGTTAAAACGGGACATCATATGATTAACATTTTAAAAAATCCTTATTCCAGGATTGAGTTTGATAAAAGTTTCAACAGACAGAGTAACACATGTCTGCTGAACTTAGTATACTGTCAAACTAAATGAAATATGAATGAAATTGACATTGTGTCAAAAGTTGACAATGACAATTGGCTTCGAACATGAACTTCTGGAAACACTGATCTATGTTTTGAAAATTGTTGAATGACCAATTAGTCAAATTGATCTGTAAGTCTATTTATAGTTCTGTTCATCCAAACCCAAGGAAATATAACAAACCGGGAAAGGTCTAATGAGAACCTCCACCCGAAGTGCATAAAACCAGGCTTAAGACACAGTCCCTTGGTAATTTGTGAAACCAATTCCATGCTCAGGATCATGAGATAGGTCTAATGAGAACCTTCACACTCCCCAAAGCGACAAAAGGGTATCCCAAAACCAAGAGGTACCATAAACAGAAATGATTTAAGAAAGTTTCAACAGGCAGAGTAACACATGTCTGTTGAAGCTTAGTCTATTGTCTAACTAAATGAATAAAAATTGACATTGTATCAAAGGTTAACAATGACAATGAAGTTATAGCATAGAAAATTACCTATAAATATAATGATATGAGCTTTTGAAATTGATAAAAAATGACAAGTTAGTCAAATTTTGTGATTTAATCATGAAAATGTTTCAAGGTGACAGAACCAAAGTTAAAGAAACTTTTATATTCTAATGAGAACTAAAAATTCTTCAAACCGTCAGCTCTAGGATTACCAAGGAAACACACATAATTACTTCATATTAATATTATTGGTTCAGCATCCTTGGAAACCAGATTAGAACATAGGATCTTGAGATAGGTCTGATGAGAACTTTCCCAATCTCAAAAGTAGCAAATATGGTAACCAAGCTGATGAACCCATACCAGAAAATTTTTAAGAAATTTTCCAATAATTGATCTGTAAGTCTATTTATAGTTCTGTTGTTCCAAACCCAAGGAAATATGACAAACCGAGAGGAAAGTCTAATGAGAACTTCAACCCGATGTGTATAAAACCCGGCTTAAGACACAATCTCTTGGGGGTTTGTGACACCAATTCAATGCTATGGACCATGGGGCAAGTCTAATGAGAACCTTCCCAATCTCAAAGCGCTAAAAAAGGTAGCACAGAACCAAGAGGCACTACAAACAGTAGGGATTTAAGAAATTTTCAAATTGTTTCAGAAATACTCAATTCAGTATTTCTATTAATCAAAACAAAGGAAATTACTGTACCAAGAGAAAGTCTAATGAGAACTTGACATGGCACAAGCAAAAGCCCAAGCTCAAGAAAAACAGAACCTGAAGTTGAAATTCTAAGTTATACAATGAAAGCAGTAGTTTATGTTCTGAGAATTGAAAGGACAATCGAGAGGGAGGGAACTAAGCAAACTGCAGAATGGGTTCAAGCGATATCATCATCGAGAAAGAATTTAAGAGCAATTAAATGAGTAAATAATTTAAATGTATGAGTTTTTTTTTTAATTTTATTTTTATTTTAGACGTCTATGAAGAGGAATGTAAGCTCTGTTTAAATTGACTTGAGTATTGAGACAAAGATCATTATTCAGTAATTCCTTGTTAATATGTAAATCTTCAAGAAAATCTAATCTATTGTAATTTTTGGAACTCACCTCCTGTAAAATTTTTGAATTCCTATTTGGACTAAAGTTGTGGTTGTTAAACCTCAAATGTTGACCAAAGGCTGAAATTTTGTTAGGATTTAAATGTTCGGTTATACGGGCTTTCAAAGGTCTGCAAGTTCTTCCAATGTAGGCTGCATCACAATCATCACAATTTAGCTTGTATATGCCACTTTTTGAAAGTTTATCAATTTTATCTTTTGTGTTGACAAGGTATCTGTTGAGGCTATGGTTAGTTTTAAAAGAAATTTTAATGTTTTCTATGTTGCTTTTGATGCAACCTGATATTTTATTAGAAATATTGTCATTTAAAAAAGGAAGTGAAACAAATTGTGCTATTGAATCTACTTTAGGGTAGGCAGCATTATGTGCTTTTTTGTTTTTGATTTTTTGGATCAAACTATTAATAATATTTGGGTTATAATGGTTATTTGAAGCTATTTGTTTAATGATATTCAATTCATTTTGATAACCAACTGTGGAAAGGGGCATATTCAAAAGTCTATGAATGTAACAATTGAAGGCTGCCATTTTGTGTTGATGGGGGTGATTGGAGAAGCTAGGTATAACGTGATCGGTTTGTGTGGGTTTCCTGAATATGCTAAAATTTAAAAGATTATTGTTTTTATTGATTGTAAAGTCTAAGAAATTTAATTTATTATTAGATTCTAATTCAAGTGTGAATTTGATACTAGGGTGTACTTGGTTTATTTTTGTCAGAAGATTGCTGACAATGCCAATGTCACCATTCACAAATACCAAACAATCATCAACATATCTAAACCAATGTAAAATTTCTGGGTTATTTGCAGTGATAATGAATTTAGTTTCTAAATTATTCATGAAAATATCTGCTAAAAAAGGAGATAAACAACTACCCATGGCAAGTCCATCTGGTTGTTTATAAAATTTGTCATTAAAAACAAAAAAATCCTGTGAAAGGCAAAAGTTTAACAAGGTCAAAATGTAGGTTATGGAATTTGTATCAACTTGAGCAAGGCTTAAGGCCTCACTTACAAGTGGTAAGGTTTCTATTTTCGGGACTGAAGTGAAAAGATTACTTACATCAAAGGAAATCATCAAGCTTTCTTGAGGTAAATTTAAATCATTCAATTTGTTTATTAAATCTAAAGAGTTACTAACTGCATATTTTGGAGTGAAGTGTGTCAGGTCTTTAATAAGCCTGTAAATAAATGAAGCTAAAATTGAGACAGGAGTGTTAGTGAAGCTAACTACTGGTCTTATTGGTATGTCGATCTTGTGGATCTTTGGAAGTCCATACAAGCGAGGAATGACTGGGTTGCTGCTAATGAGAGAATAAGGGGCTGAATGTTTGATGAAAAAATCTTTATGGATATTCAACTGAGTTTTCAATTTTCTAATAAAATTGGTAAATGGATTTGATGATAAAAGTTTGAAGTTATGTTCAGAAAGGAAATTTTCTAGTTTTAAAGTTTGTCCAAGCTTTCGGAAATTTAATAAATCATTTCCATCATCAGGGATAATCTTTGTTGAGATTGTGAGACGCGATGTTATTCAACAATAAGTGACACATTGTGCAAGATGAAAGTTGATATAAACATGTAAAATTGGTAGGATGTCTTAAAATTTTTTCATAAAATACGTTACATTTAAAATTGTTAAATTTTTTTTATTTTTTAAATTTTAACAATTTTAAATGTAACGTATTTTATGAAAAAATGTTAAGACATCCTACCAATTTTACATGTTTATATCAACTTTCATCTTGCACAATGTGTCACTTATTGTTGAATAACATCGCGTCTCACAATCTCAACAAAGATTATCCCTGATGATGGAAATGATTTATTAAATTTCCGAAAGCTTGGACAAACTTTAAAGTAGTACTCTTTGATTTTGCTGCAAAGCCCCACTATTTACTAGTTCCATATATATATATATATATATATATACAAATGGGAAGATTATTTGGGTAAGCAGCAAGCGAAACGTGTACTCTTTTAACACAATATTTCCAATATTTCAACAGTGGTTACTGTCATCTTCAGGGAAGTGTGTCTTTGAGGTTGATTGCAAAATGATGTAATGAAAGTGATACAACATTATCGAATGAGAAACATGAAGTTGATAATAAAATAACATTAAAAGGTCAATAATTAAAATAATTAGTCAATTAACACAAACATTTTTAAAATTTATATGAATAATTTCCACGTGTGTCTGTTTCCTAACCAAGATGATAGACACGTGCTGAGTATTTCCACACACCCATATATATATATATATATATATATATATATATAGGGTGTTACACAAGTGCGTTAAAATTTTTTTTTCGCTTTTTGAAAATAACTTTTGCAAGGAATAAGTTTTTTGAACGAAATTTGGTACCCGGGGTTTTTTGGCATGGGAAATCATAATTCGTGTCAATTTTCATGTAACATCTAGAGGGCGCTGCGTACGCTGTCATTATTCATTTCAAGTTGCCCTAACATTTTTGACAGTAACCTTTTGGTACTTTTCATGAAGAAAACCTTATTCCCACACCTTTTCCAATTGAAAAAGGTATACTTCCTCAACAACGCTGGAGGTGATCGTTTTCGAGATATTTACAATTTTATATAATTTTAATATATATCGATGCATGTTAGTTAGCTCCTAGGGCGCTAAGTGAAGTTGCTGAGAACATTACAAAAACTAAGTATGTGGTAGATCTCGTCAAAATAAACAATTTTTTTCCTATAAAATGTTTATCGAAAAATGATTCGTTTTCGAGATACAGATTGTTGAAATTTATACACTTAGGGTTTGGGAGCATACTCAAGGTCGAGTGGTAGAACAATTCGATCATATTTCTTATTCAACTGAACTTCGCCTTTTCAATTTTGACACGAATAAGCAACTACTGGGTCCGAGAATCATGTGCCCTGAGCAGACGCAGTGAACCAAGGATGACGGCCTTCTGCATTCGTCCGGCTAAGATTTCTGCCCTATTACGGCAAGTCGGTATGAATTTAAGTTCGAGAGCAGTGTGTTCATCATTTTCAACAGAATGGTTTGGGTAGAGCCTGCGGAGTTCAAAGAGTAAGTCTCGATATTTAGTCCGTTTCTGCTCCTCTTTTCGGATGATGTTCGTTTCACCAGGAGCCGAAAATTCCATGATGAAAATCGTCTTACTCTGATGGTCGAGGAGGACTACATCAGGCTTATTGGCTTGTATTTGCCTGAGGGTGGGGAATGTGTAGTTCCATAATATTCGGCACTTCTCATTCTCCACAACGGACCCAATGTCCCCCGAAGCATAAGGCAACACCGGTGTCTCGTCTATATCGAACGAGTGTCGTAGATGGTAATACAACACTCGTAGACCCGCGTTATGCCTGTGGATATAGGCTGAGACCGCATATGCTGGACATGCTGACAGCAAATGCATAAGGGTCTCAGGCGCCCCACGACACGCTCTGCATCTAGTGTAGGGGATCTCTATACCCATCACGCGGCTACGGTAGACCAGGGTGCTGAAGACACCATCCTGGCAAGCCATTATGAATCCCTTGGTCTCCGACTTCAGCTCACTTGTCCTGAGGAAAGCAAAGGTCAGGTTTTTGGATAAGCCAAGGTCTTCAATGTTCTTGAAGAAGACCCCATGAGTTGGCTTATCCTTGTGCAGCTGCAGGAGGACCTCAGTCTCCGCAGATTTGATGTGAGCTTTTTGCTGAACGGGTTCAAACTCAGTGAGAGAGTTTGGATTTGCCCGTTCAGTGTCGAATACGAGACCAAGTTCATCAGCTGCCCGGATTGCTGCCTTTAGAATAAATACTCCAATCCCTGCTTTTTCTTGGTCGCGGACCATGCAGAGAAGGGGATCTGAACTCCTGATGACTCTACAGGCTCCATCCAGCACCATTCTGTTATGTAGACACTCCAAACTCAAAAGTCCCCGGCCTCCCTGTTGTCTGGGGAAGTATAACCGTGGAACGGACGATTTAGGATGCAAGCTCCTATTAAGATGCATCATCTTACGAGTTTTCACATCGAGTTGTCGCAGCTCCTCTTGAGTCTTGGGAGCGGCGTTGCTCCACTGCCAAGTAGGTATACGTCTCTCCGGCATCAAGATGATGTAAGATGCTTCCGTCTACGAGCTGGACTTCCTCTCCGAATCCCTCGCATCGTCCTCTTTTAAGATGAACCGTGGCACATTTGTCAATCCCGAACTCCATTCCGATAGCATGCGTATACTCTTGCACCACCCTTAAGGATTGATGTAGGTCCCTTTCTCCAGAGGCATACAGTATGAGGTCATCCATATAAAATAAATGGGTGACCTTATGCCTCCGGTTGTTGGGGGTGCCGCAGTTGTATCCACGGGTTATCCTGAGTTCAACGGACAATGGCAATAGTGAGATGCAGAAGAGAAGTGGGCTGAGGGAGTCTCCCTGAAATACGCCCCTTCTGAAGATCACCTGCTCTGTTTGGGCTCTGACTTGACCAGATCTTATGGTGAAGCGAGTCCTCCAAAGTGACATCAGTTGTTCGATGCATCTCACTATTTGATCGGGCACTGCAAGGCATCTGAGCAAGTGCATGATTAGCTTATGCGATGTTGTATGAAATGCCTTGCCATCCAGGCCATCGAAAGGTTCCGCTTATAGTGCACGGAGTCCTGCGTTATACATCTGTCGTAAGCAGGTTCTTCTTGCGGCCAGCGACCCCCCTCTTTGCCCCTTTTTGCTCATACACCGGATCAACTGCGAAGAGTATTCGTGGGTATAAAATGCACGTAAACATCTTATAGCACGAATTCAAGCATGTTATCGGCCTGTAATTCTTTGGATCAGACAAATCTCCGTTTTTGGGGATAAGCACGGTTCGCCCCTCGACAAACCAATCCGGAATCTGCTGCTTCCCATCTAGCCAAGAGTTAAAAACTCTTGCCAAACCACTATTATTATTATTATTATTTTTCCCAAAAGGATATTCCAGTCAGGCCCTGTCTCCGGAGCTCCGACACATCTGAAGGGCGCGCTGTATCGTTTACCCAGATAACCACTCCCCACGTCCGTGGGGTAAGCGGTTACTGGGTCCGAGAATCATGTGCCCTGAGCAGACGCAGTGAACCAAGGATGACGGCCTTCTGCATTCGTCCGGCTAAGATTTCTGCCATATTACGGCAAGCCGGTATGATTTTTAAGTTTGAGAGCAGTGTGTCCATCATTCCACCCCTATAATCAAAACCACCATTTTAACAGAATGGTTTGGGTAGAGCCTGCGGAGTTCAAAGAGTAAGTCTCGATATTTAGTCCGTTTCTCCTCCTCTTTTCGGACGATGTTCGTTTCACTAGGAGCCGAAAACTCCATGACGAAAATCGTCTTACTCTGATGGTCGAGGAGGACTACATCAGGCTTATTGGCTTGTAGTTGCCTGAGGGTGGGGAATGAGTAGTTCCAATATATTCGGCACTTCTCATTCTCCACAACGGACTCAATATCCCCCGGAGCATAAGGCAACACCGGTGTCTCGTCTATATCGTACGAGTCTCGTAGATGGTAGTACAACACTCGTAGAGCCGCGTTATGCCTGTGGATATAGGCTGAGACCGCATATGCTGGACATGCTGAAAGCAAATGCATCAGGGTCTCAGGCGCCCCACGATCTAGTGTCGGGGATCTCTATACCATTCACGCGGCTACGGTAGACCAGGGTGTTGAAGACACCATCTTGGCAAGCCATTATGAATCCCTCGTTCTCCGACTTCAGCTCACTTGACCTGAGGAAAGCAAAGGTCAAGTTTTTGGATAAGCCAAGGTCTTCAATGTTCTTGAAGAAGACCCCCATGCATTGGCTTATCCTTGTGCAGCTGCAGAAGGACCTCAGTCTCCGCAGCTTTCTGCACCATTCTGTTATGTAGATACTCCAAACTCAAAAGTCCCCGGCCTCCCTGTTATTATTATTATTATTATTATTATTATTATTATTATTATTATTATTATTATCATTATTATTATTATTATTATTATTATTATTATTATTATTATTATTATTATTATTATTATTATTATTATTATTATTATTATTATTATTATTTCGGTTGTTATTATGTGTCTGTCTGTTTTGGTCAAAACTATTTCATTTTGTCTTTGTGGATGTCTTTGTTCACCACTCCTATATGATAGTGTCCTCTCAAGTCTAGTAAATATTGACTAAGTCTATACCTAGTTTTTATTTCATGCATATTTATTATTTCAAAAACTTTCTGCTCAAAATGACGACTAATATTCTCTACATTTCTTTCTCTCTCATTATAGGATTAAGATGTTGAGCTATGGCAAATAATTGTATGGCATAGTTGTTATAATTCATGTTTCTATTTTCATCAAATTTTCCAAATTGAAGTTGGTCTCTTACTTGCATTTGTTCATTATCCCCCCCCCAATATTGTTTAAGAAACAAATTTTCAAAATATTGGAAATTATTTATATTTCTTTCTTGGCTATTCAACCATATACAAGGTTGATTGTTCAAATATTGTCTTATAGTATCTTTTAATTCATCTATGTTTGTAATATCCTTTGTATTATTTTTCATTATTTTTACAAATGTGATAGGATGTAGTTTTTTAACATTCCCCTCAAATATATTATTCATTTGAATATTCTGACATGTATTGATAAATCTTTTTTCAACACCAGTTTCTAATTTAATTTTTTCTATGTCTTTTTTATTCTAAATCTTTGAATTTTGTTTTATTTTCCTCACTTTTTTCATTCATTATTTCATTTGACTCTTTTTTATTGTTTTCTACCTCATTAACTTTTCTTAGTTTTCCAATAATTTCCTCACTATTTAATTCTATTTCTACCCTAACTTCTTGTATTTGTTCACCATTATGATCAATTGAATTATTTATATCTATTATGTCTTGTTTAGTATTGCTGTAAAATTCATCATTTTTCTGTTCTATCCTTTTTTCAAATTCCCTATACATTTGAGTAATCTCTCGTTTATTTTCCTCTAATTTATTTTATAATTTTATTTTCATTTCAATCATACTTCCTCTGATATTTTCTTTGACACTTTCAATATTTTCTATAACATTTTCTTTTACACTTTCTATATTTATCTCAATAAATTGCATCACCATTTGTATCTGATCTTCCATACTTCTACCCCCTATCTGCACTTCTTGCTCACTTACACTACCACTCTGCCCTTCCTCTGTCATTCTACTATCTTCATGATCACCCATTTCTCTTCCATCCACACCAACTTTCTTACCATATCTCAAATCCATTTTCCTTCTATTCTAATTCACAAATATTCCTGATTCTCTTTCTGAATTTTCCTTTTCCTATTCACTCCACGTCACACTTATACAATTTTTCTATCTTACTCTTTGAATTTTCCCTTTCCTATTCGATTCACGTTGCTGGTGCCATTTGTTATTATATTTTTTTCAAGTAATAATAGTAAAATTTGTTATAATTTTATATAATAATATAAAAGTAATAATAGTTGTAGAGTTATATTGAGATGATGAATTGAAATGAAATTGTAAATAGAAATATATATATACTTTTTTTATATGTGTGAATTTGTTTTCTGTTCTTTAGTTCTGGCAGAAGTAGTAAGCAAGTAGTCAGAAATTTGTTATTCTTTTGCATGTATTTAATATAAGTTAAAAGTAGTTTTCAGTAAAAGTAGATAAATTGTAGTATTCAAATAGTATTTCAGAATGCCCTTGGCCAAATACTTACTCTCTTTGCTTTTAGATATTACCTTTCTCTTTTCAGGTCCTTAGCTACTCAGTTGGTACGGCACATGTGAATCTCCCAATCTCTAGGTAGAATTCAGGAAAAGGAATGTCAAGAATGATTGAAAATAATGCAATGTGATTTACCTTGGAAATAAATGTATAAATTCTCAAATAGTTTTTTTTATTGTTATTGTTCAAATAGCATGGAATGTGAATACTCTTATATCAACTTAATAGTTTTTCATTTTATATACTACCTTTTCCTACGAAAATAACTTCCCATACTATGCATTTCCTACAGATATAACAAATATTCAGGTTCGGTGCCTTTACTGTTCAAACAGCCACGTCCTCTGAGTATTTTCCATTGATGGAATTTACCTTAACCTATATACTTGCTAAACACAAAACAGTATGTGGTTATTCTGAATTGAATAATAATAGTTCTAATAGCTAATATGAATAACAAAAGTCCTGAAGTGATAAAGTTTATGTGCACTATTTCGCGGTGGAAAGTTTTTATGACTGTTGAAAGTGGAAAAGTTCGGTATGCAAAGAAATTTGAATTATGCACTGGATATATGGTTCTTAGCTTTTCTTTGACTGTTTAGGGATTAAATACCTTATGATGTAGGCAGATTTCAGCTTCTATCCTCTGCAACTGGTAGGTTAGATATCTTCATCATATATTACTGAAGGTGAGTCAATTTCATCTCTATGGACTGCTTATACTGATGTGTTTCTGAATTAAAAAATATTTCTTTCCGAATGGGTGTATTTTTATTAAATTTTGAAATTTTTCTGTAGCTTTTTCCAAAAACAAACTTCCCTTCTCCTCTTGTTGATTCCTCTCCTCTTTTTTTTCGTTACTAAGTCAGGTTTCTGTCTATTTCAGAACACACTCCCGATCACTTTTTAAATGTCAGTCACTGTTATGATTCTTTTCTTATAATTAATCTATTACAAATATCTCTATAACGTATATTTTTATTTTTGATTCTATTTCATCGAGTTTTCACATTTTCACATAGTTTATTTATTTTAAATTTAGTTACTCATATGATTCTTCTTTGACTTGTTGCTTCCTCGTCCTTATTTATAGAACTCTACTTGTGATTGGCTGTGTGACAAGTTTCATATACAAGGTGTATTTAATTCAATTTCTTGAAATTCTAGTTTTTTTTGAGAATTGATATTTTTCCTACTTTTTTTGGTCTTTTTGAACTTGTTTTGAATTGTTAATAACTGGTTCATGCTTTTGTGTTAAGAAAGTTAATTTCTTTCAAGAAATACCAGTGTTCTTGAAAGAGTTCAGTACATTACGTTTGCTGGCCTCGTACTGTAATAATTTGTCAGTAAATTTTGATTTGTAAGGTTTCTAACTATTTTAAATTGAAATTGTGATATTTATTTGATGTGATAAAATATATTTTTTTATTAATAGGTACCAATTTGAAATTTCCATCTACTACTCTACTTTTTCATAATAATATATATACATGGAGTTGTGGTTTTGATTGAAAGCCATACTGAATTGTACGAAATAGCCAATTTCAAATGAAAATAGTGCGGATTACAAGGGGTATCCAAATCGGATACCATTTGCGAAATTGCGAAATCATCCAATATATTGATAAATTTAGATGCAAATGGCATGAATTATGGACTATTGCCATATTGGCAAAGGTCGAAACTACATCTTATTGGAAATTCTCATATTGGATACTCTTCGAAAGTAGCAATGACATTTTCACATAAATATAATGAGTTAGTTGTGTATATTTTCAAGTAGTCAGAAGTGACACCTCTTATTATGAAGGTCGTTCAACAAAGAACGTCACTTCCTATAGAGAATTCAGATTTCAAAGTTCGTAGAAAAGGTAAGCATGTCAAACTGTTACCTGATTGTAATTGCGGTAAAACTGATGCCATGTTGAGCCTACTATTCGATCCGAATGGTGTCAAGGTCAAAAATGTCTACGTATACTCGAAGTCTTTATATCAGCCCAAGTATCAATCACTTCAAGAGGTATTGAAGAAAGAAGTATTGAAGTCCGTTATTTTCCCTTCAAAGACAACGAGTAAAATATCTTAGCTTCAGAAGCAAAAGAATATTAATGTTTTGTGTTCGATGATGTGGCCTGCGATAAACAGAATAAAATCAGAGAGTATTATGCAATGTCCAGACACAAGTAACTTAATATAGCATACTTGTGTCAAACGTATTCAAAAATATCTGAATGACTCATACGTGATAACTGCAATATTGTATTGTTCAAGCAGAATGACATCAATTTGAAATACGTATTCGATGAACATGTTTCTCAAGACTTTTCCTATGAAGACTTCAAAAAAATCTGCACAAAATGGTGGAATGAGAAGAATAGGGCTTTGGTAATTGTCAAAGATTGTGATTTGAAAAATGGTAGATATCGTATGGGATTCGATAAATACACATTTTCGGATGAGGTGGTATAATTTCACATACAAAGCCGTCAACACGACTAGATGAGGGCATTGCCAATTCTGAGATGGAGTTGAAAATCAATCAATTATCCAAAGCTGTGAAAAAAATATTTGGCCATGAAACTAGGGAAGGCTGAAGATTACGAGACATTAGAAAAATTGTTCGAACCCATCTTCAAACCACTGAAACGTCGCAACATAAAAGAAAAAAATTACCTCTACCAAACAAACGACCCCTGGTTCAGAGACAAATGCTTCTGAGGGGGAAGGGCCACAACAAGAAGAAGAAGAGGGTCAAGTATTCGAGAATGCCGCCGAAGGAACTGTTGGACTGAGTGGAAAATATCCTCAAATTGCAATACTTTACATACAAGAAATATTGCGGAAATCTCCGGAAATAGATAATGTCTATGGACCGAAATATGATTCTGACCAGGGAGAATGGAAACTTGGAAATACATTTCTTACATGAACAAAGAAACGGGAGACATAAAAGTGAATGGGAAGATTTCTAAAGAAACTCAGGGTTTCATTTTCATTTCCCACCAAGATGCTGAATTTGATGAACAATCTGATCTACCACACTATAAGCGAATTTTGAAAATAACCGATGTGCACAAAGACACTAAGAACAAATTGAAACCATCGAATGTACCGAAATACTTGCAAGTTATTCGAAGATTATTCATAAAGAATCCGCCTTCATTGGAAAAAAGTTTCGCTCCACCTTAGCCATTATCAGACAGGCCATCTTTAACGAGTAAAGCTATTCTCTGATGTACATCAAACCTGTTGAATACGTATATTGGGATGACGTGAATGAGCTTGTCGATCGACTTCGACTTTTCATTGCGTCTCAGGCAGCAGGTAATATGTCTGTCATGAACGAGATGGTTTCCATCATAAATGATTTGAAAGAGGCTGGTGTTATTTGTTAACACGACAGTTTCATCATGAGCATCAACAAGTTCGGTCATGGTTATGCCGCCAGTGATGACGATGAAGACCATGTTCAATAAAGTCATATTGATTTGATTCATGGTTATACCACTGGTTATACATCGATGCAAATAACCTGAAAATACGTCATGTCAAGTCTCCTACCGATGAAGAAGATGTCAATAAACTTTATGTTACTTAAATAATTGATCAATTGAAAAAGGATTTTGATCGAGTGACCATCGAACTCATTTGAACTTGGAAGTAATCAATTCGTCGAAGAATACTTTGCAAACGTCCATGAAAATGGTGGAAAAGTATGTGTTTTCGTTGAAAGAGTATGTAACTCAAATAATTGATCAGGTAAAAAAAGATTTTGAGCAAGCAACCAATGCACTAGTTGAATGCCTGAAAAAATTAATGGAAAAGAACAATGAGGATATATATCACTAGTCGCTATACAAAAGCGAACGATTTGTTGAATGTTACATTGCAAAGTTCTATGAAAAATGTCAAGCAACTAAAGCTTTCACAAAGGGAGCAAGATATTAAAATTGCTGCATTGACGACTGCTCTCAACAAGTTGCAAGACCGATCAGTGTGAACGCTGTTCTCACACGCAATGTCACATACCAAAGAAAAAATACAATTGACAAATGAACTTCACAAACCAGCACGATGAAATTTCAAGCGACGTCGCACCATAATCAGAGGACTTGACGATTTGTGGCAATTTGACCTCGCAGATCTTCAAAATCATTCGAGTCTAAACAAAAAACACAAGTACATTTTGATTGTTCTTGATACTTTTTCCAAATATGTATGGGCAGAGCCGCTCAAGACTAAGAATGGTACGGACGTCACCAATGGCATGAACAATATCTTGAAAAGAAGTAGAAAATGAATTCCCAAAAATATGCAGTCGGATTTGGGCAAAGAGTTCTACAATGCTAATTTCCAAAATCTGATAAAAAAATACAATATTAATCATTATAGCACGTATACTGCCAAAAAGGCGTCCATCGCAGAGAGGGTAGTGCGCACGATCAAGGATAAATTATATTAATATTTCAGCTTAAACGGCACCTACAGATGTCTGGATGTTCTGCCGAAAATTGTAAATGATTACAATAACGCAGTACATCAGAAGATCAAAATGAAAGCGTATGATGTTAAAAAATACAGCTTCATCAAAATTGTGACTGGCCCTCGGAAATTTGCCCTCAGGGACTTGGTGAAAATAAGTAAAAAAAAACACATCTTCGAGAAGTGATATACTCCAAATTGGACTAATGAACTATTCAAAGTCTCCAAAGTGAAAATTTCCAATCCCATCACAAACTTGTTGGAGGATATGGAGGGGATGCCCATCAGTGGAGCAAAAATCTCGATGTTTATCTCGTAGAAAAGGTAATAAGGAAGAAAGGCCGGAAACTTTATGTGAAATGGCTTGGATTCAGTAAGTCCCACAACAGTTATATTCATGCATCAAATCTTTTGTAATTCAGTCAGTATCCAGCAGCAGTCAGGGGTGAATGTTGTGAAAATTTTGATGAAAACGTGTGTATAAGTTCACCAGATTCCGAACAACTGAACAACATGTGTTAATATGAAGAAGAAATAATAAGTAAACGTTTGTATATGCTCAATTCAGTGTACAAACTCGATGATGCCTTCCACGTGCATTACGGTTTGGGTCCTGTCTGGTGTTTTGAACCTGCAATCAACATATTAGATGATAACTCTCAAATTTCCTTCAATACCACCGAGTGGGCTGTTTTCATGAAGTCGATGAATGCACTATTGATAAAAAATTTTACGATGGCAGAGACGCAACAAATGGAAGTGGACTTTGGCGGTCCCATCCAAATAAGTTTGATATTTCATAATAATTGTGACGTGGTGAGAATCAGTAAACACACTTTGAGTTTTCATTTTAGCAAAGAACATGTATGTCAACTCATTCAAATGGACCGTCTCATTTCGAAAAAATGTGTTGTATTATGCAAAATAAAATTTATCGATTATTATCATAATTTTCTGGAAGTTGTGAAATTCGCTTCAAAATTTAATGAAACTGAAGAAAATATTCTAATGACATTGTATGGAAGAATGTCTGTACCACATCAAAAACAAAGTTCTTTTCGTCATAGATGTGAATTTTTTTTTCAGATTTCAATTTGTTTCTCAACCATCATGTAGAGCAAGGCAGCAAACTGCAACAAAACCAACGTGAATATGAAAATATAAAGTCGAGCCAATTATTTTTTTGAGATTTTTATGATCAATCAAATTTGTACACCGCAAAATATCGATTAATTTATGTGCATCGCGCACCAAACAAAATAATCCTATTTTGTTCACCCACATTTCAATTTTTTCATTTCTACAACAATTTATTCATATCATTAGAAAGCGATTATGTTATCAGTCTGCACCGCGTGTGACTCCCGGACGATATGATACGTCAGCGTACCGACGATACGGTAGCACGCTCCGTTTTGCACCTGTAGACTTGCAACTTTGAACGTGATGCCATTTGTTGGCATGACGTTCAGTTTTGCATATCTGGACGTGCAATTCCGAACGGCAGAAAGCCACTAAAAGGAAATGGGGGTTTGGGTAAATAATGATTGGTTTTCAGGATTGTTTCAATATGTAGACACCGGCGCAGAGCATTTTCCTAAGATTTGATTTCGGTTTTATATTTCAGACAATTTTTAAGATACGCGCTTACGCAGACCGTTTTCCTAAGATTTGATCCCAGTCCGAAATTTCAGATTTATTCCAAGATTTAGGCGTCTGCACAAAAGCTTTTCGTGAGATAATTTCGGGTCTATATTTCAGAAAATTGTTAAGATTTACGCGTTTGCCCAGACCGTTTTCCTAAGATTTCATTCCGATCGAGTCTGGCCGATAATTTCCAAGATTCAGGCGCCTGCGCAGACCGTTTTTCTAATATTTGATTCTGGTCGTTCCAGTGAGGATTGTTTCAAGGCTTAGGCGACTGTTTTCCTAAGATTTGATTCCAGCCCGAGATTTCAGATTTATTCTAAGATTCACGCGCCTGCGCAGAGCGTTTTTCTAAGATTTCATTTCGGTTCTATATTTCAGAACATTGTCAAGATTCACGCGCTTGCGCAGCCCATGGTGGACTGTGGACTGCTTGTAAAAATCCATAAATTTGTCAATATAATGGATGATTTCACGAATTTATTCGTGCGTTGTTATATGTCTGTTCAAACCAATGGAACTGTCTGTGGATTCTACCACAACATAAATTGACAGACTGGAAACGTTTGTCAGTTGGACCTCAACATTTCCAAAAGAACAACTGGCTAATGCCGGTTTCACTTACTCCGGTTCAGATGACATAGTTATATGTCTAAAATGCCAAACTGAAGGATTTAGATGGGAACCAGGAGACGATCCCTTATTAGATCATTTTCGATGGAATCCCAACTGCCCCTTTTTTGATGATGGAGATTCATTATTCATTCGAAAAAAAAAAAACTGCCTACATTCAAAGATAAAGTGAATATTGAGAGTCGAGTGGCCAATACGTCTATGTCAAAAACCTCAAGAATTAGCTGAGGCTGGATTTTTTCGTATTGGTAAAGGTGACCGAGTGCAATGTTTTCACTGCGGCCTTGAACTGAAAAATTGGCTGCCTGGAGATGACCCAAGGATTATGCACGAATTAATTGATGATAAATGTGAATTTTGGAAATTTGAGCACCAGAAAACGACGACAACGATGAGGACAGCCATTTCAAATAAAAATGCTGAAAACTACATAGCTGCTGCTGCTGCGAATGAAGCTCTATCTGATAAAATTGGTCTAACAAATGAAATGAATGTGGTTTCCATACCATGCAAACATTTAGCTTGTTGCATTGATTGTTCAGTAATATGTGACAATTGTCCCCTTTGTAGAACTTCAAGTTCATCTTTTCTGAAAACCTAAAGAAACATAACATACATGTCAATAGTATTTTAATGAATACATAAATACATTTTGTCTTTTATTTTTTGACACTTCCTCTACAATACAGAGGGTTTTGATATTACAGTACAGAAATTGATCAACCATGATAATAATTGATAACTTATTCAGTGAGAGTCATCAAACTGTAATATCCCCAGGGAAGACTTATTCACAAACCGAATCCGTTGATATTGGTTAATATTGATCTCTAAGTTCAGTATTCCACTTAAGCTCCATCCTGAGTGTTTTTCCTGGTACTCTGACAACTTATTTAGAATGACGTCTGGAACATGATCATGGAGCCAAGTTTTTAAATATGTCGATTGACTAATAACATTATTTTTCTAGTGGAAATACTTGAACTCGCTTACGGTTTGGTGATCAATTCCATTTTTGATAAATGTCCCGCAGAAAACCGTATTCACTTTCATAACATCCATTTCAGTTTTCGAAATGCGCGCGATTCTCTTTTTGAAAATGAAAAATACATCCTCGAGAAATTGTTTAACATCGATATGTTTCAAATTGATGATGACCCCTGTACGAATTCTGTTTCCGAAAGGTGAGCTTGCATCTTCCCATTTAACTCTATTACTTCGTTTTTTCTCTAGTCCACCTCCAACATGACCGGCATTTCTTTTCAAATGAGATAAATTTGTTTGCAATTCTATGAAAATTTCATGAGTTTGATTTGTTTCTGAAATAGCTTTGTTTATTAATCTGATATGTTCATTCGATAATTTCATCCAATGTTTTCGTTCAGAAATTGAAGAATTTTTCAAAATGATTGATGAGAGTTTATTGAATTTTCGTACGATTTCATCACTGATAACACCAATTTCAGACATTTTGATGACTCTCACTTTTAAAATTATCAATTACTCTGATTGTCTACAATTTCGAATTGGTTGGCTCGTCCTTGGATACCTCGGAACACTAACGAATATTTTTCAGGTATAAAAAATGTTAAATTTTTCTTGAAGATTTCAGTAGTCCTTTCTGGAAGAAAAACTGTGTTTCCTTGCAATTCAACTAAGAATTTATCACCGTATTTTGTTGATATAATTTCCACTGCAACAATGTGTAGTGGTTGGTATTTTGGCAAATCAGAAAGTTTAATCGTTTCTTTCACTAATGCAGATGCGTAGATTTCCGTCAAATCCATTCTCTCTCTATAAAGTACAACTATTTTTTTAGTGACAAAACCTGCATGAAAAAACTCAATCTCACCTAATAAGAATACGTCTCCTGACTGAAAAGTTGTGTTTGTGCTGCTGCTACAAAACTAGTTGACTGATTGATATAATCTAACTGATTGAGAATTTATACCCCACTGTAAACTGATGAAAGTGGGGACTTGAAATATGTCTCAAAGATGTTTGCAACTCCAAGCCTCCAAGACTTAGTTGATTATAGTTGAACTGATATTTCAGTTACCAGAATATGCGTTTTTGAGAATTATTTCAACTAGTTTGTAGACATGACATGCCTTTATTATTCAATAAATGCCTCTCTTTGTTACAACCCCATGTAATGCAATTAAAGTAAAACTGGCATTTCCTTCTGATTCACCCCAAATAGTTTAGACACGTTTTCAAAAATCATTTATTTTAATTTCTTGCAACACTTTTCTCATTAATATTGATAAAAATATTTCCAAAATTGTTATAATTATAAATGAATGTGTCACTTCGGCAGGATTCAAAGATACACCATCACGAGTAGCAGCTTTTCTAGGATGTATTTCTGTATTTATCATGTCAATACTATTTTGAACTATATTTGTCAGACGTTGTTTTGCTTCCAATGATTGAGTGAGACATCTATTCACGGCATCTTGTTCGTCAACTAATTTCAACTTTTCAAACATATATTATTTGTTTGCGTTTGTCTGCACTTTTCGCATATTTAGATTTTTGTGCTGCAAGTTTACAATCAATTCTATATTTCTTCCTCAGATCTTCTTCACTTGAAAACTTTATCTCGGTCCTTGTATGATCTCTGATCTTGTTTCACAAACTGATAGGATTTGGACATTTCACTTGAAGAGCTTTTTCGACGCCTTTTAACCAACCATAACGTTTGTCTCCAACTTTTCTCTTCCACGGAGTTTCTTTGTACTGTTGAATTATCCTATCTCGTACCTCGACTCCAGCTTATTGACTTCGGGTGATTTTTACTACTATTGTTCTTTCCCCGGTAGATTGGATAATTCCGGGACAATTCTATCGTCTACTCTTTGAATATTTTGCCTCAATTGTTCATTTTCTTCTATGATTTTCTGGGCCCATGATTCCCTGTATGCCGAATTGTTGGAGTGTCATGTTAGCTTGCATCGTGAGATCCTTTATGTTCTTTCGATATTCATGTTCTTTGTGTTGAAATTGCATTTTGGTTTCCATTATTTCCAACTTCAGCGGTGTTATTTTCGAATTTTTAAAATTGAAGTTGTAAATTCTTGATTGTGTTAGTTAACTGGATATCAGTAGCAGACGTTGTTTGTTGGACATTATAGTTCCTAGTTTTCCTTATTGATGGAATCACTTCTTCTGCCAACCAATCCGTAAACTTTTCAGCGATGGGCAATTTTGAACTGAATACTAGTTTCCACAACCCTGCTTCGTTTATCATAACCATATCGGGCTTCTAATACGCCGGAGTTTGGACCATTGGCAATTGTGCAATGGTCCAAAAATCACTCATTTGCTTTTATATGTAGGATTTGTTATTTTTCGGCTCAATGCGTTATTTGGATCACTATATCCTATTGCTCGAGCCGTCTCTGTTCCCGAAAAGCAAATATCCAACGTTTCAGAATGTAGAAAGCCACCCCCGAAGGAATATTTTTATGGAAAATGTTAATGTTCAAAAACACGTAAAATTTTATGATTTTTCTAACATCTTAACCAGGGGTCAGCCGGTAGCACCAGCATCCGTTGAATTAACAATTCAAACCTCTGTTCTTCCACATGGCCTCAAAAAAAAAAATTCTTCAAACTAAAGTAAACTAATGACGTAATGTAAGTAGTAGTCCAAGAAACGAGGAAGCGACCCAATGTTAAATGTGCAGAAATTAAAGGAAACTAAAATTCAGGATGAGTTTCCATTTCATGCGACTCGATCGTGATTACCGAACATAACCTAAAAAGTTGGCAAAATTGCGAAAAGCGGTTTTTTGCTGATAGAGTAGCCAAATTGAAAAAGCATTTTTTTGAGAAAACTTCATATATTTTGAAAAATAATCCAAATTTTCCAAAAAAAGACTTTTTTGGCTTGCCATAGGCTACACATAACAGTAAGTAACAAGTTTGAATACCTTATAATTAACGAGTTATAGAAAACCCGATTTTTCACGGTTTTTCCGATATAACTCGAAAAGTATCAATGATATCGAAAAATTATAGTTGACTTAATTGATAGATCTTTTAATACCTACAATTTCCTAATTTAACTTTTTTCGATCGGAGCTGTAATTTTTTAGTCAACAAAAAATCGCTTTTCACAACTTTGCGAATTTTTTAGGTTATGTTTGGTGAGAACAGAAAGTATTTTACCCCTTCACCACACAAGTAATTTAATTCCTAGATGCGCATTTCGATAACAAAGTTACCTTACTTGTGTGGTGAAGGGGTAAAATACTTTTTGTTCTCATTGAGTGACACCACAGGCGTCCAATATCCCATTTTCGTTATGTTTGGTAATCACGATCGAGTCGCATGAAATAGAAACTCATTCTGAATTTCGATTTCCTATACGTTCATATTTTTTGTTTTCGGATATTAATTTCTGCACGCACTTGTCCCTATTGCTTTGACTAAAGAGCAATATGACAATACTAACGATATTTAGGTTATAAATTATAACTTATAATAATAACCAATATTTGAATTTTGGAATCAATAGGTAATTTTTTTTCTAGTAACATATTTTTCACTTTTTTCTTGAACTGATTTACGTCGTAAGTTTTCAGTTCACTAGGAAGAGCATTCATTACTTTGCAAATTACATAGGAATATTACTTCTTAAATAGGGATGTCTTGTGTTTAGGAATCGTCAAGTTGTCTTTTTTTTGACGTATGTTGATTCTATGTACGTCTGAACGAAATTTTAGTTTTTGGTATAAATAAATTGGTGTTTTAAGCTTAGTTACATTATGGAATAAACAACTACAATATAGAAATCTCCGTTCTTTGATACTCAACCACTTCAGCCCGATAAGTTTGTGTGAGATATGTGACCGTCTTTTTATATTGAAAATGAATCTGAGGCAGGAGTTCTGGATTTTCTGTAATCGATTCTCATTTTGTTTAGTTAAACATGTCCCATAGACAACATTGGCGAAATTGAGGTGTGCTGCACATAATATAATTTTAGATTTCATACTGAGTATATTCCTGTTGGCAAAGATAAGTTAGAGGCTGTCGTATGCTTTTTTGATGATGCTATTTACATGTTTATCGAATTTCAAATCAGTGTCAAGTAGGAGTCCGAGATTTTTAGCAGTATTAGTAGCTGGTATGATATCATCAATCTTTAGAACCGAATAACATCATTTGAGATTTACTTGGATTGAAAGAGAGACAGAATTTCGTAGATATTTCAATTCAGAGTTAATAATTACATCTGATATTTCAATATTTGATTCATCGAAAGACATGTAGATCTGAGTGTCATCTGCATAAAAATGGCTTTTGCATTGACTTAGGCTATGTCTGAAAGATGACGTGTATATTGTGAATAACGGCCCCTGGGACACGCCACAGATAATGTTCAGCTCTTTAGACTTTTTCTGTTTATACTTGACGATTTGTGAACGATTCATCGAATAACTTTCCATCAAAGACAATGCAGTTTTTTCGAAACTTATGTTATGGAGTTTGGCTAGCGATACGATGATAGATAAGATGATTCATTGTATCAAGAGCTTTAGAGTAATCCAGAAGTACAAAAGTAGTGAGTTGATTGTTATCGGTTGCAGAAATGATATCATCAACTACCGTTGACAAGGCAGTGGCACAGGTATGTTTTTGTCGGAATCCTGATTGGTTATTAGGAAGTAGTTCGTTATATTTCAAGTGCAGATTGGTTCCTAAAAATGACCTCTTCATGTACTGTGGAAAGAGAGCATATTATGCTGATAGGGCGGAGCTGGGACAATTCCGACGGAAGTAACATGGATGAAAGTGCTCTATATATATAGTATTCTCGTCAACATTATTAAAATTGATAATGGTAACATTTGGTTCACGGGTATTTCTCAGCAAATCAATCAATTCTTCATCTGGGTATTGCGAAGAATGTGAATGACTCACAAAATGATTGTTAATTTCATCTACATCTGCAAAATTCAAAGGAAGATCTGTGCTACCCTTTTTAGAGTAAATATTCAGATTATTCGGTTCACGGTAGAGATGTTTAGTATTTTTCTGTTGATTGAGTGAATAATTGAGGTACGCTCTCTTCTCATTGCGGATGGCAGTATTAGTGTTATTTCTCAAATCTTTGTAATAATCCCAGTATGACTTATTTTTGCTCTTTTTGTATTTTTGAACTGCTCTGTCCTGAAGTTTCATGAGCAATTTTACGTTGTTAGTAACCCAGGGATTATATTTCTTCTTTTTATGCATTGTGATTCTAGTGACCGGAGCGTGAAAGTCAAATAAGTCAATTAGGACTTGGTTGAAGAAAAATAATTTGGTTTCCAAGTTGTCATGAGTGTAAATATTATTAAACGGGACTCTATGGAGGTCAAGGTTGAAGGCTTCAATATTAATTTTATTCAATCTTCTTGAAAAAAAATGGTATCGTTGTATTCTGATATCTTCTGATGTTTCAATAAAACAGGACTATGATCTGAATTTATATTGTTGTTTGTGAGAACTTGGCAAGTTTCGACATCTATAGATTCAGAGCAGATGAATATATCTAGAAGGGCTGATAAGACACGAGAAGTTCTAGTAACAGACTGAACTACTTGAACAAGTCCAAATGAATTTAATATATTTTTACGTAGCAAGTCAATATCAAAATCTCCCGAACAAATCAACTGATCGTGATGATATATGACCTAAACCATTTTCTAGTTCATTGAGAAATGTATTAACATTTTGTCTAGGTGGTCTATAAATCACCCCGATAGCGGTTGAGATATCATTTACATTGATTCTCACCCATTGCTGTTCAGTGTCAGATATTGTGATAATGTAATCAATTTTCACCGATATGAGTTTATTTTTTACGTACATAGCAACACCTCCGCCTCTGTCAGGACGATCACTACTGAAAAAATTATAGTTTTTCAGAGATATATGTGCATTACTGGCATTATCATTGGGCCAAGTTTCTGTTAAACATAATTATGTCTGGATCACTATCGTTTATAAAATCTCTTATTTCTCCTTAATGAGGTATGAGTGATCTTATATTTAATTGAAAAATTGTTAGGTTCTTAGTCATTGTAGCAAATTGCAGCAATGGAAGAATTAAATAATATAATAATCAGAAAACATTTATAAATTAAATACAGAATAGAATATACTAACAGATCGATATCGACTAAGACTTCATCATTCTCTGTTGATATCGGGCTGCTCTTTCGCTTTTCTCATTCGATACTGAGCCGGATCTAATAAGTTTTTTCTTCTCTTC
Source organism: Chrysolina haemoptera (assembly GCA_958298965.1). Taxonomy (NCBI): domain Eukaryota; kingdom Metazoa; phylum Arthropoda; class Insecta; order Coleoptera; family Chrysomelidae; genus Chrysolina; species Chrysolina haemoptera. The sequence continues at coordinate 27,856,418 of OY282584.1, forward strand.
ACCCTGCCCTTGACTATCTGCTAATGATGAATAAAATCTCTCCTTATTCCTTCGTTCATCTTTGGCTAACCGATTATTTGGATCTGTAAATTGGCGGGTTAATTATGTATTTCCTTCAGTTGGTCCATTTTTTTCCCTTTTATTTGTAAAAATATCACATTAGATTCATTGCTCAGGCTTCATTTCGATGTTTCAACAATATCTCTTGATCCTCCTTATCTTCCTTGCATAAATCTTTTGCAATGTATATTCCTTTTCATTTGAATTTTGGGTTTTTCATCTTTAAAATTGCATTATCAGGTCTTTTATATCCCATAGCGCTAGCAGTTTCTTTTGCAGCAAACCATATTTCCAGCGTTTCCGGATGCTGGAAGACATATGTTGAAAACGATAACTCACTTCCATCAACTTTGAACATTTGCTCTGTTAGACTCATGTTTTATCACTGATTTTTGTGAACGATCCCGGTAGGTACTTTGGCAAACAACCGATCGAATCGTTACTTTTTGATTTCAATTACATCACTGAAATTATATTTGAACGACCGCTAACTCTCACGTTGGTATGTACTTTATTTTTGGTATTCCACAAGGTCCAGCCATGCACCCGAATACTTTTATATACAAGGCAAGGGGTGTACCTCGAGGAACGCTTCTATAGCCAACAATTCCGTATCCCTCAAGACACAACTGTGTGCCAGAGTACTTTTATATACTCAAAAGGTTTGGTGAACCCCAAGGAACGCTTCTATAACCGATAAACTTTTTCGGTATCCCTCAAGGCCCAGCCATACACCCCGCCGCTGCCGAATACTTTTATATACTCAAACAAGATGGCGATTCTCAAGGAATGCTGCTTCTATAGCCAACTACAACTACAACTTCTCGAATTTCTGCTCGCAGCTATGCATTTTGCTGGCCCACCTTATCGAGCGATATTTTGGATGAATGCACGAGCAGCCGCCATCATGGCACCAGCACACGACTGGATGATGATGGCTGCACGCATGGCCGCATAAAACTGTGTATCATACCAACGGCAAGGATTCGGATGGCGGCAACACCTTGGGAATTGCATGTTCACAGATGCATCATACCACCAGTTGCACGATAACGAGATTTGCCGGTTCTCAACTCCAACTCACGCGCCAAACTGTCGCCGACGACGACCATGTTGCCTTTCTGCTCGCAGCTATGCATTTTGCTGGCCCACCTTATCGAGCGATATTTTGGATGAATGCACGAGCAGCCGCCATCATGGCACCAGCACACGACTGGATGATGATGGCTGCACGCATGGCCGCATAAAACTGTGTATCATACCAACGGCAAGGATTCTAATGGCGGCAACAGCTTGGGAATTGAATGTTCACAGATGCATCATACCACCAGTTGCACGATAACGAGATTTGCCGGTTCTCAACTCCAACTCACGCGCCAAACTGTCGCCGACGACGACCATGTTGCCACTTCTTAAATCTCAAATCACGTACAGCACTACTTCCAACACTTAAGAAAATTTCCGCAATTCAGATATGTATTTTCTGGCCCACCCAGCTATGTATTTTCTGGCCCACCTACGCTAGTTTTTCTGGTGCTGGGCTAGAATCGCTTTTGTTGCTCTACAAATAATATTCGAATATTTTTGAACTCTGAAGTATATCCATATGAACGTTGGAATTTAGATTTCGATAAAAACTTGATACCTCTGCATATTATGCCTATAAGAACTATCAACGAAGTTATAGATTGCTATATCGAGTTTGAAACCAGGAAGATTAAGTTTTCAGATAACACCCTAGTATATGCACTAATTTTGCATGATACGTTTCTAACATACAATGCATTGGATGGTTCACAGCAGATATTGACACTTCATTCCATTATGTATTATTCATTCGTGCTAGGAATCGCACGTTAAAAGGTGAGACCTCGTCAATCCTTGGCTCGCACGAGTTTCGACTTTTGAGGGCTGTCATTCGTAAGGGGAACGACAGCTGGTTAACGGAAAAAACAATTTTAACATTTTTTTTATTGTTTTATGTAAATATGAATTAACTGTTGAATATGAACTGTTTTCTGTAATCTATTGATGTAAAATATGGAATTGGTAAATAAAACATTTTAGTAAAACAACGTTTTTTATTCAATTATCACTGGTTAATTCACAATTTGGTGGTACATAAAGACAATCTAATTACCTTCTTCCCCATCATCGTCATTTTCTTGACCACCTTCGATCTCCTCATGATTATCATAATTCAATTGAAACTTCTGAATGATCGAATCAGGCAGTTATGGTCGAAGATGGTACAGAAATCTCTTCAGGTCCAAATCAATCATTGAATGACAAAGTTGGTCCAGGTCCAAATTCCCATCAAAAAATTTGTAACAAAGTTCCGAACCACACTTGTATTTCTCATAGTCAAGCAAACAGATTTGGATTTTTTTCTCATCAGAGCACACAATGTAGGTCATAGTTGGTTGCATGGTGCGCGTTCTCACTCAATGCCTCCAGTTCGGACGACAATCTTTCGATGGATGACTCGATATATCTGGCCTCAATCCAGTATTGAGTTGCACACTGTATCCACATCTTCTAAGAATTGAACTGGAAACAAACAGAAATTATTGAATTAATCGCATACATGACTTCATGAATAATGCTCGAATCAACTTTGCACTCCTTCCAATCTACAAAGAGTGTGTTTAACGATGTGTGAAAACGTTTATATTTTCCTTACAATAATCACCCAATAATATGACCTATAATATATAATCAGAATCAACCGGTGATAAACGATTTAAATTATTACTATTACTTAGTAACATTGAATTTCACTAAAGAACGTGTTTTCATTCCAGCAAAACTCTGTGGGCTGTCCTAAATATTTTACCGTATATTTACCACCATATTAATTGATACAACTAAGATCATCATTAGTGAATTGCTCTGAAACACGTTTCGGTAGCCATGTTTTGAATAATGGATAGATAAAATAGATTATCATTGATCTTGATGAACTTGAATTAATTGTAACAATAAATACATACATATTTCAGTTAATGCTAAACGAAGAGGTATTAATTAATATAATTTATAGATAAACTGAATACATTAGTAACGCGACTACCACAAACATCTCTCAATCCAAAAAATACAATAAAATAAAACCGTGGATCACATTGGGTCTGATTACCTCTATTAATGAAAGAGACAATCTCAAAAAGAAACTGCGAAAAAATCACAATATTCAACTGGAAAATAGAGAGTACAGAAATAAACTAAATCGTTTAATCAAAAAAACAAAAATCGACTATTATCAAAATAAAATAAAGGATGCAAGGGGAAATTATAAAAAAATCTGGAAAATAATTAACGACATATCAGGAAAAAAATCTACTAAAAATATAGAAGACATCATAATTAGAAATGAAAAATCTGAGCCAATCACTGACAATAAGAAAAAAGCAGACACTTTTAATTAATTTTTTATTAATCTAGGATTGAAAATGGCAGAAAAGATAGAGGAAACAAACATACCTGAACATTTTTTGAATGAAACTCCAAACAATTCATCAATCAACCAACCAACCAACATCTAACGAGATTACAATCCTCATATCTAATCTAAAAAACCACTGCTCTCCTGGACCTGACAAAATTAATTCGGTGACAATAAAAAATATTCATGTACACATAATTTTATCAACTTATGCTTTGCATTTGGGGAAATCCCAAATCGGTGGAAACAATCTATTGTCACTCCAATTTTCAAAGCTGGCGATTCCTGTCAGTTAACGAATTATAGACCAATATCAGTTATAAATAACTTTGCTAAATTATTTGAACAGGCTCTGAAAAATAGAATGCTTGGATTTTTTGATATCCACAATATCATAAATGAGAGACAGTATGGTTTCATAAAAAAATCGAACACAGAAAACGCTGTTATTGATTTCCTCGAATATACAGTGAAAGCCATGGATGACTCAACGAAATGCCTTGCGATTTTCCTTGATCTCGCTAAGGCTTTCGATACGGTTTCTCACAACAAACTAATTGACAAACTTATTAAATATGGAATACGTGGCACAGCACTTAATCTCTTAAGGAATTACTTATCTGAAAGATACCAAGTAGTGAAAATTGGAAAAGAAATTAGCTCAGAATCGAAGGTTGAAATAGGAGTACCACAAGGAACAGTATTGGGTCCGATACTGTTCCTTGTATACATAAATAGTATCTCTCATATAAGTGAATTCATGGGACATCTGATATGTTATGCAGATGACACAGCTCTAATCTTCACAGGTAGGGATTGGGAAGATGTTAATCACAAAGCTGAGTCGGGACTAAAAAAAGTATTACTATAGTTGAACCACAACTCACTAAGCTTAAATGTCAAAAAAACCAAATATATAACCTTCTCCCCTACGATAGTTGATCAACCCTCCCGATTTATTCCTAAAATACACTCGCCAACTTGTGATAATGAGACATGTCGCTGTCCGAGCTTAGAAAAAACATCTTCAATTAAATATTTAAGTGTAATAATAGACCAACATATACGCTGGACTGAACACATATCTTATGTGACAAGAAGAATAAGAGCATTATCTTGTACAATAGTCTTGCTGAATCAATTGTCAGATACTGCATAGTCGCATGGGGGGGCGCTTTCATTAACACACTACAGTTATTACAGACAGCACAAAACATATTAATTAAGATCATACTAAAAAAAGACAGACTATTTTCTACCCACCTACTCTATAAAGATACTGACCTGTTTTATATAAAAACACTATTTATTTACCAATCATTACAAAGTTACATTTGCACAGTACGCAAAATAAATTTACGGTGAAAAAAAACAGGATCACCAGATCGACACTAAACAACAACATTCAATTCTTGACATGATTTTTTGGGTTTATGACCTTCCACAATCTGAAAATGAAAAAAAAAATTTAATCCAAAGAAATCTGTACAAGTGTAGAAGGGCAAATTAATTAATTTGCCCGATAAGTTACTGCGTTCACAAGACTGCAAATTCAGTGTAGGGTACGTTACTGACAAAAATTAATTTCTTTCAAGACAGCAGTCTTGTGAGCGCAGTAACTTATCGGGCAAATTAATTAATTTGCCCTTCTACACTTGTACAGATTTCTTTGGATTAAATTTTTTTTTTCATTTTCAGATTGTGTAAGGTCATAAACCCAAAAAATCATGTCAAGAACTGGATTTCCCCCACAAAATCAAACTTTCGATCAATATTTACAACATTCAAGTTCATTCATTCAAAAAATATGTAACCCAAAGATCTTTTATGTATTTTGGTCCAAAATTCTTCAACCTTATCCCAGCTGACCTTAGAGAAATAAAAAACCATAAGACCTTCAAAAATGTAGTGAAAAAATTCATTTTAGAAAACCATGAAAAATTTTGTTAGTTTCAAAACCAGAGAAAGGAACTGTTATTCTATTGACTCCATGATGTATCTAAGACGCATAAACTGATAACCAAACCACTGTGTTTCCGTCGGTTCTTCCTCATTGCTACAATAAACCTTCATTTTATTTATTTTTTGTATCATACGCTCGCCCTTACTACACACATAATGCAAATTCGAAAGCATATGTAAAGGTGTGGAAAAGCAATACAGGCATATTTGCCTAGGCAATTTCCGCCCCTGAACCAGATGATGCTATAAACGAGCAATCGACATATCTTGTACTTTGTGAATTTTGTAACATGAATTTTTTATAACTTGTAAATTTTTTGTAACTAGAATGGCAATAAAAATTTAATTGAATTGAATTGAATAATGACCATATTTTTTTTAAATATATACATCAGTGCTCTGAGACCATGAATTATGTTCGTTGATATAATGAACAATTTTAAATTGTTTCAGTGTACCCCTTTCCTCACCTCAATGAAATTTTCTATAGCAGCAATGAAACTTGTTCGTACATGTCAAAAACGATCATATCTGATATCAATAAACTTGAATAATAAATACCTACGAACGTCAGTTAATATTTATTCATTGCCACGATGAAACATTTATTTTGCCAATGAACGGAAAGATAACAAACGGCATTTACAGATATAACATACCACATTTTTCTCAGTGTATAAGATTTACCGATGTCAATCTGTCAAATATATAATTTTTCTTAGGTAATTTTGAAATTTAAAGCAATTTATTTAAAAAGTATAATTTCTTTTATATTCGTGATAAAAAAATAAGTTAACGCGCATGAGAATCGAACCCGCGTACTCTTCGTCACCAACTGATCTAATTGGTCATTTAAACATGTCTAATTATGATTTTGATCTCGTCAGACCTATGTCATGAAAAAAATATTTTGTATTTTGAATTAATCATTAAAAATAAATGTAAGACGAATAGTTCTCAGTCGGACTATTCATAGGATTTTCTGGGACACGTGTCAATATCATCTATATGATATTGAGTTTGTTATAAACAAATATCAAATATCTTATTTCATAAAACTCTGAATCATCTAAACAAAGGATGGAATTTTTAAAATTCATGTTCCTTTTCATTAAATACACTCTAAAAACAGGTTATGTAAATGTACACAATGTGCATGTATGTAATGGGCTATGCGATGCCATAATCAGTCAAGTGAATATACATTTTAGTTTGTAAAAAGTTGTAACTTAACAGGTTAGTCTGTATTTTTTTACTTATCCCACATAGTATTATCAATAGGATATCACATGATGTTTCCATGCTGTGTTAGGCGAAATTATAGGAATGTAATTTCTTCGTAAATTTCGGTAGTTATCATGTATTATTAACTTTTTGTAATATGCTTTATTACAGTTGCTTTGCATATGACTGTATACTCTCATTGTATGTTTACCAAATACAAATTGTGAATATGCCAATGGAGTACGGTAATGAGGGAGTCCACTTATTTTTGGAAATCACTTAATCGTGACCTTCATGCCCAAAAATTGCCATATAATGTAGTTTAATATTTTTATTTGCTCTATAGTAGTGAATTACATAGTTTCCATTCCAAACATACACTTTCATGCGCCATTTGTAATGGTTGTCCTCATTGGTGTGATGCAATGTGACGTGCTAGTCCCTTCACTACCATAGACCTTGAGCTGACCAATCACAGCACTGCACAATGCTGTCAGCAACGGTATGTAATAGAAACTGAGACAGATATGTTAGAGACTAGTACGTCATAGCGCAGCTCACTAGATTCTGGTATTTTTAAATTTTGAATTATTATGCTGATTTCAAAGCGCCAAGTTATATTTTTGCTTCGATTTTTGGGCATGATATTGTTTGTACACTGAACCAGCATCATTATTTATTAATTGAAAGGGGTTTGGAAAGATCCCATCACTCAGTGGTCTTCCCCATTTTGAGAATGTTTACCATTTCAGTTGAGTATTTTTCTAGGACAGAGTGTCACACAAATAGGCTCTTCATTAAGAATCATAGCTTCACTGTTAGTGAGACCAGATATCTTTATACATGATTCAGTGTTGTATTACCTGAAAGATCTGAATTTTCGATTAAAATTTGAATTGAAAATGAAATGCGATAAAATTCTGAAAATTTGGAATACCCAAAATGCAATCCATCACTTTGGCATTATCGCATATATACTTTCATAAGTAATAAGTATAAATATGGCGTTCATTTGTTACACATCATCTATACTTCCTCCATGTCGTGTTTTATGAAAAAACGAACATTTTTTCAAACTTGTCATGGCCGTAAGAGGATTATAAAAAAAATATGTAGGTATATATCGATTCAAAAAAATGTTAGTTGGTATAGGCCTTAAATGGAAATGCAACCGTGTTTCGTACTTTGGCACTTTTGATTTTACTGTACTGATGAGCATTTAAGTACGAAACATGTGTCTACGGTTGCATTAACATTTGAGGGTTATACCCAAAACCATTTCTATCTATATTTTCATATATTGTCCCTCACTATATCCATCTTAATTTATATCCATTTATATCGAACGCCAAAAAAAAATTATTAAATTAAAACCTTCAATATATTTCATAAACATTTATATATATAAACAAATATTTACGTATACAAAATAAGCTGAGAACTCAAAATAAGATCTCACAAAATATAAAAAATAACATGAAAAGTCAGGCTCAGAAAAATCAAAATTAAAAACTCATCACAGAGCTCAAAAATATTCACAAAATGAAAACAAAATGAACACAACACACGTCGGTAACTAACTAAATATTGGATAATCAGTTGATGAGCGCAATTAGTCTTCTCTCTATTGCGACCTTTCTCACACCGGAATATTTCACTTTAACTCACATAAATTCACAATTTTAAATATAAAAATGGCGTGACGATCACCACAGCCTCATGAATGCGAATGCCAAGTGCTGTCCTCCTGTTGTAATGTAATTTCCCTATTCCTTTATTTTCTTCTTTTAATGAGAATCTGTTTCACGATTCATTTATGTTATTTGCACTTTGAAATCAATTACGAACCAGGTCGTAATAATACCAATTCCGACGCACTTAGTCAAATTTGCAAGATTCAGACCCGAGATAAAATGTACCGGCCGTAAAAATCACCTTACCAACAATTATTAGATGCAATTGAAAGCAAGGTAGTGAACAGCAATAAGGTCATTGATTCAGATGAAAATATTGTCCAAAGAATATAGTATAATTCATTTTACAGATCAAACTTCTTCGGTCCCTATAGAATATTATAATAACCTCCACGAACTCAAAGCACAAGACAAAAAATTACACGAGATTGCATATCTGAAGTTTGATGATATATTTTTGCTATATCTCATCATAACTTAACACACTCTTAACTATCCACAGCTCTCGCGAAACTTTTCAAATTTAGTTTCAATAAAAGCGGAGAATAATTTTCAAAGTTGATATCCAGTGAGACGATTAGTGATACTGACTCATGATATATTAAAAACGTACGCATATCATATGAGAGATGTCAAAAAAATAAAATATCAAAAAAAACTCGTCTCCCAATGATCATTACCACTACATCTACTTATCCTATGGAACGAATATTTCTTGAAATAGTGGGTCCATTGAATCAAACCGATCATTTCAATTAATACCTTCTCACCTTCATTGGCGATTTAACAAATGTTAATAGTTATTCCAATGGAAAATCAGGAAGCTTCTACAAACGCAAGACATTTCGTTGAAAGAATAATCTGGCAATACGGAATACCCAAATATTTGGTTATAGATCAGTGTGCAGGTTTTCTAAGTAATGTATTCAATGAGCCGTACAAAATTTTAAAAATTAAACAAATCTCTACCACTGCATATCATCCACAATCAAATGGTAGTCTCGAGCGCGCACCCACCGCACTATAGCCGAATATTTGCGGAATTTTTCAAATCACCATATGAATACGTGGGACACTCAGATACCTTACACATGATTCACATACAACACAACGCCACATACATCTACCGGTTTTACGCCATTTGAGCTTTTATGTGACTTTGACGATTACTATAACGAATTGAAACTTCGAATGCAGATTTCACATCAAGCAGCTTTGGGAAATCTCGGTAAAAGCAAAAAAAATCCAAGCAATATTCTATAAAAATATTCATGTAGGAAATTTCAAAATTGGAGATGAAGTTTTATTGAAAAACGAAGCAAATGTAGTAGGAAAATCGAAAAAACTTTTGCCTTTATATAAAGGCCCTTACGAAATATTAGACGTGAATTCCGAGGTGAACGTCACAATACTAGTTAATAGAAAAAAGGTTAAAGTACACGTAAATCGTTTAAAAAAATTTGTGAAATGAAAAAAAAGATATTTATGTATATATAGACAATTGAATATATTAACAATTCAATTTTTGTGTTACAAGTTTTTCTCAAAATGGGCACGAATAACGAAAATATTACCCCTGTCCTTAGGTTCGGGTTTATACTATGAAAAAATCGGTCCCCTTAATCTATACAATGACGATTGGAAAATGATCATTTGTCTAAACTTATATGATTATTATAATATTATAATAATAAATAGAATTGTGAAATCTGTTAATGATCCGATTGAAAATATTTAAAATTCTGAGATAAAAGACCATCTCACTTGTGAGATAAATGAACTAGTATCAATCTTTGAATTGATTTTAACGAAATTTAAATTGAATCAGAAATTATATAAGTGACTTGACATTTCCAGTTACACCTGTCATCGAAAACATGCATATATTATATAATTTAATTACACCAATATAGTTTTTATTGACAAGAAATTAACTTTTGTTCTTTATATACCACTAATAGAAAAACGTGACTATGATATATTCAAAATGTCTAGTTTTCCCGTACCATTAAGAAATTATATTTTCGGTTTTATTTCTTCCCAAGAACCATTTTTCGTAACCGATTTAGCAAGCAGCATTTCTTTTTCATGAATGATATTGAACTATTTAGTTGCAACCATTTATTAGCTGATAGGTATATATGTAAGCAGAATAAACCAATTTATTCAGCCCACCTACATAAAGGTTGCGAATCAAATTTGTTCATGCCTACTACGTCCATTCCAGACTACTGTGATGAAAAAATCATACATATAAAGGAAAAACTATTAATTCAGTAAGCAAATACAAATTATTGGCTTTTGTTGCACCACATAAAGAATATGTAGATTTGAATTGCAAATCAATTGAAGGAAGACAAACAATTACTTTAAATGATATGGAATTTTGAGTCATAACTCACTATATTGCTCCTTTAGATTTAAAAAAAGAAGTGAATTTAAATTTATCAAATTTCGTGTTATCAAAAATAAAGCCAATTGAAACGCCTCACATTATAAATTCAAAGAACTATAATGATTTGAAAGAAATAAGTAAACAAAACTGATCCAGTTCACCATGGAACATTATATTTCATTGTGTGTTTGCTATTTTGCCTTTTCATTTGCTACATTTTGCGAACTTTGCATAAGCGGTATAAAAGTCAATCCAATGCTTCCTTGCATTCATCAAATGAAATTGAAGTTACAGGAGGAGCACAAAAAAATAGAATACATAATACCTTGCCTAGGTACAATTTTCAAAATCAGGTGGGAGGTGTTGTAATGTAATTTCTCTATTCCTTTGTTTTCTTCTTTTAATGAGAATCTGGTTCATGATTTATTTATGTTATTTGCAATCACTTGGGGTACTTCAGAAATGTATGTATTATATTTTGCTGACAATATGTTTCCTTGCTCAACAACCAATCAGTGGATTTCAAATTTTGAAATTCAGCCAATAGAATCGGAATTACAGTGAAAATATAGCTTGTCGCTGTATTTTCACGGTGATAAACCTGCTTAGTTTTTGTTTTACTATCTGTCAAGTGAAAATAATGATTTAAATTATAAACGTCAAATTTATGTGTTTTGACTAGTTATCTTAATTTATGAGCGATCGTTGGGGACACATGTCCATTGGTATCTAGAAAAGGCCGTGGAAAAGAGTATTCCGTTGAATACGGCTAGAAGTAAAGCATCAATTACCATGTGACACGATTTTTCTTTATTTCAAATCGATATATTGTCGTCCTAAATATAATTCGCGGTATGATTAAAAACCCATAATCATACCACTTATTATATTACCCCTGACAATATTTCATGTAGTTCGTTGTCACTTATCACCCCATTTGATTTGTTCAATTCCTATTGTTTATAATCTGAAACGTAAAACATCAACTAGCGTCGATAATCACGTGACAAGGAACTCCATAAAAAGCGAATGTTGTATTGTTAGGAGGCTAATCAAGACTTCATGAACTTCATGTCATAACCGTTTTATTTCATCGATTCCAGCGACTTGTTGTGTTTTTGTGGTTAATAGAAACGTTTTTCTGTATTTTATTTTATTATTAAGTATTTTATTCCAATGATCCCCAACACTCCGTCCTGCGCACTAAGCGTAACAAAATGGCGTTCAAAGTTACTCGTGAAGTCATGTAAATTCAGATGTTGCCTTTAAAATGATGAGAACATTTGTAATTATTAGGGATCGACCGATACCGATATTTATATCGGCGTATTGGTTATATCGGCCTCATTGGCCGATCATCGTATCGACCGATATCAAAAGCCGATATATTTTTTATTGGAAAAAAATATAAAATTTGCAGAACTATAAATCTGTTATGTGACGATATTCCACCTGGTGGTTCTTCGACAGATGGTAATTCATATTGGATGTGTTGACCGTTTTTCCTTTTCCACCCAATGAAACAGATTTTTGGTAGATTTTACAAATTGCACTTTCATTTTTTCTATCGTTTTTCAATAATTTTTCGAAATATTGCCATAAAAGGCTTGTTTTCGGCATTTAGACACAATATACAATAATAATGATTCCACCGCTCAATTTACTTCAAACAAACACTATAATATACCTCAAAAACAGTAAAACAATTTGGCCTCTGTTCTATTTTATACTTCAAACACTACGGACATAAGGTAAATGCAAGTTAGAACCTGCAGAAACGTGCGACGACGATAGCGCAACATTTTCATTCAGCAATATGGAGATATTTCCAAGCAAGACAGTACGAACCACGATGGAAAGTAACGAACGCCGAGAGGCCGATATATCGGCATATCGGTATTTGAAATATCGGTATCGGCCGATTATCGGTATTTGAAATATCGTTATCGGCCGATTATCGGTATAGGCTAAAATTTCTATATCGGTCGATCCCTAGTAAATATAAGTAATTTCTTTGTAGAAACATGTGAACTATTTAATGTGAATTATTGGCAAAAAAATTAATAAAATTTACTAATAAGGTACTGGATTGTAATGATACCAACACTGTATTGTATAGTTTGCAAACGATAAACAAGTATTTATAATGTGCTTTAAGACCCTTCTTACAGTGTAGTTTCATATATCAATTCCCTGCATGAATCTAGGAAAAAAAAAACGAAAGAAAAACCGGGAAAAAAGGGAAAAAAACGAAAAAAGAACGACTAGGAAGACGGAATAATCATTTCGTGGGTTTTTTTCGCGTTTTTTTCTTCTGTTTTTTTTAATCATGTAATCATCTTGCTAGGTATTTATTATACACGGTGTTTCCGAAATTGAAGTGATAAATGAAGTGGGGAGTAGAAGATGACAAATCAAAACGAAATGAAGGAATACATTTTTGTCGATATTTAACCGGTTTCTATTTTGAATACCATTGTATCCAGTAACTGAATTACAATGAGTATAATTATCGTGAACATAATTCTCGATCAAGAATTACAGTTTTAGAACCAGAATGCGTTTCATTTCGAAGAATTAATTTCACTAAAATAAGAATATGCATATTTTCATATTTTTGCCAAGCAAAGAGTTTTCATGGAATATAAAAAATTATCACTCATAATCTCCCTAGTGCTTGAATTATTGCCAAAAAATTTTCTAGTATATGCATTTTTTGAAAATTACCCGAGTCGCGAAGCATAGCGACAATTAATTCAAGGAGATTCGGTAAAAAAAATTCACTCCAAAACATATCCATCAATTCATAAGAAATAACTAATCATGGGTTCACCTGAACTATTTTAATATATACTAGAAAAAAATGCATGAAGATATTGATATGTAAACACACTTAACAAAATTATAATTTTTTTTAAGTTTTTTTGCTGTTTGCTTCCAGTTGGGTTTATACATGCGACCTCGCGACTGTCATGCCAAAAACACAAAAAAATGCAGGAAGATATTGATATGTAAACACACTTAAGAAAATTATATTTGTTTTTAAGTTTTTTTGCTCTTTGCTCCCAGTTGGGTTTATACTTGCGACCTCGCGACTGTCAGGCCAAAATCCTACCGTCTCGGCTATGAGGCTTCTGAATAAGACTGGTGGTGAGTTTATTGAAATTTTCTGAAACTTGATTTCAGAAATGGCAAATTATACCATGATCGTGAAGAAAATATTTTCGGACACATTCGAAATATCTAATAAACATATAAATATAAAATATTATCTCCTTTCGTATGGAAAACAAAATTTCATTTGTACATAAAAGCAAAATATCAACTATCACCTGTCAAATATTTGACAGACAAATGTTCACCTATTAATTCCGTCGAGGGTACCCTGGAGGATAAAAATTTTCGGATTTTGTTTTTGGGTTTCCATGGCATCTAAACAAATACGAATTTTTTGAATGGCTAAAAGAGTGAAATGTGAAATTTTCGATAAAATTTGAAGAATTCGTGGTACCTTTGATAAGTTCATCTCAAACTTCCTGCACAATTACAAATAGTGTCAGTTTAACAGAATAAAACTGACACCCTTTGTTATCATACAATTTATTGCTGTATGTATGTATGTATGCATCACCCGAATATTTTGAAGTACTTATAGTATCACTACTGATTGTTCGTATCATCTAAAGAAATAAGTTCGTGATATTTCCTACCAAAAATGTATTGTCGCTTTCGTATTCGAACTGAAAACGTTGCGCGGCAAGCTTTTGAATATATGTAACTCATAGAATAACCTAAATTACACATCTGGAGAAATCATTTTTTACTTTTTAGTGCATTTGAATTGAAGCTTGTCTTTAAAAGGTTTTTTTATTAATAATTTATCAAATCGAACGCCACTTTTCCAACATGGTTGCTGTTTTTGGAGGGACGTCATTTTGTTTTCTACGTAGCGCGTTAAGTCTAATTTTATGTTGATTTCTGTGAAGGGAAATAAATTGAAACACATTTGATCAAATCACCACTTTCAAAATGATTTAATCGTACCAATCCTGTTTTGTAACTATGGTCCAATTATTTTCAAAATTGGTATGTGGGAGTATTCGGGAGTCGAAGATCATGAATGTTTTGCCAAAATTCCGAAATTCAAGATAGTGGCTCTGGCATGGCGGGCGAATTGATCTACCATTGGCTTCCTTATTGGAGAGCTAGAAAGCTAGATAGCACATCAGAGGTGGAGAAGAGAGTATTTTCCATAACATATCCCGAGTAGAAACGTGTACAACGCCATTTATGTCTTCTATGATTTTTTCATTTTTCCATTATTCCATCCCCTTGGAAGGCCTGAAAAACTACTACGTGGTATCAGGGATGAAGAAAATAGAATTTTCCATAACATATTCCAAGTAGAAACGTGTACTAAGCCACTCGTGCCTTAATTTTTTTTCGGATATTCACCCTTACTCCACACCCTTGGACTGCCTGAAAAACTCCTACGTCATATCTAGTTGTGCCTTCTATGATTTGTTTCCAGAAATTCACCCCTTTGGATGGGCTGGAAAACTTCTATATGGTATTAGGGATGAAGAGAAGATTATTTTCCATAACATATCCTGAGCAGAAACGCGTAGAAAGCCATTTGTGCCTTCTTCTGTGATTTTATTTCGGAAACTCACTCCTATTCCACCCCCTTGGACGGCCAGGAAAATTCCTACGTGGTATCAGGGCTGAAGAAAAGATCACTTCTACGAAATATTTCGACAAAGCCATTTGTGCCTTCTATGATTTTTCCCGAAATTCAGCTCCATTGCACTTCCTTGGAAGGCCTGGAAAACTCCTACGTGATATCAGGGAAATGGCAATTTCCATAACATGTCCTAAGCAGGAACGTATACAAAGCCATTCGTGCCTTCCATGATTTTTATTTGGAAATTCACTCTCATTCCACCCCCTGGGACAGCCTGAAAAACTCCTACGTCGTATGAAGGATAGAAAGAGCATTTTTCCAAAAAGAAACGTGTGCTAAGCCATTTGTGACTTCTATGATTTTATCTCGGAAACCCACCCCTATTCCACCCTATTCCACCCCAGTGTAATTGCTTCTGAAGAGCTTACTTTCCAATTCTGTCAATCTCCCTGATGAGCTTGGCAAAGCGAAATAGATTTTCGTCGACCAATCTAATTTAAAGGGCATTTTCTATTCCGAGCCATTTGTTCCTTCTATGATTTTTTTATATTTTTCTCAGTGTACATTTGTGGATGTGGATAACTTCACAACCGTAATAATTTATTCATATTACAATGTTTACTCTGGTGGACGTTGTACTCATTTTAAAACAATGGACGATAAAAATGTCTAGGTTTATCACATAACTTATTTATATACTTCCCGATAAATTCGTTGTACGTATTTGTGCAATGTTCAAAGTGAATATAATCTGTTGACACTCGCTTACGTTGTGAAAGATCGTATTTAGTATGTAGACACATTTTAACCAATCATTAATAATTCTGTACTCGAAGGCACAACAAAAATATATAAAAATGTTCTTATTATATGGGAAACAATTCTATCAGATGTACCCTACGCACCCTACCTCTGATGGTTTCTAGATGCTCATTCCACCAGACTATTTTGTTATTTTGAGCCTTTTTTTCTCAGGACAGCTTTCCTCGTAGACTTCGACTATTGCCTTGTCCTCTTCGGCTTCTGCCCTCTCAAGTCTCTCCCGGCCTCGTATTTCAGTAACGGCCTCTCGAGAGACTCACTGAGTTACGCTGAGTATCTTTTCCAGTTTCTATTTTGACTGAAGTACGTGGTGGGGTGGGGGATATATGATAATACAATCATTTGAGATATTTTTTCAAAATTTTTGTTAGAATTTCAAGTTTTGTACGATTTCAGACCTTATTAAAAAAATTGTTTGCAATTTTTTAAAAAGTGACCTGTACCGTTATTGTATGATCTAAATAGGGTATGTGCAGAGAACTGGGGGGAATCCACTAATCAACTTCAATAATAAATTAGAGTTTTGTAGTGAAAAAGTGGGATTTTCCCCAGTCAGCTGAAATATGCCAATTAACAAGTAGTACTTGAGCCCGAATGGTTCGTCGTAGAAAAAAACTTGTATAGTAAAATTTGTAGAAAATGTTATGCTCTTTCATTCCTAAGAGGAAGATTATCAACGGAAAATTTTTAGTTTTCAACTTATAAGCAATAAACCGCAAAAGATTTGTTAGCAGACCTCAGATTCGGAATCAGCACCCCAAAAAACATAGATAATGGAAGTTATCAAAACTACCCCAAACCTTTCTTGGTAGAAATACAATTTGATTAGATTATTCACAGGACATTGAAAAAGAGCATTTCAGGTTATGTTTGCCTTGTGAGGCCGAATGAGCACAACGTCGTATCGTCATGGAGGAAATATGTAAAACTATGATTTGAGGTTCAAGTAACACGAGTAACTGTGTCAGTATCTTCAAAAATCGAATATTTATCAAGTGAATCTTCCGAATATTACATCAAAAGCGCAAATTTGTCAGGTTAATTGAAATGATATGTTGAAACTAATATTAATTGAATTGGCAATACTTCTGGGCAGTAGAGTTGCCTTCGATCGAGAAAAATTACCCAACTGAAAGTATACAAGATTATTCAGCATTTGAATAATATTTTTCACAAACTGGTACACTTCAATGACAAAGATTTTGAGTGGTATGTTAAAAAAAAGTTGAAAATTGGTGCTGTTCGTTCTTCAAGAATTATTAAAGAAACTGAATCACTGGGTACTAGAGTATTTTGAAACTTTCTGTGAGAGAAAACATGGAATTCAAGTTTAATTGACCCAGTGTCAACTCTTCATACAAAAAATATTTTAAATGGCTTTTTGGAAGAATGGATAAAACGGGTTGAATTCGTAATCTCTGACACACTAATTTTGAATCGCATTGGACCCTAATGACAAATCTCGTCCGCCATCTTGGAGCTGCCATCTTTAATTAAAAAACCCTTACATACCAATTTTGATTCGAATCTGACCATAATCACAAATCTCATCCGCCATACTGGAACCGCCATTCTGGAATTTTGATTACTGATCCCGAAAATACTTACATACCAATTTTGAATGAAATCGGACCATTATCACAAATCTTGTCCGCCATATTTCTACTAAACACGAAACATTACCTAACATTGCAGCTAGATAGTTTTCAGCTGGCCTGTACAAGGTTGTCTGTGGAAAATCGTTTTCAACTTTTAGCAATATTACAAACAATACATTATTTTACATAAGTTACTGCAACATTGAAATATCAATGAT
This sequence comes from Chrysolina haemoptera, assembly GCA_958298965.1. NCBI lineage: Eukaryota > Metazoa > Arthropoda > Insecta > Coleoptera > Chrysomelidae > Chrysolina > Chrysolina haemoptera. Next base: position 27,874,520 of record OY282584.1, read on the forward strand.
TGAAAATGGTAATATTGATTGAATGTTTGTCGAGAAACATTGGCCAAATTTATTTCAACTAATGTGTCCACAATATTACATAAACTATCAAATGTAATGTTTGTTAAATAATGTTGCTGTAACTTCATGAACGCAATCTTCCTGCTATATTTCACTCGAAACATTTGGAAGTAGTTTCCAGAGTAATATAAAGGAATACATGGAACTGAAATATTACAAAGTCAAAGGCAAAATTCACTTAACCGTACTCGTTAGTAAATGCTGGATAGAGGTTCTAAGATCTTTGTCGTTCTGTCGGTTCTGTGGCACTAGTAATCTGTGATTCTCTGGACACGGCGGTTTGTTATTCTCAATTCTCATAATCTCAATAATCTCATTTCTCGTCTTTGGTCGATGGATTGGATTGTGTCATTGTGTCCATAGTGCTCAAATTTGTTTATTAGTGATTTTGTCTAATTATTTTTATCTTCCACCAGCAATGATAGTAACACCGAGGTAAGCTACAACATGTTCATGTATGTATTTTTTGCAAAATGGAGATGATTGTTTTAGATGTGGTAAAGCAGAAGTTTTACAATCTTTTGTTGGAAAAATTCAAGGAATGCATTGTGGCGTGGTTTCAGTTACGAGGTGCATTACGAAAAGAAAGCGAATAGAAGACGAGAAAAGGATTGAAGGATGTGTTCCTGAAAAATGTTATTCTTTCTTCAACCAAAGAAAATAGTGTTTATTCTTAGTGAGTAAAGAAAGAAAAGTTTGGTTATTTTGGATTTCAAGCTAATTTTGCATATACATAAACATAACTTAATGGATAATTATTTCAAAAAATGAAATTCACTTCCCCTAGTTGATCAGTATAATTTTACCTCATTACTTGTGTATCCAATAAATCCGCCCACACAGTGAGTTTCTGTTTTTAATTTGTATATGTATAGGTATTTAATATGTATAGGTATTTAATATGTATAGGTATTTAATATGTATTTCATTAAAATATTCATTTGTTTCCTGTTTTTCTTCTACATATTGTAGAAATATGAAATATATTTGCTATGTACAGTAATATTTTATATCTTCCGCTTGAAGTGTAAACCAGCCAAGTCACATTTGACCAATTTTTAACGGGACTCGAAAAATCACCCTGAAATGTCAATCACTAAAACATTAAAAACTTAAAAAAATATGTGAAATATGACATTTGATAGATGGTTTTTTAAGTCTCCTTAAAAATTGGTCAAAAGTGACCAGGCAGGTTTACTTATTATTACTTTTGCAATGTTATACTCGATAACATTGCAGTCATGTAAAAATGTCCGTAGCAGCAAACTATATGCAATATTACTGACAGAAAATTTCTGTAATATTACTTTTGCGATGTTACATTTGTCAATATTAGTGAGATGCAGAAATGTGCAATACAGCAACATATATACAACCTTACTGAAGGGAAATTTGCAACATTACACATTACAAATTAAAGTTTCGGTAACATTACCTATTTATTACATTGCTTAGTGGGTTGGAGCCGCCATTTCGTTATTTTTATTTAACAAAAATGTCATATTGCATTGTCACAGGAATTATGAACACATGCCAACTTTCAAATCATTCGGACTTCTGAAACTGGATGAAAAACACGTTACATACATACAAACACAAAAAAATAGATACAAGTGAAGTTAATAAAAGCGAGTTGAAATAGACTCCCTAATGGAAAAAGATGGCGACCTGAGACTGTGGAGGAAACATTAGATATTAGATTCGCATATGGTTCTTTTGGCTGGGACACCTTATTGACACCGTATCTTGTATAAAAATGTTGAATCGTGAAATAACTCACATATAATTTTCTCCAGGGCTATCACATAAAATACTTCATTATTCAAAGACATTCCGATTGTTTCAGAAATCAGAATGCAAGAAAGATTGCTTTTTATTTTTAGAATAATATTTTTCACAAACAGGTACACTCCAATAAAAAAAGATTTCATGTTACAATAATTGCACATTATGAATTCTCCATACAAGAAAAAATCGTTTGAATGTCTTTTTGGAACAAAGTATAGGCCTATTAATATTCTGAATGGGTCTGAAATCAGAATTCAAAAACAATTGCTATTTATTTGTGGAGGAAACAGTGGTACAACCTGGAAAATAGTACTGTGTAGGGCCAGGTAGTAGAATGGTTAAAAGTGCCGTATTTCAATCATTCCTGGCTACCGGTCGTGGGTTCAAAGCCTAGCAACTGCAGAATTTATATTTTCATCTATTGGATTCTTTATCGTTAATATACAGTGCGAGCACGTAAAGGTTGGAACAAATTCGTTAAAAACTTGATACGGCTACTGGGGAAAAAAATCTTAGACACGTTAGTTTTCTTTTTCAGTTGCGCATTTTTTATCTACTCATACATCTGATGACGTCATCACTGTCCGAGTTATTACCACATTATATATATTTTTTTCCAAATGGCAATACCCTAGTTTGATAATACCTTCAAAAGAACGCACCATACGGGAAACTTTTTTATTATTCATTTATCAGAAAATTGTATTCTTCATAAAAATTGTGCATTGAGAAAAAAACAGATGAGAGTAATCAAAATTTCCAAACAGTGTACAGGAACGAACAAAAAATAGGAATTTTAATCACGAGTAAACTACCCTTATTTTTGACAACAAAGTTCATTTAGAAAAGTTGTTTGTTATTGAAAACAATTATTAGATTTTGAATTACAGCCATCTGCGCAAAAAAATCGCACTTTTTATGGTTATAGCCTCAAAAGTACTGGTATCTCCAAAACACTTCAGTCGGCTCCCTAGTATTCCTATAGTAATAATAAGTCGGTACGAAATTTGGACCAATTTATTATTTGTACTAAAATATCGTTTCGAAACCGATTTGACTTTTTACTAGTTTTTTGGTACAAATTTGATATTTCACTCTCTTTTTGTGTCCATAATAACTATCACTATTGTATAAGATTTTACAGCAGAAAATTATTAGATAAATCCATAATGTAAAATACGAATGAAACACAAAATAAAACTAAGTATAATCTAAAAGATCAGATGTAGTGCCTTTCTATTATGCTCATAGAAGAAAACATAGGCATTTCCGTTTATGAGGGATTCAGATGAAATTGAGGTTACTCTTGAATCATTATATTCATGCCACAAGCTCACATAGTTCCACTATGATTAGCTCATTCATACAGACCATAACGACAACGGGCTACGTTGTCTGCTTCATAATTACTCATATCCAATCCCTCTAAAGGAAAATCAATTACATTAAATCTTCTTTGGAATCTTTCTGTCGAAGAAAACCGTTTTGAATAAATTATTAAAATGTTCGGGAACTTATGAATTGATATAGATTTCGTGCACTTCCTTCTCTCCTTGCACATGTTACATGTCGGCTTCTCGTCACCATCCAAAGTTTTTTTCCTTTTGAATGAATCCAAGCATTGTGATAATCTGAGTTGGTCTGTTCTTTGAGGTATTGGGAGGGAAAGATCCCAGAAAGGATAAAAAGTGACTGAACAGTTACCACAATAAATACATTTCAATGTAGATTTTAACTGGCCAACGAAGTTATCTACAAAAACGGAATTGTCCGTCCTTGAGTATCTTGACCGTGATTCTAGAGCCTTCTCACTGTCACTTCATTTCTCATCTATCTCTGTCATAATGTGTTTCGGCTTCTCCGTTGCTCTATTGACTTCTGAATGTAGACCCTGTAACAGAAATCGTGAGAACTCATGAGCATCTTCCTGGGCATAACCGATGAAACGGGGAGCGAATTTTTGAATCAGAATCTGCAGCACCACCAGCATTTCTCGATATTGAATCAATATGTCAAGCTGCAACTGTATCTACGCAGGTGAAGTCCCAGACTAATGGTTTTTCGTGGTTCCATGGAATCAGAGACATCCCGTCCGGTCTCTTACCGTCATCACGGATGAATCGAATGATTCCCAAAGGTTCCAAGACAGTGGGAATATCAGCTGTTTATGAAGCTCGCTTGAATAAGTGATTAACTGTTGAGTGTCGCGAAAAACGCCCGGAACTGTATCTACAACTCAATCCATGGACCCCGTTTTTGTTGACAATAGAACCACATCTGCATTTATGAGTCACACAAATCGAACAACCCAAACATAAACCCACAGAAATCCTGAAAGATTCAACATCCATCAAAGTTCCAAGAAAAGCTCCAGATTCCTTCGTACATACGGCCTTGAGACGAGCCCTTTCAAAGGGAGAGTCTACAGCCGAGTCAAGGAGTTGTTTAGATGACAATTCGATAAGGGGATTATCCCAAGGACTTCTGCAAATCTGAATTATCAGGTTTAGAGGTACCACTTATAGAGCACCAAATATTCCGTATAATGAAGGTCAAGTACAGTGGAGAAAGAATCAGGTAAAATGTGATCGATCAGATGTTGAATGCTGTTGTAGGACGAAAGGAATGCTAGTAAAGCGACTGAAGATGCTTGACGAATACTCAAACCTTTACTCACAGGAAGAGTTGCTTGAAGCCATGTTGTTGAGCTGAAGTTATTGTTGGTAATTTGCTCCAAAACAAAACGGAGTGTTGAATCGAAGAAATCAAATTTCTCTTCGCAGTGCCACGTTGGACATCTCAATGTATATGTTAGTTTAGGTATTGCCAGACAGTTCTTTAGGGGCAAACAACCAATATGTTTGGAAATGGTATTGATGCGGGATGCCATCAAACTCAAAGACTTCGTTTTTAGGATTAGACATTCTGTTAAAGATTCTTCTGAAAGGGGTGCTCCAAGAAGATTCCAATTACTTTTCTTTACAATTTTTATATCAGGGGTAGCACTGAAGAATTTTTCTGGTATGCTATCAACTTGTTCATTTAACATAAAAAGCTCGCATTTTACGAAATTTAGATTGATGCCAATTATTTCGGATGCTGAAATAATGTTCTTGAACTGTTCTAGAATTACATCAGCTTCGCGACCTATGGAGCCATTATCAAAATACCAGCAATTAAAATCTGCCTCAATTGATTTTGTTAGGTCCTCAATACATAAACAAAAAAGTGCTGGCCCTAAGGGATCCCCTTGCTGGACGCCTGTTTCTGACAAAATAACGTTATTTCCAAAATTTAAAAAGTAGGATTTTGGTAGCATTGTCTATCAAATGAAAAAAGATGCGGTATTGTATCTCTGACATTTTCTAAAAGGATGTTTCTATGAAATATATTGAAAGCATTCTGGAAGTCAATTTTCAACAATACGGTAGCATAAGGATCTGGATGTTGAATCAAAAACCGTCGACCAGCGTGGGCAATGGCTTTGCATCCTCCTGGTGTTCCAAACCCAAACTGAATAGGGCGAAATAAGTAACCTAATGATTCTTTTATTTTTGAACATGCTAGTTTCGCTACAAAACATCTAAAAACTGTACCGACTGCAATACGTCGCATGTCACCATATTTTCTTCTCAAGACAACTAATGAGGGTCCGTACAGTATTGGAATCACATCGTGATTGACTTTACCACTAAATTAAAAATTACAAAAAGAAATCACAGAACATAGAAGTCTTTCTTCCATATATCCAGCGCTCTTTGACAGTAAATCTTGAAGATGTGATGGTCTCAACGAATCTAGACCACCAGAAGATCCGGTACGAAATGATTTGACTGCATTCAAAACTTCAGTTTCATTGACTTGTAGTGGAACAAAATTTTCACTTCCAGTGTAAACAAATTCAGGATCACTTGGATGTCTTGATCGAAGCTCTGATAAAGTTTTTTCGTCAAAAGGTGCAATAGTGTCGTGGACGTCAAAATTCGAACAGCAGAAATAAGATCACCGTCAGGAACTTTACCCATGATACACTTGTTCAGGTTTGGCCTCGTTGGAGAAGGAATGCATTTTGTTGTAAATTGTAATGCTTCGGCATTCCTGATATTCCTTTTGATGATCGACGTTAGCGACTCTTTGCGATTCTTATGAGATGGTGGCAGACAGAAAGATTTATATGCAAAAAGTAATAGATCTTTCCATGCTTCTAATGAATTAGTTTCGATACAATTATAGTCCGGGAGATACAGTCACTTTGGAATTCGTCATAGTATGCACGATGAAAGTTAGTTATTATTACAGTACACATACCACTTATTACTAAACCAAGATTCAGACCTCGCGACCGCGGTTGGTGGAGTGGTGGGAGGCTGTGCAAAAAAAGTTGAAAAAAATAATAGTATGCACGCTAAATTTTTTATCGCTGGTAGATCATGTGATACTCTTCACGAAATCAATTGTCAGACCATTGAGTAGCGGTGGGTTGCAGAGATACAGGGTGTTAAATATGAAAAATAAAATCTATATTTTATTCATAACTTCCACAGTTTTGAAAATTTGACAGTTTCATTCGAAGAAATAATTTTTGTTCAATATAAGCTTTATTTTAAAAGAAAAATAAAATTTTCAGTTGTCACGAGTGGCGTACAAAAAGGGTTTATTGGTCCCTTTCCTCCCCTATTTTTTACGCCACTGGTGAATTAGAAAAATATCATTTTTTGATTTCTTCATTCAATTTTAAGTTAAAAATATTTCAGTATGAGTCTAAATCTCACCTGTGTTTGAGCTGAGTGAAATACAATGCTCGCCAGGAGCGATAGACTTACCCAGTTTTGCGAAAAATTACATTAGGGGACAATATACTTGGGCTCAAAATTTTAACGGATTCGGAATCAGGACAACAATATTACTACCAGTACAGATTTTCGATGAAAAATTTTCATTTTTGAAAAACTCAGTTTGTCTAACTGTTCATGGAAACACCCCCGTATCTTCCGTAACTATTGGAGTGAAACTCTGAAAAATTCCGGATCGGTAGATGTACAAGCGATGAGTGCATGTGAATCTTGCCTGAATTTGATCTGAGTGACATACACCGCTCGCCAGGGGGTGTTTCCAAGAAAATTAAGACAAATTTGGTTTTTCAGAACTGAAAATTTTTCAGCAGAAATCTGTACTGTAAGTAAAATTGGTGTCTTGATTCCGAATCCGTTAGAGTTTTGGGTCTATAATGTCCCCTAATTTGTTTTTTCGCAAAGCTGGGTAAGTCCATCGCTCCTGGCGAGCAGTGTATTTCACTCAGATTAACTTCAGGCAAGATTCAAACTCATCGCTATGTTCTACTCGTAGGTGAACAGTTCACTTAGGGTTACTGATCAATGTAATAATTTTAACTCACCCATGTTCTACTCGTAGGTAAACAGTTCACTTGGTTTCAATGATCAACATAATAATGATAACTCACCTATGTTCTGTATTCATTTCCAAGAACACAATTTTTTTAGTGGTTATTAACTTGTTTACTTGTCCCATATAGTATTCAAGTTTTTACTTGTGGGTAAAAGTTTCGCTAAGGGCTAGTGATCTTTAGTCTCCGTGCATAATCCCCAATTATTTCGTCGAGAGAGGTAAATTTGGTAGATATTCAAGAAAATTGGGATCACAAATTGACTCCTAAATTGACAAATTATGCGGGAAAAATTAAACGTCAAGTATTAAAAACAGAAGGGATGAATAAAAGTAGTGAAAGTATGAGGGATGAGATGAAAAACGATAGAACAGTGATGAAATTCGTGAAATGATGATTGATAAAATTTCCAATAAACTAGAATTGTACAATGGAGGCGATCCATGACATACAGTGGAGGAGGATGAAACTGGGTAGTGAAAAAACTTACAGTCGAACACCACCAAATATGATCTTGCTTACATCTTACATCCTACATCAGTGGGACATGTTTCGAAGGATTAATCGTTCATCATCAGCAAACGTGGGGTAAGAACATTAAGAACTACAGAAAAGAGAAATCGTTCATTAGTGATATTGAATAAGAGTTATAAATGTTTACATTTTTTATTTATTAATTTTTTGAAATTACGTAGATTCTTCGCCACATATTGGTAGGTTTAACATTTATTACTATTTTTCAATATCACTAATGTAGGATTTCTCTTTTCTGTAGTTCTTAATGTTGTAACCCTTCTTTTGCTGATGATGAAGGAATAATGCTTCGGAACATGTCCCACTGATGTAAGTCCTCCGACTTCATCCTGTATGGCCGAGGTAAACTCCCCAACCGCTTGGGTCAGGTAATCAACCAAAAATAAATAAGTATGAAAGGAAGAGGAAACCAAAATTTAATAGATATATTGTGCGAGAAGTAATTATTAGTTTGATCTAACTATAGAACGAACTAACCTTACGTAGATATTTAAGTGCGTGGAAATTTAATACATATACATTTTGCGAGAAGTAATTATTTAGTTTTATCTAACTAGAATGAAATAACATTATGAGAGAGAGACATTAAGAGAGACGCACTGCTGTGCGCCTCTCCTGTTACCGCACCCGACGAATTAACAGCTCACGTTGATATCCCTTCCTCGAGCGAGTAGAGGAGAAATTGTAATGCTCTCTCAGGATATAGCAAGCTATTCTTTACTTTACTTCAATTTTTGAGACATAACCTCCTGTCAAAGAGTATCCCGATTCAATGTCAAATATCATAGAGAGACTAGTCGGTATATTTTACTCGACACCTTCAGCAGTTTGTGCAGATAAAACAGTGGACATTTTTCAATGGAATTCAATTGAAATATAGACAGCATTAAAACGATAAATTAAAATAGATAATTTCTCTTCCGCTGCGTTAAACTTTGTCCGTGCTCGGGTCCATCCATTCAGGATGAACACGATATGTAAAAAGAGAAGACAGTCTTAATTCTGTGGAGCCGCGTGAATCTCTAGGTCATCAGCCTCTGCGCCAAATTCATTATATTGTAGATCTGAGACCGTGCACGGTGCGTTCGCTTGCCAAAAAGAGAAAGGAAGTAAATAGCCATTGAAATGCGATGTCGACCGCGGTGTTGCCGGATCATTATGAACGTGATATTGTGAGTGGGTATAACTATTTATCGATCAATTTTTGTTGTGTGCATGTAAGTCTCAGTTTGTTTACGAAAAGGCCGATTCAGATACATGGGTGCCCACCCAGGGTTTTTGAAACCACATGATTAAAGACCCCGCACACCTTATATGGGAAAATGGCTCTCCGTCAAATTTCTTGAATTTTTGATATGTTGTAGAATTGATCATTCTGATGAAATGTTTCAATGGGCGCAACACGATCCTATGACTAGTTTTCGAGATACAGGGTATTGAATATGCGAAATATTTACTTTTCATCACTCCGTATCTCCCAATTTGTGATTTCATCATGTGAGACGAATTCATGAAAAATTCATTTCTAAATCTTTCCATAGTACAGGGCGATTCCATTTCATGATAATGCCATTTTGAGACTTTCATAATTTTGTTGTTTTATAGTGTGGAAAAATAACGAATTTTGGTTGTTGGTTCACCTTGTAGTAATAAACCAACCGAAAATGACTAAATTCTCGTGAAGGATATTAAATGATGTGTTCCATGGTATACAGAGTCGAATGATGTCAGTTTGAAAAACTATGAGTATACTTCAATGAATAAAAACCTTGTTTTTCTCATCACCCTATATATCATAAGGGAGTCCGAAAAGATAGTGAAATTTTTTCATGGGAGAACTCGAAATTCTTTCATTCATATCGTACGGAATTTTCATCGGAATCCTATGATGGGTTTTCCATATACAGGGCGAACAATTTGTGAAAAAAGTGAAGTGAAATCAACATTATTTCAAATGATTTCCACGCCACCCCAGAGGTAGATTTTCCGTCGCGTTTATTTATAGTGGTTTATGGTGGTTCCATGAGAGCGTAAATAATAGGTTGATATGTTCTGAGAGAGCATTACAATTTCTTCTCTACTCGCTCGAGGAAGGGATATCGACGTGAGCTGTTAATTCGTCGGCTGGGTTAACAGAGTAGGCGCACAGTAGTGCGTCTTTCTTATTTATGTGGTATTATCATATCATTGCGTTCCTTGTTGCTCGCGTAGATGTATGTCTATATACCCCAGATGAAAAGTTTTCGATACTGTACCCAGTAAACATGAAACGTTTATGAAACATTTCAAAAGCACTGTAGTTGTGAATAATCAAAACATTTTTGAAACATTTCAAGACAGGTTATTCTGATATATTCAGAAACATTCCATATTTACATGAATTTTGGATAATTTAAACATTTCAAAATAACTTCAATTGAGAATGATCGAACCATTCAGGTAATAAGATTTCTGAAATGTTTTATGAAGTTCAAAACATATCATGATGCATTAAAAACAATGCAATTCGAAATCTCCTGAATTCTGATTCAATGAAACATCACAAAAAACATCAGTTCGATACACAAAAACATATTTTACCATGTATTTCATAAATGTTTTAGATGTGTTAAATTAACCTCTTTGGAAACATTTCAAATGTTCAATGACTCTTGGACATTTGAAACATTTCAAATCAACTCTGAGTGTGGATAATTGACCCGTTTCATTTTATACCGTTTCAGAAATGTTTCAATAGTATCATATATTTCTGAAACATACTCAATATTGGATCTCTTTTCTTCACTGATTCGAGCTCCCTCGCATAAATATGTACTTTTACATGGATACTATGGATGTTTGAATCGATTGTTGTTTCATTCATTGAATTTGGAAATAATACTGAAGCTATTCACGAAATTTTAGCACAGGAGATGAAACCAATAGAAGTTGTAAATGGGATTATTGAAGTTTAGAATATGTCGAATGAATAACTACTGAAATTAATGAGCATTGGTTGTATTTACATACGACAATTAATTCGCCAATTCTGTTGTTAGTTTATTAGATATACCAACATAATGACATGAAATGGTTCAACCCAAGAACTTTTATCCAACGAACAGGTATCATAACAGACCGAAAGTTACTAGAAATTACCTTAAAATTCATGAATTATTGGTGAATGAATATTGACGACAATTTTCCATTTTCACCTGTCAATAAAATTCGAATTCACAAAATTGATGAACTTCTTTGATCGTATCCATTGACACTAACGACGTATCAATGGTTTCCAAGTATTTTATTTTCGTTATTTCATTACGAAATATGCAAATGGCGGCCTAATCAAAATTGTACCCGAAACAAACAATTTTGGAACAAAAATGACGATTCATTTTTCAATATGAAGAACTTGGGACTAAATAAAATGTATTACTTGAGAAAAAACTAAAATTATCCCTAGCGGAATTTTGACAAGCTGATAAACAAATAGGTAGGAAATGAGAGCGGTGGACATTATAAGGGGGATATATACAGCACGTAAATAAAATAAAAAATAAAATATTATATTTTAAAAGAAAATCATGAGAATATCATTCATACATAAAATAAAAGAAATAAAAGTGATGAAATATATAAATCCAAATTTTGATTGGCAGCTTCTCACTTATTATAATTATTATAATTCACTCAGCTCTGTAAATACTCGTTTCATTTTATTTAAGGGTCCACCGCTCTCATTTCCTACCTTTTTATTTATCAGCTTGTCAAAATTCCGTCTGAGATAATTTTAGTTTTTTATCAAGTGTGATATTTTATTTAGTATGTATGAAATAATGTGTTAAAGTAGTACTCCACAATAACATGTTCTTTTGATAATTGAAAAAATAGATGGAAAGGCAGAAGTTATCCCTATTCACGTAGGGAGTTCAGCTGAATCTCGTCTCGGGTTTTCTTTAATTATTTTTGTTCTCTTACATGTCTCCATATTCCAAATAAACATGTTCTTCATTAATGAATTAGTTAAATAATTTAGTTTGATTTTTTTATCACTTGATATTATTCAGCATCATTTCCTTGTTACTGTACTAGTTTGAGCAAGTTTAGTTGTTAAAAAAAAACCTTTGCACCAAAAATTTTGAAGTTTACCACAGTTAACCTAATATTCGGGCAGTTTGTAATATTAGACGATTTTTGATGAACCGTTGTATTCATGACGTCGTTTAAATGAACAGTGCTCTATTTCGTTCCAAAAATTATTTCATTTTTCGTCAACTCATTATGATTTATAAGGCACAAATCCGACCAGTCTTGGGTTTCAATATATGTAGTGAAGCACCCAAACACATATTGAAAGTCTCGGCGGTGATACTCCGTTCACAAGCTCGCTCACTTCTATGGAACACCGCAGACAAGTTGCCGATCTGTCTCTGTTTCTTGCAAATTTTCATGGACGGTGCTCTTCCGAAATATCAACAATCGTTCCACCGTTAGGGGCCCAATCGAGCACATCCATATGCCGTTACTTTAGAGACAAGCCGATCATCTCTTCAAAAAAATATAGGTCATTCGAGGGTAAAAATTTGTCTATTCCCTGTAACATGGATTTATATATATTTTTTTACTTTACGTTGAAGAATTTTCAAAGAAACTCAAATTTCCTTTGTGGACACAAAGTTCGTATTGAAATTCATGTTGACGTAAAGATTGAACATAACTAGATTGAAATACAGTTTTGTTTTAATTTTGTGAAAACGTCAGTTTTTAGTTCATATGTCAATGAATTAAAAACGTCATTTTTAATGACAGTTGTACAACAAATTATTTACTGAATTGACACACATTTCTATGTAACCCTTTTACGTCTGATTTCGCTACTTATTTTTTATAAATGAGGAAATTCGAAAGTCTCGTACGCTAAAAGAATGCAATTGAACAAAATGCAACTGCGGACTTATTCATAGAAATTTTACATAAATATCTCTAATGAAGACCTGTAGGATGATTTTCTCATAATTTGAATGGTTTTTGCAGCGTTGCTATTTGCATGTCGATAAACACGATTTTTTATATTTTTTAATTATGATGTTTGCCTAAACCACACATATTTTCATGAGTTATATCAATACCAATCAATATACAAAATATCGATCCCAATGAAGAAAGCAAGAATTTTTATTTTCATTTTTAGAGAATACTGGACAAAGTAATAAAACCAAGTCGGCCAGAGTGGCGAGCGTTTGGGTACCTATTTATAGACAGCCTCGAAGCGTTCAAGGTTGAACTTACTATGACTATGAGTAATTTTAATTTTACGACGAAATGTGTTGAAGTGAGACACTTAGATTTCTTTTATTTTGAGACTTCTCCCCTATCAAATGGAATTCGTACCTCCTTTTACCCGCAAATATACTTTGACCTTTTTCAGAAGGTAAACCCCTTCTTAAAATGATTTCCATAGCAGCGGTCGGAGTGGTTCAGAAAGCGCTCGTGACACACAGACAAGCGAGCGCGTCTGAAGTTTACCGACGTTAAGATGGGAGTGTCAACATCCTTGGTTACATAAAAACGCCAGATGGCACTGATTCACTGCGCCATCAAAACTAAAATTGTATGCAAATAACATCATCATATCACATAATAGTTCATTGATGAATTTGGATTCTGTAGAATTCCCAGGTTCTGCTCGTCGAATCAGTTACCCATGCCTAATTAGAAATGCGACGTTGTCAGTGGTCATGTTAGTTCAGTAAAGTTATGTGTACCCGTACTTTTTTGAAAAACTATGTGTGTGCCATTTACGGAAAGGGTAAGTGAAATGAATGTATGAACCTGTTTTAGTATCACATTTTATCTTTTTATCTTGAATTGAACTTTGAAATTCAACCGAAAATTATATGATAGGATAAGTTGATATTCATTTCCAATTCCAACTCTGTTAATATTACTGTTTCCACGCCTTTTCTAGCTAGTGATTATAGGACTTTGAAAATAAGATAGGTTTTTATCTCCTTAGGAAATTCATATGAAAATTGTTCACCGACACACACGAAAATGAACGTGAAAAAATTAGAATTCATATGCTGCCACAGTACCAAGCACGACTTTATCGAAACGTAGCGCTGTCCGTCTTGCTGGCGATGTCATCTCGCCAGTTCTACTCCCGTAATTATTTGTTATCATTCATATTTTTTCATGCCTTTGTTTTATTCTAATGCGATTTTACACTTTTTTTTAGTATCACGGAGGATGATGTTCCTGTGGAAAAGGATGGTATTTTTTCCTAAATATTACCCAAACTTTTAAAATTTTATAATGCAATAGTTCTTCAAGAGTTGGTGGGAAGAAGAATCACCAGAGGTCTGAGGTGTTATGATCCAGATCCACCGTAAGCTGATCCCAAAAAATTGAAATATTTTTTTTTTCAATTCAGATTGAGAACAAACATAATTTCTTTTGAATTCACATTGAGAACAAAATAATTTTTTTCATCTAATTTTTTATTCAGATGTTCTGCTGTTATTAAATGTATTTTATTTATTTTTTGTTTCATTGAACAAGTCGCAAGAAAAAATAGATTGAAGGACTGGTATACAGATTGACGGGAGTAGCAACTTCCCTCCTTTTTTTGTGGCAATAAAACAAGTAATATGTCATTCATTGCATTTTCAATAATCATTAAATTAAATCAAAGGAAATGTTTTTCTATTGACTTCCAATTTGCTCATCAGAGGTGTCTCAAAGATGATTTCTCTTTAATGACTACAAAAGATGATTCTTTACAGTTTCACACCATTTCAGTTATTTTTATCTCAATTTATAAATTGGGGCAAATGGAATTTTCCCAAAATACCGACTCCAACTGATAGAAATGTACTTTCACTGGACGCCTGTTTCGCAAGTTAGCATTCTAAAGAGCTTATAACTCTTGCCAATGCCAACCTTTTTTGTCGAAAAGGGCGTCGAGTGAATGTGACGTACTTTTGGTGATTTGGGTAGCTTCTATTTCTTGAATTGTATTTACACCAAAGGTTCCAAATATCCATTTTTGTTGAAGATGTTCTTATTTTTCTAAAGTCCAGTTCAAATGTTTTCGTTATGTTTATAAGTATCAATACCCAACAAAACTCGAATGACTGTTACCGATGGTGAACAATATTCTGAAGAGGAAACTTGCCCTATCTTATTTCTTTCAATTTCGAAACGTTGGCTTATTGAAAAATACTGTATTTTTTTTCAGATGACTACTTCTTTTCAATATATGTAAATATAGAAAGTCACCGCCACATATAATTCGAATCTTTATATGAAACTTCATATTGAGATGCAATAAATGGACACATATGAAAAAATTCTGATAAACCCCTTCCAAAGGATGGTTTACTTTTGCAGTTGCTTTAGATGTTTGAAGTACCTACCTAAGATCTGTGAGTAACAGATTCAAACGCTTATCGCACAGTGCATATAAACTTATAAACTTGGTGCAACAAGCTTTTGAATCTGTTACGAAATTACGAACGTCACACATCTAAAGCAATTATTTTTTCATTTTTAGTGCATTTGACGAAAAGCTTGTCTTTTATTGAAATTATTTCAATTTCAATTTTTCCATTTTAAGTAAGTAATTAGATTATTTCTCATTCTGTTCATTTCTCGGGCAATGATCACCAATTTCATCCGTTATATGGACTTAGCGAGTTTTGACAAAAAATCATTATCTCCGACCTAGAAAACTGCCACATAACAATTTTGAATAGAATTGTACAGTAATACCAAAATTGCCACCATCTTGGAGCAAATTGAATTCATAAATTTGACAAAAAAAAATCCAACTCCAAAAATCCTCACGTAGCAATATGAACATCAATAATCAGAATAACTCTCGACAGCTTTAGCTGGAAGGAGTTATTCTATGATTATTAATGTTCATATGGTTGAATTGAATAGGTAATTACACTGTAATAAAAAATTACGTTTTGTTTGTTACAAATGATCTTTATCTCCATATACGATGCATGTAAAATCACACCACGAACCTATAAATATATTTCATATCGACTACAATCCACTTCAAAACTATTCCAAATTGAGATACTCCATATTTTCGAGGGCTGATATCATCAGTATTGTTCTACAAACTTTTGTCCTTGAGTCCTCTTGGAATGTTTTCTGCACGAGAAAGAATCGTTACCAGTTTGAATCACAGTGTAGGTACACCCGATTACACTTTTTTCGAAACTATTCAGTTGAATTCTGTTGAAATGAAGAATTACCCTGTATATGTTTATGTTGTCATATATATAAACTATACCTGATTCGATGATTATGACCAAAATTCTGATGATGTTACTAAGAGAGTATGCACATTTCTTCAGTGCATGGGATTCCGTTAACTCTGATCAACAGTCATTGAATAATCTGACGTGTAGACTTATGTTAGAAGAGAGATTAGGAAACTGCACAAATAGTGAACTAAATCTTCACTAGTAACAGGAAAGACACAAAATGATAGTTTCCGAACAGAAGTAAAGAAAAACAAAAAATGGACCCCTATCTGTTATTTTTGCAAGAAGAAGGGCCATGTGATGAAGGACTGTTGGTTTAGTAAGAAAAAGGAGAATGAAATTCCAAACCAGAGAAGAGTTGCACCAATCGGCACATCTTCCATGAATATTGATAGATGGTACCTAGACTCAGACGCTAGTGATCATATGTCGATCAGAAATGAATGGTTTCATCAATATGTGACGTTTGCAGAACCCAAATCAATCAGAATTGGAGAAGGTTCATTCATTTCAGCAATAGGAATGGGAAATATCCAAATACAATCCATCAATGGAGAAAATTGGATAACTTCAGAAATTAAAGCTGTCCTGTACGTCCCTGATCTCAAATGTAATTTATTTTCCACTGGAACCATTCTAGATAAAGGCTTCAAAATGATTTCTGATTCAGAAACGTGCAAATTTCTGAAAAATTATGAAATTTTTGCTATTGCTACCCGAAAAGCAAAATTATTCGAAATGTTGTTCGAAATTAGTTGATGAAAGCATGAATGTTGGCATTAGCTCCAAACCCGAAAACGTAACAACTTGGCATGAACGTTTAACACATCAAAACATAGCACATGTACGAAATGTTCTGAAAAAGTATGAAGTATCGTTCATTGATGAAAATAATGTTTTCTGTAAATTATGTATAGTGGGAAAGCAACATCGTTCACCGCACCCATTGAGTTCCAGTCGTGAAAAACAACTTGGAGGACTGATTCATATGGATTTATGTGGTCCCATGGAGAAGACATTATTTCAGCTTCAGAGTGGTATATTTTCTAAAACAGAAGTCAGAAGTAAATCAAAAGCTGAATGTTTTTCTAAAGCTGGTTGAAAACCAAACAGACCATAAAGTAAAAGTATGCCAAAGTGATAATGGAACAGAGTTCGTTGATCAACACGTGAGATCGACCATGGAAGAAAATGGAGTGAAACATCAGTTGTCCGTTCCATATACACCACAAGAGAACGGCAGAGCAGAGAGAGATTTCAGAACAATTGTAGAAATGGCGAGAACAATGTTACATTCCAAGAATCTGAACAAAAACCTGTTGGCAGAAGCAGTGAATTATGTTGTGTATATCTTAAATAAAACTGACATCACCAGAGTGAAAAATAAAAGTCCGAATGATTTATGGGTCAGTGATGATTGATACTCAACTGCCAGATTTTCGTATTTTTGGTGAAGATGTCTACATCCACGTTCCAAAAGAGAAAAGATTAAAGTGGGATGTGAAAAGTAAAAAAGGAATATTCGTGAGTTTCGTGGAAAATACCAAAGGCTACAAAGTATACATACCAAATTCCAGAAGAATCGAAGTGGCTCGTGATGTGTCCACTGTCACCAGACCTGATATCGCTTACATGGTGGATAATTTGAGCAGGCACATGCAAAACTCAAAAATTTCCCATTGGAATGCTGCGAAAAGATTACTGCCATACCTGAAAGGAACTCTGAAGTATTGGCTTATATACAAAGAGAATATGCCTCTGGAGAGCTACACCGATGCAGATTTTGCAGGGGATAAAGAAACAAGGAAATCTACGAGTGGTTTCGTTATTCAGTATTCCGGGGGGGCAGTATTGTGGGTATCCCGAAAACAACCTACGGTAGCCCTTTCTACCGCTGAAGTCGAGTATGTTTCAGCTACTGAAGCAGTGAGGAAAATCTTATGGATCGGTCAGCTTGCCATTGAGTTGCAAATAGAGAATGACGCAGAAATTCCATTATTTGTCGACAACCAGAGTGCCATTCACATGGTGAAGAATGACGATGGAAAAGCTCTCAAAAGAACTAAACACATTGACATTGAAAAGATTGGTGTTTTCCACATTGAAGGTGAAAATCAACTGGGCGATATTTTTACCAAACCACTAACACGTTCCAGATTCGAAATGCTGCGAGAGAAATTGGGAGTTGTTTTATATACAGATATTTATTCAAGGGGAATGTTGAAATCAAGAATTACCCTGTATATGTTTTTGTTGTCATATATATTTTTGAAAGAAAAAAAAACATGTATTAGTTGAGTTTTTAATTTATAAATAAAGTTATACATTTTTGGTTCAACTGCTTTAAAAGATATATTATACCAAGTAAATTATCACAAGTTTTCATCTATTCAATGGGAAGGCACACTTTTTTTTATTCAAGACGTGCAATATATGGAGTGACTTTGACGTCATTAATATTCGTCCAATGAAATACCGGTAATAGTTCGCGCGAAAATAGCTAGTGTTTGAATTCTCCTCCAATTATTTTTTTCTGGTTCAAGTACAATAATAAAAAATGAATAAAAAATCCTTTTTTACGCAGTTTGACTTGTAAGTTATTAGTGTAATTCCCTATTGTCCTAGAATACAAGTTAATCAAGATGAATTAAAGGAAATAGTGGTCTCTATTTGTCATGGTCGATTGATATTTAGGAAGACTATTTCATGAACAGCGTAAAATAATTCATACACACCTTCATATAGGCTTCAAAAAAGACATTAATTCTCTCCAGACTCTCTACCCCTTTTCGGTGTTTTTCATAGTCTCTATTCGTCATGGTCGAGTGATATTTGGGAAAACTATTTCATGAACAGCTTAAAATCATTCACATTCAAGTCAAACTTGACACTTCTTTGTTCGTTTACGTAAATATCCGCGTGTTTACCTAAATTATCATGTTTACCTAAATATCCGCTCATATTGCATGTAATTTCCACCTAATTTCATAGGTGCAGCCATGTGTGAATGAAATAGTCACTTATAATCTCCCTAGATGTTACTTTTTGTGAGTGTTGCATAAAATGGCCATGATGACCAGTTTTTTGATGTTTTGTATGACAAGTATCAAAGTCAGTATAGTGTGTGTGTTTTGTGTTCAAAAGCATAGTCGCTTGTAGTCACGTTTTTTCTGTTATGTACATCAGATACAAAATTAAAATGTCGCGTTTTGGTAAAGAATAATTCCAGATAATACAAAAAATCAAAGACAATGATATGGAATCAATTTCTTGAATTTTGCAAAGAAAGAAAATACAACATCGAGGCATCAACTTCTGTCGAAGAGTTGAATAGAATTTTAGAAGATTGGGGCTTCATCATGAAAAAAAGAAATTCAGAAGATTCTAAAGTCTGTTGTGAAGGTAGGTGAAAATTTCCTGGAGATAACTATTTATTTTGAGCAAGAACGTTTTTTATTATTTCAGGTTATGTTGAATTCTGTAGCCAAGCAGCTCCAAGAAATGTGCTTTGCCAAATTTCGACTCAAATTTAACTCATATTTCGATGTCGAATTTGTAGCAGCAAGAGCTGCACGGGATGCGAAACGAAGAAGCCTACAAAGAGACCCAACAAAAAGAAAGTCTAGTGCAGCTGCCCTTACCAATGATGAATACACAAAAATAGTTGAAATATGGAATAAAAATGAACCTGTGGGTCTACAGCGAAAATTGTTTCACATTATTTCACGCGAACTAGCCTGAAGAGGCGGTGAAGGGGTTACAGACCATTTTGTTCGTGAATTAGACCACGATGGAAATTTTACTGGAAGGATTGAATTCAATCGCGTTTTTACAAAAACAACTCAAGGTGGTTCAAAGAAACTGGCTGACAGTAAGTGGCTAGTAAGAAACATTAGAAATATTGACGAGTGTCCCATACGAATATTCAACAAATAGATATATGGAAAATAGTGGGGACCTAATAATAAATAGATTGTTTGTAATGCCCAATCCGAAATGGAACGCACAGATTTTAAAGAGATGGTATATATATAATAATAGTCCTGTAGGTAAAAACACAATATATTCTTGGTTAAAGGAATCCGCCTCTAAAATAGGAATTGACACAAAAAAACCAAGATCAAAGACAAAGACAAAGA
Organism: Chrysolina haemoptera; assembly: GCA_958298965.1. Classification (NCBI taxonomy): domain Eukaryota; kingdom Metazoa; phylum Arthropoda; class Insecta; order Coleoptera; family Chrysomelidae; genus Chrysolina; species Chrysolina haemoptera. The sequence continues at coordinate 27,894,712 of OY282584.1, forward strand.
ACTTTGAAAATCACATTTTTCATTTTTCAATTTTCATGGAGAATGTTCCCCTTTTCAACAAAGAACTTTATTTGTACTTCCACTTGGAGCCATCGGTTGATGGATGTACACGTCAAAGCACAGATAGATGTGCAAAATTAAAATTCTCAATATTAACCTGATACATTCAGGGGAGGTTGCATTAAAAAAGTTTTTAAAAATTCAGTAGAAAGGATAACAATAACCCTCAGGATTACAGAGTAGAGACTTACAATTCACACATATTATTGAATTATTTAAATTTAGAGTGAGACAGAAAACACGATGTGTTGAATTAAAATATTTAAAATTAATCTACATTTAAAAATCAATGGAACAATAGGATTTTTTGCAGTAATTTTTCCTAGCGATTAAATACCTATTCTGAAGGAACAAAACACTTAGGAATAGAGAGTGGAGAACATACAGTTCAAACTGTAAAAAAACAGTTTTGCAACATATATAACATATTGGAATATTAACACATCTGATTAAATGAAATTACAGTGATGTTATCAGCGGTAAATTCCTCAAGTGATTAACAACATTTTTTTCAGTGTCGTTTTGAATTGTCTGAGACCCATATTTCTTATGTGTTCAGGAAGTTTGTTGAAAAACTTTATACTGGCAAATCTAGGAGATTTTTCATATTTACTCAGGTTGTGTTTACTACTGATAGAGAGTTGGCGTTCTTAGTTGGGTACCTATTTATGTTGATCTGAATTTCTCTCAAACTGACTTATGTTACATTTAACGTGAATCAAGGTTTTGTATATATAAATACAAAGCAGTGTTATCATTTTGTGCTTTGAAAATATCGTTTTACAGCTGTCACCGTAATTCATACCAAATATTAGCCTCATCAATCGTTTTTGTTGAATTAATAATTTTTTAGAGTGCACCGAATCTCCTCAGAGAACTACATTATAAGTAAGGCGACAGTATACTAGAGAGTAGTAAACATTTAGAAGGACGATGATTTTTTCAAGAGTTTTCTTTAGTTGCGAGATTGCATAGTAAGCTGAATTCATTTTCCTCGAGACATGTTCTACATGGTTTTCCTAAGAAAGATGCGTTGATCTGAATGAACGCCTAAAAATTTTGTGTGATTACTGTGTTCGATATCGTCTATATATACGGTAGGACTCTTTTGCCTACATTTAAAATTCATATAAGTACTGTTATCGAGATTCCAAATGAGCTCACTTTTTGTGCACCATTCTTTGAAAGTTTTTATTATATCGGAGGATACTGCTTGCAGTTCCTCTCAGGGAACCTTGCTGAGAGCACTACTGAAGAATCATCTGCAAACATTATTACTGAGCAGTTTTTCAATTGATCGGGTAAATCATTAATGAAAATTATGAATAATAATGGTCCCAACACGGAGCCCTGAGGAACCTACGTCAATATTGAAAAAATCTGACTTTTCTTACCCGATTTGTACATAATTTTTCCTCATCGAGAGATAAGATTTCAAAACTTCAAATATTTTGCCCCTTATTCCATAGGTATAAAGTTTTTCCATGATAAAATTGATCTGCAGGCTATCGAAGGCACGTGTCAGATAAAAAAACGTATCCCGAATCAAGGTACTTATTTGTAGACATGGTCAAAAAACGTTTATACTGCTCTTTCTGTTGACCTCCCTGATCGAAAACCGAATTGATCAGGACATAGGATTGTGTTTTGTTCAAGAAAGTTTATAATTTTGTTATAGTAAGCTCTTTCGAAGATTTTTGAAATTCCATTCAACACCGTTATTTGTCTGTAGTTTTGGCGGTTATCACGGTCTCTTATAATATATATAATGAATTTATTTTCAATATATTGGATATTTTTATAGTAGGCTATCATGACAAATACGTGTAGAAAACAGCGACTCCCCTGGCCTATACCACGACGGGCATTGAATTATATCTAACAAGATAATTGTACAATGTACCCCATTGCATAGGAAACAATGGCAAGTGCTCTCCGTTAACCAAATAGCCGAATTTTGGACTATTCTCGAAGTTGTTGCCTCGTCATCAGTACAGGGAAGGTCACCACAGCTTTCTGTGGTGACCTTCCCTTGTTCCCCGCCCGAAAACACCATTCCGTCTATTTGGTCGCTCTGGTCTCACGCAGATGAAACGGGTGTAAGCCGCTTCATCTAGTGAGCAGATCACTCCGATTCTCCTGGTTAAGAGAGTCAGATATCTGAATACAAAGCTCAGAGTTTCTCTGGGAGATCGTTTATGAAACGATAGTCATCGCCGACCGATAGTATACACTTCTTACTCCTATCAACCTGCTGTAGGATATTATGGCAAATACCGGTTGAAAAACAATCACTTCCCTGGCTAATACCACGACGGGTATTCAATTATATGTAACATATCTAACAAGATATCGTGGTGATGACCTACCCTGTACTGATGACGAGGCAAGAACCTCAAAATTTGGACCCCTGTCCGAATCAAAACAAAATTCTGCAAGTTGGTTACAGGAGAGCACTTGCAAATGCTTCCTCTGAATTGGCTATTGGGTACATTGCACAAGTATCTTATTAGATATAATTCAGTACCCGTCGTGGTATTAGCCAGGAGAGTAGTTGTTTCCTAACAGATATTTGCCATGATAGCATTGTATGTTGATGGGAGTGAAAAAGAGCTTTGTGTTCAGATATCTGACAGAAATCCAATATATTGAATTAATTTTCAATATATTGGATTTTTTTTAAAGCGGCTTATACCCGTTTCATCTGCGTGAGACCAGAGCGACCAAATAGACGGAATGGTGTTTTCGGGCGGGGAACAAATGGCCTCAAGGCTTTCTGTGGTGACCTTCCCTGTACTGATGACGAGGCAACAACTTCGAGAATAGTCCACAGGTGGTCCCCCTGTCCAAATCAAAATTCGGCTATTTGGTTAACGGAGAGCACTTGCCATTGTTTCCTCTGCAATGAGGTACATTGCACAATTATTTTGTTAGATATAATTCATTGCCCGTCGTGGTATAGGCCAGAGGAGTCGCTGTTTTTTACGTATTTGTCATGATAGCCTACAGCATTGTAGGTTTATGCGAGTAAAGAGGGTAAAACACCGGTCAGCAACGACTATGGTTTCTCAAACAATCTCCCAGAAAAATTCTGAGCTTTGTGTTCAGATATCTGACAGAAATCCAATGTAATGAAAAAATCCAATATATTGAAAAAAAATCCAATATATTGAAAAAAAAATCCAATCTATTGAAAATATAAATAATCCAATATATTGGATTTTTTTTTGGAAAATAATTTTATTTTCTTTGTGTGACCCCTAGACGCTTTCATACTTTTCGTTTTTATCAGCTCTTTATTGTATTTTTATTTTTGTTCCTTATATGAACAACTGTTTTCAGAATCTCTGTCATGTTTTAATTTGCTCTACATATTTTTCAACCTGTTACAGCAGTATCAAACTTGTCAAAAAATGGTGTACAGGAACAGCAACTTATTAAAATTACCGGACACAGTGATCCCCGTTCCATAAAACCATATCTTCAAATGGATGTTGAGCACCATAAAAATATTCTCATGCCATGAGAGGGGATCATTCAGTGGAAAACAACCAAAATACGTCAGTAATAAACCAGTGCCAACAGACAGCCATACAACCTTGTAATATTGTTTATAATAGCTGTGTATTCAATACAAATATTTATTACAATAATGAAAATAAAAAATAAACTTAAGTTTGTTTCGTGTAAGTTCAATGTTCCTAATTTGTACTATTAAATAAAGTACCTTTTCAATAATTTGTTTTTATATGTAGATATTTTTATAGTTCTACTTTTTCCCCTGTGCTTTAGTAAGGTGGTTACATTAAAAAAAATACATAAAAATAACGATAAGGTGCTTATACGACTTAATTTTGAATTACTAGAAGAAAAAGAAAAGGGGTCTACTACGAGATCTACTATCCATATAGCTAACATACATAACATACATAAGAAATAAATTCAATCAACTGTCCAAAATGTCAATATATAAAAAGCAATAAAAAAAATTTTATCACCAATTTTTTTTGGTTTCGTCTGCTCTACCAAATCTACCAAAATCGCATAATTTTATAGTACTGGAGGAAAAGGACAAAAAATTAAGGTCTACTTCTATCGGACGCTGATGAATTACATCGGCGACACCTTCATTTATTAACCTCGGATTTGATGTTTAATATTGTAATTTCCCTATGCTCTAGTAGAACAAGGTTTAAATGATAATCTAAAATAAATATTAGTCTTTATACTTTTTCCAATTTTATACTACTAAAAACAAGGGAAAGTATTAGAAGAATTAAAAATAATAACGCATACAAAATAAATGATAATTTTACGAGTTATAAAATTGATCAAAATCGGCTATATGTAGTGACAGTGACAAGTTCCTTATGTCTATGGTTTCTTATAATTAATTGCATTGTTAGCACTAGGGTGTCGTGAAATACAGATAATTAATTGAATATTCATTAATAAAATGAATGGCGACACGTACAATCTTTGTTCCTTTTGTACAGAATGTAAGCATATTCAAGTTTATCACAAAAATGTAAAGTATTTAACTGATTTGGTGAAAAATTCTGTCCTACAACCTCTACAAGAAGAATTATTTAAGAACATGAGCAATATTCTTTGTGAATCTATTCCATCTTTCACCCATAAATCCTAAAAGAACAAAATGGTGTCGAAGTCTTACTATTATTTCATGAAGCAGAGACATTTAATGAAAAAAAAAACAACGGATCCTTCCTTACTCGCCTTTGAGAAGAAAAGACGTGGAAAAGGAATTTCCAATACATTTGAAATTTGTAACAGATGATAACATGTACCTATAATTAAGTTATAAATAAATATCTATCAAAAATATTTTACGCCACTGTGTTTATGGCAAGCCAGAGGGAAATTTCCACTTATTAATTTCCCTCTACGCAGGGAAATTTCCGAAGAAATTAGGTTATTGTCATATAGCAACATGTCAAAATGCAGCATCTGATTGGCTAAAATTAACTGGTATAAAATTTTCTAGACAATGGTGCAGATGTTAATTCGAGTCACGGCTTTTTTGTGGGGCTACGGTACAAGTAAAAGATGCCCACGATGAGGAAAATCTACGGCAAACCCGCCGAAAACTGGAGTGAAAATATAGCAATGGGAAAATGCGCAGGTATATGAAAAACCCCTCATATGATTTCGATGAGAATTTCATACGATATGAATGAAAGTATTTCGAGTTCTTCCATGACAAAATATCACAACCTTTTCGGACCCCCTTATGAGATATAGGGTGATGAAAAAAATTAATGTTTTTATTTATTGAAGTAAACTTAATTTTTCAAAATGACATCTTTCGACTCTGATACGATGGAACACGTCATTTAACGTCTTTCACAAAAAGTACAGGGCACAAAACACAATAAAAATGGCTGTCAGCAAAATTTGATAATTTTTCTATATTTTGTTTGGTCTAAGACCCTAGTCCATTTTAACAAGTTATAAGAAGATCGTATGATTATGGGAGCCGCTAGAGGGCACCAAAGTTGAACAATTCAAAATGCTTTGTGGTGCTATTCACCGAGAAAAATCATGATTTATTTATTTGTGATACGATTTAATGAAAAAATATTATGAAATCAAGAGTCGGTAATATTCATAAGTGTACATGGAATACTCAAACTAAATAGATTGAATGATTACAAGTATAGTAAAGGAGATGAAATAATAAAAATTCGTTCGGAGAGTGTTTGAAAAATAATTTTGCTGATAATTATAAAATTGAAAATTGAAGAAAGTTCAAGGAAATGAAACTGCTCATTCTAAAAATGTATGTTTTCATTCTCGAAATTGATAAGATTTGAAAATGAGAAATGAAGGAATGTATTCGAATAGAATATGAATGAATTTGAGTTGAAAAAAATATATATTCATTAGTATACGAAATATCCAACTAAAAAAATATATTTTAAAATAAAAATCCCAACTTCAAAACCTGTGCTTCTCTCCGGATGATTAAATGAGTCTTCGACTTGAGCTATTTGGGCCATCGACGCTTGCCTGTTTGCAGAATCAATAATGGACTGCAATTAATACGTTGGAGGACATTTTATAGGCCTGTAATAATATACCACATTCCATTAAGCAATTGCTGTAAGAGCTATGTATTCACCACCAAGTTTCACTGTACCTGTGCAAGTTAAACGTTGGGATATTTCAACCAAAGATTCGAATGGCAAAACCTGGAAACCAATCAGAACAAGAGAGTGAATATTATTATTCTTCGATTCTTTTCCAGATTCAGAAATGCAGTGAAATACTACCTTCTATTTGATTCAATAACGAGAATGAATACGAAATTGGATATCACTGCTCATGTCAATTTGGTGCTAGAACGGTGAATACATAGCTTATACAGCAATTGATTTATGGTGTGCGGTATATTGCAGGTATGAAGAGCGTACCTATAAATTATCCACCGATGTATTTATTGCATTCCATATTGAACTCATGTAATCATCCGGAGAGAAGCAGAGGTTTTCAAATATATTTTTTGTGTTTGTTCATTCATATTTCATACGAATACATTCCTCCATTTCTCACTTTCAAATCTTGTCAATTTCGAGAACAAATGCATATATTTTCAGAATGCGCAGTTTCACTTCCTTAACCATTCTTCAAAGAATTTTTGATTTTCCGACGATTTTTCAATTATCAGGATTATTATGTTTAGGAAACTCCTTGAACGAGTTACCAGTCTGTAATATTTTGATTTGTGTTATTATACAATCTAATTCATTGTTTTTGATTTGAGTCTTATGATTCAAATTTTTTTGTATTATTCCATCTCCTTTACTACTTGTAATTACTTAATTTAATTGGTTTTAGTGTCCCATGTACACTTATGAATATTACTTAGTCTTAATTTGATGATACTTTTCCATTAAATCGTATCACAATCAAATAAATCATGATTTTTCTAGAGAAATACCATAACAAGGCATTTTGAATTATTCAACTTTGGCGCCATCTAGTGGCTCTCCTAATCATACGATCTCCTTATAACTTATTGAAATTGTGTAAGTTCATGGACCAAACAAAATATCAAAAAATTATCAAATTTTTCTGAAAGCCATTTTAATAGGGTTTTGTGCCCTGTCCTTTGGTCATTTTCGGTAGGTTTATCCCAAAAACCAAAATTTGTTATTTTTCCACCTTCGTGAATCACCTTGTATGAAATGTATCAACTGTGATGATGGATGAAATAATTTTATAAAATTCTGTGATAATTCGTCCTTTTTTCGCATTTTCACTCTATCAAACAACATTTGTGAGAGTCTCAAAATAGCATTAATATGAAGTGAAATCGCCCTGTACTACGAAAAGATTGGAAATGAATTTCTCATGGATTTGTCACACAAGGATGTGATGATAATACCACATAATCAAAATAACAGAATAAATCATAATTTGGGAGATACGGAGTGATGAAAAGTATGAATATTTCTCATATTCAACACCCTGTACCTCGAAAACTGGTAATAGGATTAGTACAGGATCCGAAGAGAGGTCGATTCACCGTTATGTTTAACGGATGAAACATTCTTCTTATGAAGTTCCATAAATAGACGAATGCATCTAAAATGGGTTGCCTAGCAACATGTGGTCCAGACTATATAAGTACAGTGAGTTTGAAAAATTTGCACGATAGGGAAATCTTTTTTATTATCGATTTGTCAGAAAAATTTATTTTCCTTAAAAATTAGTGCATTGCAGAATAATTGCATATGAGTTAACAAAATTTTAAATTACGAAACGGTGTACAGGGGGAACAAAAACTAGAATTTTGACCAACAGTAAACTACGCTGGCTGTGGTTTCAAATTTGAATGTTGTTTTCAATTCTGAACAACCTCCTTAAATGAATTTTTTGATAATGTCAATAATGAGGGGTATTTTACACTTAATAAAATTTTCTATTTTTTGTTCCCCCTATACACCGTTTCGAAATTTGAAATTTTGACAAATCTTATCCCTTTAATGCGTAAAGTAGCATATTTGATACACCAAGTTTCAAAATTAGTGTCGATGAAATAATTCGAAATTAAAAAGGTTTCTATTCTCTAGTCATAGTCTGTAGATATATAATGAGTGTACTTGTGCCTCCGAAGTGAAGATGGCAGCACGAAACGCAATATTTCAGATGAATTGAGAACACGCACAGTTCGGTGACAGTTGTGCTTATACCTTTCGTTTCGTTCGTGGTTTTGGTGTTTTTTCAAGATAATTCGATTTGGGAAAAATTGTGGCTCATCAGATAAGGTAAAAAGTAACTTATTTCACACTCATTACTCATATAAAACTATTAGTCGTGTTTCTATCAAATTTCAAGTATATGATGCATATCTGCTACAATGCACTTTTCAAGTTTTATTGATACCTACTGTTGTATTTATGCTACTCTACACGTTGGGTGATGTTTTATTTCATTTTCAAGGGCAATGGACAAAAACGTTCCGAGACTTACACAAGAAGAATTGGAATATTTTGCTGACAACTTATCTGAACTGAGCGATGATGGTTTGATAAGTAATGAAGATGATGAGGATAATGATTTGGATTCCCTTCAAATATGTGACTCTTATTTCAATTCATGTGAAGAAAAAAATAATGAGGATGTTTTTGATATAGAAAAGATGCCAATGATAATTTTACCTGATTCATAAAATGTGAAAAATGTAATGCTAGTTTATGTTTTAATAGGAACAAAAACTGTTACAATCTTTTTCATGATAATTAGTTTTCCCATAATATGACCTTTTTTGTGACAATACATTTATATTCGTTTTTAGACCCTTATTTTTTTTTCGGATCATGATACCAAACCGTGCTTTGTAGCATATATGCAACATAGAGAAAAATTTAAAAAAAAAATCTGGTCATGACTTGCGATTTTTTTAAATATTTTGTTGTGTTTCTGTGCATAAAAATACACCTTAAACAATTTTTCTGTTAAAATATAAAAAATTGCGCAGTAAAGGGTTATGCAAGTATTCTGTAATGCACTCATTTTTATGAAGAATAAAATTTTCTGACAAATCGATAATAAAAAAGTTTTCCACGTGGTGCAAATTTTTGAAACTCACTGTATACCGGGTGACCACGAGGTGAGGTACGCCCCCCAATTTTTCTATAGTTAAGAAGTTACAGATTTCAAATTTGGTTGGAATCTGAACTGTCTTGCAGTGTGTAGGCACAAGGGTCAAAAATATTTGCTCTTAAATTGCACGTGATTGAAAAACTGGTTTTACAGATAGTAAGCAAATATTTTTGACTCTCGTGCCTATAAAATGCAAGACAGTTCACAAATTAAGTCATATTTTCTTTGGTTCAGGAGATTTAATTTCTTTAACACTGAATTCAGATACATGGGTGCTCACCCAGGGTTTTGGAAAAAAATATTATAAAGTTTTGCCATTTGGAGATTAGGTAGGTATACACTACAAAGGAAGATCTTCCAAAATCAAAATGTTTCTTAAAGCAGGGTGACGTATTGAAAATAATTGTCATGAAATCTTATACAAAAAAGGTTTCTTAGATTATTTTGTTCCATTCAACGCATTTCTAGCAATAACCGAGTAAAAGGAAGGATAAAAATGAACACTGGCTGTCCGTATAGTTTCCCAAAGTGGTTACCTACCTTTCTGAATATACACGCTACAGATATAATAGTGTAAAATATAGACGAAAACATGTTTTTCTATCGTGAAGAATGGTTTCCGGGCTTTGAGGCCGTGGTCGGTTCACCTCCCTGGAGGCGGTTTCTTTGGACGTTTCGCTCACAACTGCGGTGAGCATCTTCAGCATAGGTTTAGTCTTCTCGAAGAACGACGTAAAACTGATACAACGGTTGGAAATTGTTCGTAATTTATAGTTGCAGCTGGGTTAATTAGTTTTGCTTGGGGTGACTGGGGGTACCTGACCAGGTGGAATATAGCCATTGTCTACCTGCCTAATTAGTGAGTCGTGATTGCCCCTTCCTACCTGCTTGTTTGTGTTGTTTAATTGTTTTGTTTTTGTGTTTTTCAAGGCTGGGTACCAGGCTTTGTTGAGCTTTAGGGATTCTTCCTTTTTGTTGTCACGTTGGTATTAAATTTTATTTTTAAATGTTTGAAACACTGAATGTTGTTAAACTGACAAGTGACATATGTCATCACTTCAAGTTCAAGTGTCAAATTAATATTTTTTCAATTTTTATTTTTATTTTTGACAAAAACGTTAAAATATTTGAGAATGACTGGGTTTTGGAATCTGTACCACTAAAATTTTTGAATATTTCAAATCAAACTTTGATTGAAATTCATTTATTTCTGAAAATCGAGGTTTCAGATGCTTACCATATTTCGGAAGAAATGTCTGGAAGTCATATCTTATATTTGTACTGAAGTTACATATTTTGTCGTGCCTTCCATGTTGTTCAGAAAACCAGCGAATAATCTAAATGCTTTCCAGCTGTCGGTTGTCTTACTTCAACCATAGCTGTGTTTCAAAATTCATTGACGGTAGCTTATTCAATAATCCTCACTACACCAATTGGAATACTACAACAGGGTAGATATAAGAATACTTACAGCATTATTGAATTGCGCATGGAGTGATTAGGAAAATTCATTTTTTTGGCTACAGATTTCAGTTCTTAAGCTACAAATACATTTGAAATTCCCAATTTTTTAAAACTTGCTAGCAGTTCTGAATAAAATGAAGATACAATAATTGAAAGGGAAATACCAGCAAGAGAAAGAAAAAGTAAAGAAGTGGTGAATTGTTCAGAAAAGAAAAGTGCATAGTGGCTCTTAGCAAACATACTGGTAATGAGGTTTAAAACACGGAATGTGTATGTAGTCTTTCGAAGAGAGAATAACATGCCTCATTTGGACAAGCAGGGACGTGGAATAAATAATACATTTATCAATTTTTACTCATTCACAAATTAGCACCTATCGCCTCTATAGTCACTCCTCTTGGTTTTATTTTATTCAGAATGTGAGCGGCCCCATTAACAATTGCTGAACCTTAACCAGTGTTAACAATTTATTGAGAACATGTGAAATTGATTTTATGAATATTTCTAATGCCCTACTATTCCTAATATAAGTGATTTTTGATGTTTATCAGTTCTTATATTTTAAACCATACATGTACAAATCTGAAGGCTAACAGCTGTACATATTTGTTTTTATTTCTCCAACTGTTACTGTTACACATTGAGGTGGCTTAGGGGGATTTGGTGGCGCATTTGCTTTAACAGCTGCAGGAAAACCTGAAAAAACCTGCGTCACCACATCATCTGAAAAGTTGGAATCAACTGAATAAAAACTGGTCTGTCGAATTGTTGATATCTGCTCTACCGTGAAATAGGATATATTATGGTGTCTCCAGAGGCATCAAAATGTCCAATTCGAAACACGTTCTATTTACTTAACTCTCGTCAAATTTGTACCAATCCGTTGTCTTTGGCCAAGGTATAGTAGGAACAGAATAAACTCAAAGCTCATTACGGTCGTCAGCTAGATGGGTGTGTTCTTCTTTGAAATAGTTCAATAGATCTGTCAAGTACAAACAAGGATATACCTCAATCATTAAGGGATATTTTGGTTAAATCTTTTGTAAATGTGATCAAGGACCTATCCATAGCAAAGATTCATCGGATCGAGTGGAAAATGCACTTTCCTTAAAGTCAGATAAAAAATATGTCCACATTTTCTACTCGTAGATCTCATGATATGTGATTAGAAAAATGTGTAAACTCGTAGGGCAATGGATATAGGTATCGATGTTTGTCTAAAAACTCAGGTATATCTGATTCAATCAAATTGTCATTTAATTTTTGAAAATCCTAAAATTCCCATATATCCAAAATGTAAACAATCAGTTGACAGATGACATAATTACGAATTGAATCAGTGTTTCCAACATTCAAAAACTAAATTTATCACCAACCTGACAGCAAAAAATGTTCGAGACTGATGCTGAGTACAAATGACATCTTATAGCTTACAGCGGAAATTGGCGGAAACTGTTCTCATGCGAAAAATAAATTCTGAGCAGACTGTGATGTGACAGTTGGTTTCAAAGTTTTTGTTATTGAAAACACCTAAGGTTGAAAAAGTCATAGAGATGCCCTGCCTATACCTACACAAATACCTGTTTTGAAGTGAACATGAACTATCCTTTTCTATACAATTTGTGGGCGAGGGGGGTGACGGGTGGTGAAATGTTATTGACAGTTTGTTTACATTTAGAGCAAGAAGAACCATAATACAAATGAAGAATGACAACTTGATTCGAATGAAATGGCGTACACAAAACTACCCGAGTGAATACGGACTTAACATGTATAAGGCCTTCGCTTGTAAACAAACATGTTATGTTGACTTCAAAATAAGGATGGAGAAGGCATCTCTATTATCTTTTGTTACTCTCAGGAAAACACTAATAATGTTACTGATAAAGACACTGTAACCATTAAACTCCATACGGAACAGATTTTCCATTTTAAAAAGTAACAAATTACAAAACAAGGAACTTCAGTATTTGTAGGGTTATGTACTTGACAAATATCAGCTTTTTTCCCTAAAATGTTCTAACCTCAGAACCATAATAAAGGACCATAGAGATGCCTTCTCCATTATTGTCTTGAAGTAAACATAACTTTGTTTGTTTACAAGTGAGGGCCTTATACATGTTAAGTATGTATTCATTCGAGTAGTTTCGTGTATGCCCACTCATTTCATTCGGATCAAGTTGTCATTCTTCGTTTGTATTATGGTCCTTTTTACTCTAAATGTAAACAAATTGTTCATAACATTTCACCACCCGTCACCAGGAATAAACCTTGAGTTAGCTATCCCTTCCTGTTCCTAAAAAGAATATCTTGGCTGGTCATGGCAAAAACATTATCAACGATAATTCGCAGTCTGCGCGAAGGGTGCGACATATATAGTTAGTTGATTGAACTGATACAAGGTAGATCTGGGGGGGATTCTGTGTACCATATAATTCTATTGTCGACAGTTTTGTCCCTTTCTCTCCAAACAATCGGCATCTCTTTCCGGTACACCACAAAGTGATAGCGTGTGCTTCGTTTAACTTCGTTTCGCTTCGCTATGCAAAACAAGTTACAGAGTACCACCCCTGGTCTTTCTTGCCATAAGCGGTAATGTATCTATTTCAACTGTTTTCTCTTTATTTATTGATTTTTGGACAATACATTGAGTTTAGTGATATTCTTTAGTGTCCATTAGTTTTAGAATAAGTCAACTTGAAATGACGGCAGAAGTCAAAAGCTTCATTACTAAGTGTATTCATTTGCTCAGTGCTGCAATGCTGAATGTACTATTAACAGTACAAAAGACAAAGTTAAAAAACAAAGAGTTACGGGGAAAAAATAGTTTGCTGACCGGAATATAATATTTCATTGATTTCAGAGTTGAACTGCGAATATCAAAATGATAATGCAAAAAAGATATCTATTGAGAAATATCTTCCTGCCACCATATTCAAGATTGAAATTTACCCCCATTTGGGGGTAGTTTATTTTTGTAATTTTTGTTAGAACTTTGCTGACCGGGGGTTTCCAGTGAAAATATTTCGTTGAAACAGTAAATAATGATTACTCAAAACGTACTTTTTGTGCCACCATTCAAAAAATTAGGATCAGCCCCCACAAAAAGGGTGGTTTATATTTGTGATTTTTCGAAAAACTTTGCTAACCGGCAGTTTCCAGTGAATACATTTCATTGAATCAGTATAATATGATTTTTCAAAACGTACTTTTTGTTCCACCATAAAAAAAATTGGATCAGCCCCCACATAAGGGTAGTTTATACCTGTGATTTTTTGGAAAACTTGGCTGACCGATGGTTTCCAGTGAAGATATTTCATTGAAACTGTAGATAATGATTGCACAAAATGTACTTTTTATGCCACCATACAAAATATTTGGATCAGCCCCCGCATAAGGGTAGTTTATACTTGTGATTTTTCGAAAAACTTTGCTGACCAGGAGTTTACAGTAGAGATATTTAATTGAAACATCAAAATATGATTTTTCAAAACGCTTTTTGTGCCACCACAGAAAAAAAATTGATCAGACCCCACATAAGGGACTTATGAGTGAAAAACTGAACCGTGTCATACGGGCTTAAGACATGGCAATGTCGTCGTGACATACATTTTTTACGAATATCCAGGAGTGGGAAATCGGTAATTTCATGAAAATTGTACACTATACTGTTACTACGACCATCTGAATCATAAACAAATCTGTTATATTTTTAATAACACTTTATATCATAAACTTTCATGCCGTCATAATTCCCATACTACATACAACCTGAAAAGGAATTAAATAAAATAAAATTATATTGAAAATCGCACACTGATCGATTTCGAAATAGAAAATTGAAAGTGGTTTATTTACAATTTGAACCCTCATCCCCACTATCCGAACCCGAATGTTCGCTCACTCAGCACTCGCTGCTACGATCTCACATAATAATATAATGAAATTTATCGTATCATTGGATATTGAGCTTCCTTTAAGTTAAATCTTTATTACAAATTATTAACATCATGTATTCATAACAACACGTAATACATTAGTTACAATATAATACTTTACTTACTTTATAATAAATACCAACAGGCACGCTCAAATGACAATAACGTGACATAACAAAAGTTGTTGATTTTATTTTTATATCATCGTTGTCAATGTCAATAATACGATAAAGCTTTGAATGTAACTAGATTATTATGCAATTTAAATAAATCGCGGAGGTTGCACATCCTCGATTATTATAAATCGCATAATAATATCGTTACATTAATAGCTCCAACTGCTATAGAAAGTCGTGGCATCTATTCGAAAATATAGAATTCGATTGTCATCGATCTTAATATTGAAATTAGCGGTGACAATGGCCATGTCAAATCATCCTCACTATCACCACTCATTTTCGATTACTTATTTTTTTTTAAACGAACGAATCCAAATCCCAATTGTTCCCTCACTCATCACTCGTTGCTACGAGCTCACATAATAATATGATGAAATTAACTGCTATATAGAAACTTCCTGCCAATTATTGTTTTTTCAAATAATAAATCAAAAGAAACTTGGTCCATGATAAATGACTTAAGAGGAAAGCAACACAAAAATTCAGTTAATCCCCTGGTATCCGCCCTATATACTATTTCTCAATAGCTCAAAAGCAAACATCAAACACTTCATTTCCACATAATCCACCAACATATATAGAGAATCCTGGTTCACACGAGAAACTTGTTTTGTATCCCACAGATGTCAGCGAAATAAAGAAGGTAATTTGTTCTATAAAAAATAAAAAGGCATCCGAAATTGATCAAATTTATCGTCGCCATATTGTCATGCGACAATACCAACTTACCCAGGGTTCTCAACTAAGAATAACCAAATTTACTAATTCCATACATCAGTTAAAATTTAAAATATTTATATATTTATGACTTTAGTATCAAGTTGATTTCTTTTTTAGAAGAACACTAAGGGTTCATGGACAAAAATACTTCGGAATTTCCAAAAACATAAAAAAAATAATATTTTGAAATACAAAAAGAGAAGTCTACAGAAGGCAGTGTAAAAAATAGCACCATTTTGGTTATCGTATGTATAAGGCAAATACATAAAGTTAGGTTAGGATAGTTGGTATTGTCACATGACAATATGACGACGGTGAATATGGTCAATTGATGAAATGTCCATGAGAATATTCAAAGATCCATAGAACTTTCGCCCTATAGCCTTATATAGTAAAATATCGTTCGTCTGACTTATTGTCATTAAACAATATAACTAGTGATCAGTTTGGATTCCAGTTGAAAAAGAACACCCATAATGCAATATTATGGTTTTCGAATCAAGTTTATCACAAAATCAATAGTCGAGAAGTGGCAGCAGCAGTATTTTGTGATTTATCCAAAGCGCTCGATTGTGTACATCACGAAATACTGCTCCGAAAGCTGAATCGCTACGGCTACAAGTAGAAGTCAGATTGTGAATACCACAAAACCTTCAGAGAAGGCCAATATAAACAGCGGGGTTCCACAAGTATCAAAACTGGGACCAACACTTCTTCTGTTTTATTTGCGGACAACACAACTACATGTGTGCCCCATATGATACCTAGTAACCCCATAAAATACCTAGTAAGTTAATCATTCGAGTTGGGAAAATTCAGCAAATTCTTAAAATTGGATAAGTAATGCCTCTGCTCAAGAAATATAATCCTACTCTAATGAAGAACTACTGATCCATAACGGTCCCGTGCAGTCTCTCCAGAATATTCGAATATGCCTTCCTGGACAGACTTTTGGATAACTTCGAAATATTGAACGAGAAACAGCATGGATTTGGATAAGGAAAATTGACATTAACGGCTATTTTCTCATTTTATGGAAAAATCATTGAATCCACTGGTGCAATATTTTGTTATCTGAGCAGGGCATTCGACTGCGTCAACCACAATAAATTATTACCACCCCCACGAAAGATTTGGTCTACGATGTAATGTATCATCGTGGCTATCGTTTTTCCTCAAATGTAACTCGGATGTGTTGACTGTTAATATAGGTGTGTCCCAGAGTTCGATTTCCGACACGATACTGTTTACCCTATACACGAATCAGGTGGAATTTATTACCGACAATAATCATTTCACCGCCTATGTGGATGACTTTTCTTTCATTAAATCAGCACAGGAAACACAAGCTCTAGTTCAGAAAATGTTCAGAAGTCGTGAGCAAAGTGGCTGATTACTTCAACCAACATTGCTTACTATTCAATACCGCAAAAACGGAAATAATTAGAATACATTCTGTGAAAAGTTGATAATCTAGATGTAAACATAAACAACCAAATAGTTTCGAACACACATAATAGCATTCGGTTCCTAGGCATTCATCTTGACGAAAATCTCAGTTGGAGAACCCATTGTCAAACGCTTACATCTAAACTTAATTCATTGAAGTACCTTTTCGTCAATTTGCGAGATGTTTTGGAAAATCAGCAGATTCTCTATTTATACTATGCACAAGTAGATTCCAGACTACGTTACGGTATTTGTTTCTGAAAATGATTTTTTCGAAAACTGAACTAAAACGTTGACATTTTTGTTAAAATTATAGTTGCGAAAGACTTTTGCGCCTTGTTTTTTATTTATTACGTTGCTACCATAAGAAAGTCATGCAAATAGTATCACCTCGTTCGTTCGTTTCAAAAAATATCTATTTCATTCTTATATGATTTTCAATGCAGTTTTCGAAAAAATATTGTTGGCATCTCGAATGCGAAATACTTTAGCGTTCTCGAATAGTTATTGTGCTTCGCTGAAGCTCACCAAAATAACTACCGTTTTCGAACGCAAAAGTATCATTTCGCATTCTAGATACAAAAGAATCTATTGACATTTCAATTCACATCTTGTCACTATGATGCCAGTCAAGGCTGATGTTGGTGTGACTCAAACCTGTTATTTTTGAAGATCTCAAAAACCAACATAATTATATCCTTCCGAGGTAATGTTGACGATATACTATCAGCCCCAAACAGTTGCGTGAGAGAAGACAAAACTGAGGGCCAATTTATACATCACTGTCATAATCATAGTCCTAAGCACTGTCTTAAGCATAAAATTAATTTTAACTGTACTGTTCAGTTCTTATGATTATGATTGAGACTAACATTGTATGAATGCTCTCACTGAAATGTACAGTTTCAATTAAATCTTATAATTAAGACAGTGACTGAGATTAGGCCTATGATTATGACAATGGTGCATGAATTGACCCTAACACTAAATTTCTAGGGTTATCTATGGACAACAAGCTCAGGTTTGATGGCAACATTACTTCGCTCAATAAACATCTTTTTCAGGGTGTTACACAGAAAGAGTAACGTCAACTGAACTTGGATCCTCTGCTGTAAAAACTTTCCATTTTTCGTTGATAGAATCGCACTATAAGATATGGAATCCCATTTTGGGAAGTCTGTGCGATTTTGTTCTTGAAAAAAAAAGAGCAAGGTTAAACGACCGGAGTCTTGCAGGTTCTTATTTCTGGAAAATAATTTTTTTACAGTAGATGCCATTTTTGTCATGGAAACGGTTTTCTTGATAAATAAATATAAATCAAAATTTTCTTCGCTATCATCTAACTATGCCATGCTATGCTATGATCTCAATCTCCCTATACCTACTTCAACTCTTGAAGATTCTATTGTTAACTTCGGTCGCAAGATGTATAATCACCTCCTAAACCATGTTAGGAATATAGAATGATGCCACTCATTTCAGGAAGGCTAGGTGACAGAACCTATTCTAGTTTACATGAGTTTTGTGAAGACGTTTTTTAAAAATAAATTCTAGTCTCAAATTTTGATGTTGTATATATGTAAGTGACCTTCTCGTGTCCCTCCTGGATCTGGGACAGGACGGCATCAAGTCCTGCATTACTGGCGAGCGTGTCCAAAATGAATTTTCCATTGGGAAGGGGATAGCTCAGGATTGGTGCATTCAGCTTTCAAAATGATTCTTGGCATTCCACTGGGACTGTGTTTCAAATCAAATCAATTCATTTTCCTTTGAACGATAAAAGTACATTTTGAGTTGAAAAGTTCCTATCAAGGTATGTCCTAAAATGCATCCCCTTTGAGATACAGGGTGTCAAAAGTACGAAAAAAATTTAGATTTAATTTTTTTTTCTGTAAGATAATTTTTTTTTATTTTTTAAACAGTAGTCACGTTGGTGTGTGGTTATAGGTATTTTCTTTGGACAAGTTAATAGACAAGTGAACGTTTGACATCAGTAAGGCTCATTGATACTAAATCTAAAAGTCATAACATTCCATTAACCTAAAAGTTGAGGTTCCTGAGACAATTGAGAAAAACTAAACATATGTCCTGAGTCCCAACATAATTTCCTCGGTACAATAATTGCATAACACTGATTTCCCACTATATATTGGAAAATTTGTCAACCTCCTGAACATTTTTCAATGTTGGACGAATCGAAAACATAGTACGGGTGAGTCAGAATGAGACCTAACTCAGTGATTCCACGATATCGATTTGAACAAATAATATGATGAATGAAAAAATGGAGTTCTCCCATTCTGACTCTCCCATACTATGTTTCCGATTCTTCCAACATAAAAAATGTTCAGGAGGTTGATAAATATTCTGATATGTTGTAAGAAATTAGCCTTATGTGATTGTTGCCCATATGAATTTACGTTGCTACTCTTCAGTTTGTCTCAATTATCTCAGAAATCTCCTCTTTTGTCCTTTTTGTCCATTCAATTGTCCAAAAAAAAATTAAGAAAAATATGACCACACACTAACATAACTACGCCACTGGTTTACGAAAATTATAGCGCCAAATAATCACGTTGATAATCCTGGATTAGTGTACCAAGTTAAATATTTTTTTTCATCCAGGAGTTTTGAAGAGAAGAAAATATATCTCATATTTTTTCATACTTCTGACACCCCGTATTTCCGAGGGGATACAAAGTAATAAGTAATATTTAAAATAGTCTATTCAATCACCTGTACATATCTGAATGAAATGGAATAAACACAATGTTTCGACAGAAATGATTTCAAATTATATTTGAATTGTTTAACATTCCAAGATGTTCAATTACATGTGGTAAATGATTATAATTTCTGGGACAGATGTTGGGAGAATTTTGTCGTTCTGTTAATCTGATAAGCGGTTTGGTGATGTTAACAAATCCTAGCACACAAGAAACCTCTGAAGCTGCTGGATGTCTTTTGGATTGGACCATTTTCTCTTTGATTTTCTGGTAGTCTACTGCTACTCCTTCCCCAGGTGGTATTTCTTAGGGCTCAGTTTCAATCCCGAGTTCCTCAGACGCAGGAATACCTCCTCCAGATTTCTCAGGTGGTCTTCGAACGATCTGCCGACTACGATGATGTCATCGAAGTATACTTACCGAGCATGTCTTCCAGGAGAGTCCTTTCAACACCGTGTCCAATAATCTCTCGAAAGTAGATGGAGCGTTCCACAGTCCGAATGGCATAACGGTGAATTTCCACAGCCCTGAGCCGACGGTGGAAGATGTCTTCTCTCGATCTTCTAGTGCCAGTTCTACCTGCCAATATCCGATCTTCAAGTCGGAGGTTGAGAAGATTGTGGATCCAGCCAGCTGGTCATTGATTCTGGGTAGCGGGTAGCTATCTTTCTTTCGTCACGTTGTTCAGTTGTCGTTAATCTACGCAGAATCGTGTCAATCCGTCTTTTTCTTTCACCAGTTTAACTGGAGATGACCAGGGGCTGTCGGATGGTTCAATTACTTCTTCTTTTTCCATATCACTAACTATTTAGTCTGACCCTTCCTTCTTGGCAAGAGGGAGTCTTCTGGCTTATTAACGGATTGGCGGGAACCCCAGTGTCAATTTTGTGTTGGAACACCCTTCGTTCTACCCCCTTTTCCTTGTCCGGCGTAAAAGACATCTTGGTATTTCCTCACTGAATTCTTTAGCCTGGGACTGTACTAGCTTTTCCAATTCTGCGGTTTTGATGTTGGCTTGGCTAATAGTACCGCAAACACTCATGACCATAGGGGAAATCGGTGAACAGTGGCCTAAAATTGTTACTTTCTTCAAGGTCACTGGATGGTTATTGACATTCATGACCCTTGCTGGTTTACAATTAATTATCGGCGCGCAGTAAGGTCTTCCCAAGTGCAATTCCTCGTCCAATTTTCTGATCATGAAGCTGGGGCTCGAACATTACCACGCTCCCGCTGCTTGCTCCGCTATCCATGCGAACCTTCAGAATAGTTTCAGCCCTGTAGAGTATGCTCTTGTCTTCATCCAACACGACTCGGATCATTTCGCACCTGTATCTAGCAGCATGGTACGAGGCTCGTTGTTAATGAGACCGTTCACGAATACGCCTTTGTTTTGTTGTTGAACAACAGCGACAAACACGTTTCAGCATGCTATAAACAGACCGACAACAGCCCCTTCTCAACAACCTTCGTTGGTGTCAATCTTTTTAATGTTGGGCATTTTCTACGCACGTGGCCAAGTTTTCTACAAGTTCGGCTTCTCATCAATCTCCTCTACGGAATAACTTTCCTTATCATATTTTCCTTACGGTGGCTTCCAGGTCAGCCGGCTCCTGTGGATCCTCCTCAATACATCGAATTTGGTCCTGGCTTTTGCACAATTGTTTTGCCGACCGAACTCCAGAGCGCGTGCCAGTGGATCTACGAGGTGGGTTGGTTGAACTAGTATAAATGTGTGCCGGGTTTCTTGGTCACGGAGTCTCTGAGAATGCCAGAACCGCTGATCGTGCCATAACATATTCCGGCGTAGCTGGATAAGCAATGTGAACTAAGCATGCAATATCAGCTTCGAATTCTTGCAGGGATTTGCTTGATCTCTGGCAGCAGTTTTTCAGCTGTGAATGGCCATACCGAAGTTTATTGTCCTCCTGTTCTTGGGCGATTAAAGTTTGTAAAATATTCGTTGCTCCTCATCGCAACGCCAGTGTTAGTGCTACAGCTTTTTTCACTGTATTCCATCCGTTCGTTTTGGTCGTAGCTTCGAATTGTCGACGGTAATTTGCACATGGAGTTTTTTCGTCGAACTGTGACGGCTTCATGGAAAGCTTTCCTGTTTCAGAAATGACTTCGACATCTTTTATGTTCTTCTCAACTACATTCACGTTCGAACCCAGCTCCAGCGTTGAATTTTTTTTTGACAGTTTCTGTGATGTAGGCAGTATCATTATTTTCCAACTTGCTCATTAGTTCCTCAATTTCCGCCTTTGATTTCATCCATCTCTGTCTTGAGAGTTCCCATCCTTTCTTCTAAATGGTTCGCCACACCGCAAATTTTTTTTTCTTTGCCTTCTGTGTTTTCCAGAAATGTTTCTTCTAGAATCTTGAAATTTTCTACAAGGTCTTCCTTCAAACTCTTCCAGACCCCTAGAATTTTTTTGAATCTTTTCTTCCAGATTTTTCGAATTTTCTTTCAAATTGTTAGAATGTTTCTTGAAGCTTTTCTTGAAGTTCTCTTTTCAAATTATTCAAATTTCCCATGAGTTCTTGTTTCAAAGTCACTGAATTTTCTAGAAGTTCATTCCTTAAATCTCACTGAGTTTTGTAAAAGTTTATTTTCAAGACTCACCGAATTTTGTTGAAGTTTACCTTCCAGACTCACCGAATTTTGTTGTAGTTCATCTTTCAAGGACTTTGTTGTTTCTTCGAATTTATCCATAATCGAACTAAAATCGATCAACTTTTTACCAGTTGTTATCAACTCCCTTTCTTCAAGCTCTTGTTTCAATTCCGATACCTTCAAATCGGCCAAAAGAACTCCCATCGAAAACATTTTGTATTTCAATGTCTTTGAACAGGATATTAGTCTATTTCACACAGTTTATCAGTTTATTTTTCCGTAGTACGCAACTGTCCACATCGCGAATACTTATACGGGCCACTAGTCTATTTCGCGATAAAAAGGTCTATCACTCCGCAACACGGAAATTGTCCACAACGCGAACACTTATTCATTTAAAAATATCCTACTCCGGACGCCAAGTGTAATGAAAATAGTCTTGTTTTGTTTTGACTATTTTGTATAGACAGAAAATATAACTTAAAATATTTACCTGAACCAATTTTTTTACTAACGCTGTCTAATTTATTTCACACTATGATTTATATAATCAAGATCACTTCAATGCACCATTAGTCAGAGCTGTGCCGATTACTGACAAAAAGTGCTTCGAGCACTAAGCCCTGAGCACTCTTGAAAAGTGCTCCGAAATCTCGAGCACTAAGCACTTTTATTTATTGAATGCTCGCAAGTACTAAGCACTTTCAAAAAGTTATTCCAGTCAGGGAGCACTAAGCACTTTTCAGACTGTTATATACTCAAGTTACTGAAACTAACGCTATTTTCACACACACCGACTTCACTTGGACAACTTTAAATCGGGTAAATAGTGAACTACTGAAATAAATGGAAACATGCACACGTCCCGACCGCGACAGTAAGATCGGACGACAGTGGGGTACAGATCGGAGTTCTCACTATAAACTCGACAGTCGGCCGATCATCGATGCGTAGTGAATAACAGCATCTAATGATAACTTTCAGACGTTCCGACTTTGGTCGTCCGATTGCTCAAAGTGGAGAGTGTACTGGCATTACGAGTCGTTAAAATGGCGCAGTTTGAGATAGACAACGAAATTTCAATTCTTTGTGTGGAATCTAGAGCTGTTTAATGAGATAAAAGTAGTGAAACCTACAAAGACAGGAATGCCACAGACTAACTTTTTTGCGATTTGTTATTCCCCAATCCATGTTCACTACACACGGTTCTCTAGCAGGGCCGGAGAGAGCCAGCACTGGTCCTGGGGCTGAGTAAGCAGTTGGGCCCCTACCTTTCTATTTTTATTCTTTCCTTTCTGTTCCTTTTCTATTTATACCATCAATTTTGGATGTTTGATGCAATTGGTCAAAAATACATTTTTGTTGAAATATTTTTTTATTTTACAGATATTGAAGTAAATGTAAACTCTTGTACTTAACTATAAAATAAACAAATGGAACATTATAATTTTCAATAATACAATAGGTACCTAATTTCTTAAAACAAATTCGCCTTTCTGACTTTTCTGGAGGCAAAATCATCAATTATTTTTTCGAAATTCAGCTGCCTAGCTAGTTTTGACTCGATCGACAGAATTGCCAAACCATTGAGTCATGTCTGTCTCATGGTAGACCTCAAGTGATCTTTTATTCTGGCCAAAGTCCTGAATGATCTCTCCGCTTCGGCTACGGTCACTGGTATTGAACAAAATATTCTGATTGCCACGCAAACATTTGGAAACTTTTTGTTTGTAAATCATATTGAGTAGTTTCAAGGGCTGCATGTTCTCTTCGAAGTTTACGGACTGAAGAGTTTTGATATGATTGATTTCTTCACTGAGATCGATGGTAACGTCCTCCGAATATATAGAAGCAAAATTACTGCATGCTTCATTTAATTCTTCCTTCGACATTTTCTTAAAATTCCATAGAAATCCAAAAATACTGAATAAATGATGAAGTGCCTCATATCTCGAATTAAAATTTAGTAATAAATTGTCTATAATAACATAGAACACGCTTATTCGAAAATAGTTTTCCGGCAGTTGAGTAGCGGCTACATCATTTTCATCATTTATTTCATCAAAAAATCGTTTTCTCTTTTTGGGCCTTGGTGGAAGCGAAAACTCATGATCGATTTGAATTTAACTTCAGAGACAATCGTTTTCCAGTTCTCCCTGATGCGCATAACATCTTCTTTCAAATTTTCTATATTCTACATTTCTACGTCGATGGTAGCATTTCGAGCCTGCAGAAATTTATTTCTGATATCAATGGCTGACATTAATTTATCCAAATAGATGCCATCAGTATGCATTGAAATGACGAAAAATACTCCGTTACTCCATTCAAAACAGATTTTGTTTCAATCGGTAAATTTTTTTCAGTTCTCCAAGTGCTGTCAAAACATCCCTCAAATGGCCTGTAATAGGTCTAATTGCTTCCACTCTTGCACTCCAACGAGTATCGGATAAGGAGTGTAACGAACTGCCTAGGTATTTTTTCAATATTTCCCATCGTTGCGGGCTGCAGCAGAACAAATTATATAATTGTTGGACTGTTCCAAAAAAAATCTGAGCCTCTACAGAACTTCCAACAGCATTTACTCCACACAAGTTGAGGCTATGACAAGCACACGGTGAAAACTTTGCAAGAGGATTCCACTGACGAAAAATAGACTGAACTCCTTTGTATATGCCCGCCATGTTACTTCCATTATCGTAACCTTGGCCATGACAATCTTCCAATGGAATAGCATTTTCTTCAAGTATGCTTCGGATTAAACCTGCAATATCTGAACCAGTTTTTTTGTTGAAATCTGCAAACTGAAGGAATCTTTCCTGAACTTTGAATTGATTGTTCTCATTGTCGTGATGGACATAACGGATAATTAATGTTGTTTGTTCCATATGTGAAGTATCTGGTGTTGCATCTACGATAATGCTATAATATTTAGCTTCTTTCCTTTCATTCAAGATTGCATTTCTGACGTGTTGTCCACACGTAGTGATAAATTCATCCTGTATATGATGGGACGAATAATGAACTCGCAGACGATTTCTGTTATCTTGGGATTTCTTAACTTTGGAAAGATGTTCCTTCAAAATGGAATCATAGTGACTCAAAAGTTCTAATAATCTAAGAAAATTTCCATTATTTGTTTCTCCTATTTTTTCTGATTCGCCAAGCCTCTCTCACTCAAAAACAGGGTGACATCAAGAATACGTACAAGTATTTGTCTCCATATTTTCCTTTCGTCATTTATCAATTTCTGAATGTTATTGAAAATATTAGAGCTGCTTCCTATTCTACATTCTAAATCTCTCCATTTAAGATAGTACTCCTTATGGGTATTGCTGGTAGAATGTTCAGGAATTCTATCATATAGTTCTTCCATATCAATTGTTTTGAATATCCAAATATTCGAGCAAAATTACGTCGAATAGTTTCTGGTTGGTTGGAAAAAAGTCGACATGGAAAGCAATACAATGCCTGTTAACTGAAACTCCATACTATCCAGTCACGAGTAATGTACTCTCCATTTGGTAATTTACATCGTAGCAAAGATTTAGGAAACGAGCGTGACTCAATATCAACTGGAAACTGGGCGGGATGATCTGGGGGGCCCATATTCACAATTCTCTCAATTTCTGAATTGGTACGGTGCAATTTTTCTAAATTTCCAATATCGAATTTCTCAGAAACATTCATTTTCAATTCATTTGGCTCCTTATCCATATCTGCTTTAGGTTTTTCCAAATCTAACTGGATAAATGAATTTTTTGCAAGAAATAAATTCGTTTTCAAGTACTTGTGACACATTCAAAATGAAAAAGAATCTCGTTTTTCTAGGGAAAAAACGCCTGTATGATTATATGAATGAACTCAAAAAGCAAATCCTTATCTGAATACAAAATTTGATCCAAATCGTTTGAGCCGTTTCCGAAATCCAAAAATTCACATTACTCATTATATTATCATTAGTAAAATCGGGTTTTCTCAAGAAAAGCGCCTAGATCTACTTAAAATGCAAAACCTTCAACTTACCCTTTGATGGTCGGGATGGTCCTCGTTCTAGTAGTTCTTCCTCATTACAATCATTACTATTGGAATCCAATTTTGGTACGAAACCCAGACTGAACAAATTTTGTTGTCCTTTTTGCGTTTTTTCTTGTTTTCCCCTCTTCTCCTTCCTCTTTTGAGCACCCGACTTACATTTATGCTCCATTATTTTATGAAAGTTTTCAACACAAATAACACACAATCCACAATTGAAATTGAAAATGTTTCAAATTTCAAATTTGTTTCGCTCACAGGAGTCACTAGTCACAATGAAGGATCAGAAGAATGACAGTTGCGTTTGCATACACGCACTCAGTGCGCACCCCCGGCGAACGGTGCTTGTACGCGAACGCCACTTAGACAGGTTTTTTTTTAGGCAATGACTAGGTACGGGAGCACAGATACAACTTTCGTCGCTTTGCGGCATCTTTTTATAGGAGGACGTATTATAATACTGTAGGTAACAAAAGTGACCAAAAGATGTCGCAAATGGACGTTGATGGATTTTCTTGATAGACATAGCATGTGGCTGCCAGGCTGCCTGGTGCTTTACTTGGGTTTTAGGTGTTGGTGTTGGCTTTGAGTGATAATAATAATTTTTTTTAAGAGGACTCCGGGCCCCCTGTCTTCTCGGGCCCCGGGACATTTGCCCCCCTGCCCCCCCTCTCTCCGGGCCTGTTCTCTAGACACTGCTATCGGACGACTAATGTCGGTTGTAAATCGGTGTTTGTGAAAATAGCGTCATTTGCCTGACTTTTTGTCGACCCAACTAAAGTCGTTGTGTGTGAAAATAGCGTTAATCAAACACGTAAGATTATCACAAATGATAATACATGTTTCGCTACACTGTCGCTTTTTCAAGCAGTACTATATTAACCGCTTGGAAAAATACAGTGTAGCGAAACATGTCTTAATGTAATATGACTTGTTGAAATCTTATAGTGTTAAATCAAGTTTCAGTAACTCACGTTTCTAACGGTCTAAGAAGTGTTATGGATATCCATCAAGTAACAACCGAGTCAATTAAAAATTAAGTTATTTTTTCTACTCACATAATATCTAAAATGGCCTTCAGCGTACCACGATGAATGATCAATTAATTACATATTCCGTAATCTGTATTTAAAGATTTTTTTTTAAATATTACCATAGCAACTCCATGTTTTTAAGTACATCGCTAGGGTAACTGTTTGATTTCAGTGGTTAAAAATCCTGAGAGAGAAGGTCGTTTTTGACCTGTCAATTGAAACTGTTATGATGAAAAAGATATCAACTTAAAAACATACAATTTTGTGGTTATAATATGAATTCGTAAAAAAAGTACGATATATATATATATATATAAAGTATTTATGAACTCCTCGAGACAATTATTTTTTGAACAGTCGTTCCGCAACGCTGCAGTCGTGAATAAAATACACGTTACTAAAAGGACGTTTATAACTTTACCAATGGGCACACGGACGTTGGAAAAACGTTGTGAAATTGTGAAAACGCAACATCAGAGATTAGTTTTCAACTAACATTTTATAAAGGAAAAAATGTCGCGCGAAACAACGTTATTTTAAACCAAATAAATGCGTGAATGAAACGTTGCTCATTATCTTTATATTGCCGTTTTCAATCATGCTTATTAAACGTAAGGGATACTTGATGAAACGACGTTGTTTTTGACCAAATATATATGGGAACTGAACGTTGCTCATTATTGTTTTATTTCTGTTTTCAATTAAGCTTATTAAACGTCAACAATAATGAAAAATAAACGTTAAAAATACACCTTTGTTCAACGTTGATTCAAACAAAAACTCTGTATATTTGAAAACGTTTCACATAGGTAGTTTCAAAAATTCGAATTCAACAGGAAATCTATTGTTTGTTAAAGGCATGCTCGGCTCAAGTGGAGCCAAGTCAAAATTATTTGAAATTATTTCAATGAAACAAACTATTATGAACCTCCTTGAATGTTGGAATTTGCGGATTCATAATATGTTGCATTCAATTGGAATTCTTGCAAATCAGCAGGCCGTTCATAGTAAGTGTCCTGAAATTCACCTGAAAAAAACATAAATTATGACTAGTTGAATCAAATACACATTTATTTTAATTTTTTACCTCCATTCCATTGAAAATAATAATTTTTATTTCAACCATTTTTAAAAACAATCTTTTCTTTCTAGAGCTTATGCTAAGCATGGCATATTTCAGCCAGTCTTTTACAGTCTTTAGATATTTTCGATTCGTTTATTTCATAGGCATAATTGACTCTTACAGCAGCTGTAAAAAATAAAAAGGAATTATTACATAATTATTATTCTAATAATTATCAGTAATAATGAAAAATGGATAACATAATCTGATATCGCGCCTCACGCTATGCGATATGTATGATTCGTCGGCAAGTATCCAATATAAAACAACTACTGCCCCCACGGCCGTTGAATTATATCTTTTGGATTATTGGCAAAGTTTTCTACAGGAACTACTTTGCAATGCTCAATGAACACGTGCCGCTTTCATGGTTCTGCCTCTCGTCAGCGAAGCTAAGTTTTTTCTGTTGGATAATTGCCGATAATACCTATTGTACGCTTGAAGATTAGATTATTCAATCCATTTTTCATTATAACTGTAGAGCTGTCTTTCACCAAGTAGTACCAACAATTTTTTCTCTTGATAATGATACATTTGACAAAATATGATAGTGACGAGTTTGGTGAGAAAAATTTTAATGAATTATGGATCTTTTACTAAACTGTCTGCTATACTTTCAGATTCTATTAGTAATATATAATTCAATATTGAAACACTTCGAAAGAAAATTTGTTCTTTTGTTTCCATTTTTGCCGTTTTATTATTGGAAAAAACGATAACGATGTGCCCCATAGATTCCTAAATATGAAATAAATATTTTTGTAAATTTACCCTCCTCTCACTCATAACCTTAAATCACACAAATACCTACAAAATGCTATGTATTTTTTTGTATTATGTAGGTATAATATCATTTTTGGAACTCGAGTCTCAATCAGAACCGCAAACAAATGCAGAAATTGAAGCATGACCAAAGCGTTAGATAATCTATGAACTTTTCATATTATGCTTGTCAATAATATTCTAAAATAACTATTTACCTTTCATTTGATTCCATCTACACTTCACAGAACAGGCAGTACCTACACGTAACAAACAATAAACTTGCTTGAAAATATTCAATATGGCTTCGACCTTCGACTTCTAAATCCAAGTATATCGGACTGAACTGCAAATGTCTGGAAACTGGGATTTGGAAATCGGATAGGTTCGCACAGAGAGAGAACCAGTTGGCTTTCGTCGGAGTAGGTAGTGTAGGTAATCTCGCTGTAGAAACCTCCATTCGTAGATATGACTCAATGGGTAATATGGATATTGAAAATGTGAATGTTTTTGTTCCTATTCGAATTTAAATATATTTTGGAAATGGAAGTTTTTCTTTGATGTTTATACAATAAAAAAAGTCCTCCCAAAGAGAATTAATAATACTTTACGAAAAAAAAAAATATCACTCGTTTGGGAATGAAGTTTAAAAAACGAATTAAAAACATTGATATATAAATCGCATAAAACGTGTCCAGTTAACGGTTTTTTTCTAAATTAAATTAACGTTAGAGAAACGCGTATTTTGAATGAAAATATTAACGTATTTTCTATACGGCATTAATGTAGAAACTACGTTGAAACCACGTCTCCAAAACGGTTTTCTAACGTTGAAGATAACGACCAATTTTCAACGTTGAATATTGAAGTTAGGGAATAACGTACCTACTATGGACATTTGGGAATGAAGGATGAGAAACGTATTATAAACATTGGTAAATAAATCGCATGAATTGTGTTCGGTAAACGTTTTTTGTTTTAATTGAAATAACGTGTTTGAGAAGCGAGTATTTTGAATAAAAATATAAACGTGTTTGTTACACGACATTTTGACGTTAGTTTTCAACGTAGTGTTAGAGGAGCGTCGTTGAAAACACGTCTTCAAAACGTATGTTTTCAACGTTGAAGATTACAACCAATTTTCAACGGTGAAATTTTCAACCTGAAACGTTTATATATATATATATATACGTTGATGACACGTTTAAATAATATGCGTGTGCTCATTGGGTAACCGTTGTTGGAAAACTTTCTGTTATCTTTTTCTTTCACTAACTGTGAGGAAAACTGATCGTGTTGAAAAAATCGTTAGTTTACCGTGAGTACTTCACCAATTCGATGAAAAATTGTTTGATAACAATGTATAATAAACTTCAGCAATATACGGTTTGGAAATGATGGTCAAAAACATATTTTTTACGTTTTTCCATTAATAACAATCGAAAAATAGTGACAGAATCGCGTTGAAGAAACGTTTATTGAAAAGTTAAACCAACGTTGCAAATATACGTTAGCTTATTGTCAGTACTTCATCTATTCGATGATAAATAGTTATGATGCAACGTTGGTGCACGACAAATGGGGAACGTTGTTGACAAAGATTTGTTTCGCGTTTTCCCCTTACCTTCTGGGAGAAATTATTGAAAAAATAACGTTTGGGAAACGATTATTCTATAAGATGAATCAACATTTCAGATAAACGTTTTATAAAAGCATACTTTCAACATATCGTCAGAAAACACCGTTTGAATAACATTACATACACGATTAGCTTTAACGTTGAAATTTTCAAATGACTTTCAACGTTGAACTTCTCAACCAAAAACGTTTTTTCAACCAATTATACGTGAACTAAACGTTGTAAAAACGTACATGTGCCCATTGGGCTGCTAACATAACATACTATTTTGAAATCAACAATTTCATTCCAATAAAATAGGAATATTGATTGAATGTTTCTACATCGTTTTTCTCGCTCGCACAGTCTGAAAAAAATACAAAACATATAAATCAAATCAAATCGAAATGGGCCACATATGGTTACACAGAAAAGAAGTTTGAAATAACAAAATGGTAATTGACATACCGCACATCCCCTGTATCAAGATAGCAAATGTCGTCCATACGAAATTTTTAGTAGACCTTTTTCTGACTCTCGTCAAAGAAATAACAATTTGACTCGATAATAATAAAAAATTATTGTTTTAAAGGTTTTGATAACGGAGACACATTTCTCCCATACGTCAAGGTAGTTTGAAAAGAAGAAGTAATATTAAGTTATTTTGAACTAATTTTTTAGATAGGAAAAGTAACTGACAAAATTGTACTATTTTTTTCAAGACAGTAATTTTCTAAACGTAGTACTTATCGTAGAAAATTAGGAAAGTGCTTAGGAGCACAAAAGTGCTCCGAGCACTAAGCACTGTGCTTTGGGACAGCTCTACTATTAGTTCTATACTGATTGCCTCTCTCGCCACGGCGAGTTTTTTATACACTGAGGAAAAATTTTACTAACCCCAGCTAGAAATCGAATTACCCCAGCAAGAAACTCTAATAGCATAGGGGACAAGCGAGTTCTCACCTGTGGTTATAAAGTCGACTTTGCTGATTACTTGGGATTATTAGATATTGCCGAATAACTTATAGTCTCAAACTTTGCTACCGCTAGGGAGTGCATCTACCTATGGCTATTAGACAACGTTTCTGAAGTAGATGTTAAACTTTGCTACCGCAAGTGAGTGCACCTACTTATGACTATGATGCATCGTTGCAGTAGTAGTTATCGGACTTTGCTACCGCTAGTGAGTGCACCTACTTATGACTACAAGACATTCTTGCAGTTGTAGGTATCTGACTTTGCTACTGCTAATGAGTGAATCTACCTATAACTATAGTTGTAGGTAGGTTACTTTGCTACCACTAGGAAGTGCACCTACTTATGACTACAAGGCAGTCTTGCAGTTATAGGTATGTGACTTTGCTACTGCTAGTGAGTGCATATACCTATAACTATAGTTGTAGGTATGTTACTTTGCTATTGCTAGTGAGTTCATCTACCTTTGACTATTAGTAATAGTTTCAGTGGTAGGTTTCCAACTTTGCTACCGCTAACGAGTGCGCCTACCTGAAAATATTAGGCAGTGCCACAGTCGCAGGTGGAATATTTTGCTAATGTAGGTGTGGAGTACACCAATGGTTGCAATATTTTTTGATGCACTTAAAAAATTAAGTTCATTAATTTCAACCACTTTTGTAGAATTCATGAACAACAGTTTTTTATAATTATTTTCTGTTGTGAATCCTTGAATTCTTTGCGATAAAAGTGGCCAAAAAATTTAGCACCTGATAGGTTCACAGTGGCTGGTGCCGCGAGATACATTTCTGTAACCATAGTTTTTCATGAAAAAACATTGAAAAAAATTATTTTTCTTTATGAGTTCTAAAAGTGGTTGAGAATGATGTACTGATTTGGGGAAATCAGGTCCTTCTGAACAACTTTTCACTGAATCGAGGATTGGAGAATTTGTAGAAGGATATGAATAAAGAATCAGATCAAATGAAACAATTTTTATTCACTGGACGGAACATTTTATTACTTACCTATTATTAGGTAAAGGTAATCGTATACACAAGAAAAACTTGATCACCAAAACTTCAAACACCGTTTTTTGACTTTTGAGTAGATTAGCCGGTAACACACACAAATACCACAATGGCATGCAGTATGCACCTGCACATTCAAGATAGGTCGTGACTCGTGGTCGTATAGACAAGTGACGAACAACGGCGACGTGCAGAATGTTTCTGTTTCTTTGTTTTCGGCGAAATATTTTCGCACTAAACGATCTTTGGGTTCGTGGAGGGGGTAATTTCCGTTGAAATATCAGGGAAACGTCGAATAACCACAGCAAGGTACTGAATAATGTTAGTGGGTTTGTCGATTAGTATTTTAGTGGCAGGTTGACAACTGTATTACCATAAGTTGGTGAACTTCTATGCGATTGCCCACTTATAGTAAGCAGAAAACTTGCAGCCACAGGCATGTAACCTGCTTGTGATTATTCAGCTATAAAATTATAATTTTGTAATGGAAAAACTCACTGTCCCAGACTGACTGTCTAATAGCTACAGCAGTATATCTTGCTGTGGCAGAAAAATCACCTTCAGCAAAATCGTTTTTGCTGCTGTAGGATTTCAATGTGCTGCTTCTATTCGAAAATTTGTTACAGTAATAGAATTTCTTATTATGGTAGCAAGAAATATCTTAGCAAAAACTTTAATAACACGATTTTCCTCAGTGTACAGTAGAAACCAGGCGAGTGCGAACATACAACGTGGGCGAATTTACTCATGCCCATTTAAACTAAACGCACACGTCAAAATGTCATAAGATTTTGACATGTTCCAACGTTTTCAATCGAATTACTTCGTTGTTTTTGGGTCATTAATTGTGAAATAGATATTCATTGCTCTCGAAATAGATATTCATAATGTGTCAGAACAAGTTAAGATTGTTGAATGGTATTATGAAGGTAACTCAATTCGTGAAATAAGAAACCAATTCATCAATGACTATTTCGACAATACATCGTATAGTGAACAACTTTCAAAAATTTGGTTGCGTTTTCCCTAGAAGACATCAAGTTCCAGTTGATGGCGATGAGAAGGAAATGAAGAAAATAGTAGTGTTAGCAACAATCAACGAGAATCCCAACACCTGAATCTATTGCGAATGAAGTGAACTTGAGTGCAATTTCAGTGAGACGAATTCTAAAAAAACATGGATACAAATCATACAAAGTTAAGAAAACTCATACTCTTTATTTCAAGCGGATGCAATTTTGTGAAACGATGATGGAAATGGCAAATGCTGATGAAAATTTTATTGAAAATATTGTTTTCATGAATGAGTCAACTTTTCCTTTGCAAGGACGTCATAATCCTTCTCGTGTGCGATATTGGTCCAGAGAAAATGTATATCGGTTTTACGAATTACGAACTCAGTGTCCACAGAAGTTGAATATTTGCGGTGGTATGCTGGGTGGAAATATGATTGGCCCATTTGTTATAGAAGGTGCATTGAATAGACCCAAATATCTCGATCTTCTGCAACTGCAAATCGTGCCAGAAATAAGAAGCATAGCAGGTCCATAGGATTTGATTTCAGCAAGATGGATGTTCAGCTCATAATTCTCAAGTGGTTCAACAATATTTAAATACCACTATTCCAAATCGGCTAATCACAGGAAGAGGAACAATCGCTCGATTTAGTCCCAAATGATATTTTCCTTTGGGAGCACGTGAAATCTCCAATTTCATTATGGTCAAGAAGGTAGGGCTGATAACTTACAAGATCTGTTGTAGAACATTAAAAATTCTTTCAGAAGTATTACCCCAAAATGTGCTTGGAAACGTCAGGAGTCGTTTCTATGATAAACTATGTTATTATCTACGTTGGAAGAATAGAATACACAGAACACTATTTTTCATTGAGTTAAGTACCTACGTTTGCTTTGCCATATTTATTTTTTGGAATAAAAATGTTTTTGTATTTTGCGTAATTATGAAATCCAAAGGCGTATCGAAACAGCCTCTATTTCTAAAAGAATTTTTTTCTATTTTCTAGGAGGAACCTTCAGACGAAAGTCAATGCGCATGCGCCTGCGTAGCATGTTGTGTGTTTTATCTAATTTGATTTTTTTTGCAAAAATGTCCTTATGCATACGAGCATATGATGTCGCTTTGCGCATAGTATCCAAACAACGCATTCCTAAAACAAAGTAACTGGTACCATACGGTTCGAACGGTTTGAACAAATATTTTAATGATTTTCAATCATTGGAATAAGTGGAGCCACGTTCCCAGCATTCAGAAGTCACTTCAATGTCAAAGCTAGGGAAGAGCGGAAGAGTCAATTCCGCTACGTTAGACCTATATATGTTCGCACTCGCCTGGTTTCTGCTGTATAGCGTAGTACAATTGTTCCCGAACGAACTGGATAATCCTTCATTATTCTAGTCGCGTCGAGAGGGAGCTATAGGAAACGATTTACTAGTTGGTATCGAAGCTCACGCAACCGGAATGCGGTCGGTGGCAGACACGATATTTATTACTGAGCGTGGTTAGAACAGGCTTGGAAATCATAACATTAAACCCAGCGGGCCGGGTGCCTTTGTCATGAGTAGGGGGTGGGAAATAATGCAAACGACTAAAAACAATAAAAAACAATTATAGTTTTAAAAAACTATTAGTCACGAACAACCAAATTTTTTATATTTGAGTAATTAATTACATTGAAAATTTATTATTTTTTAAATTTCAGTTCATGTTGGAAGTTAAGCGTGTTTTTTAGTTTTTTCAAACTATAACGATTACATTGCCCTTTATTAGCCTTGCAACATTCCAACATTATTTTAACATCTAAAAGTGGTGTATATTCATTGAATCGAAGTCATGCTCAATTTGTAAGGTCAGATAAATAAAAATTTTGGTATAACTAATCTATGATGAAGCAACCCC
This sequence comes from Chrysolina haemoptera, assembly GCA_958298965.1. Classification (NCBI taxonomy): domain Eukaryota; kingdom Metazoa; phylum Arthropoda; class Insecta; order Coleoptera; family Chrysomelidae; genus Chrysolina; species Chrysolina haemoptera. The sequence goes on from OY282584.1 coordinate 27,930,467, forward strand.
TAACATCGATCAGTCGTTCGAAATTCATTGATTAAATTTCCTGTGCGGCCAATGGTTTCTGAAAAACCGAGAAAAACCACCACAATGCTTAACGTTTTTATTTTAGTGTTATAATCTAAATATATCAAAACTTTATATTTTTTTCCTTATGCTCAATATCAATGGATTGATTATTGTTGTAGAATTATTCCTGGAAAAAAATGCCTGTTTATCACAATTATTGAATAAATGTAACGTAGGTATCTTTTCTCTAGCTTTATTCTGAAAAAGTAATTAAAAAGTAATTAATTACCTACTACTTTATATGCCAAAGATGAGTTTCGTCATATTTTTTCCTTCGGAAGTAACAGAATGACTAATGACAATAAAAAGAATTATCATTTCAGAATCACAAATAATGGCTTGAATTTCAATGACCTACACGTTTCTTACGTCCTACGTTATATAAAAATTATTAAAATATGTGAGTACAGTAGCTGAAAGCTATATCGAGAAATCAATTTCAAATAAAAAAAAATTTTGCTAAAAAAATGCAGGCCATGACCAGCACTATACTAGATAATTATTGGAACCAACCGGATTCTGTAAGCCAGCCTTCAATACATAATAATTATGTTAAAGAAAAAAGGGAATATCCCATCTTTAACATTACATATTGTCGACAATCAAGCTCATGGATCCCAGAATCAGACAAATACCCCAGAGATAAACTCTAACAAAAAAAAAACTAGTTCGAGAGTGAACGATAAACCTAGGTTTCGATCAGTGAGCCAAATCCAATTCTGTTTTATTCTCCTCTTACTTTAACACAGATGAACACACACTGAGGAAAATCGTCCTGATAAAGTTTTAGCTAAGATATTTCTTGCTGCTATTAAAAGATATACTATTACTCTAACAAAGTTTCGAATAGAACCAGTACATTGAAATGCTACGGCAGCGAAAACGATTTTGCTGAAAGTGATGTTTCTGCCACAGAAAAGTATACTGTTGTCGCTATATTAGGCAGTCAGTTTGGGACAGTAAGTTTTTTATCAGAAAATTATAATCTTATAACTGAATAATCACTAGCGAGTTACATGCCTGTGGCTGTAAGGTTTCTGCTTACTATAAGTGGACAATCGCACCCACTTACTCTATGTAATTCAGTAGTCAACCTGCCACTTAAATATTACTGGATGAACCCGCTTAACATTATTCTATGCCTTGCTATGGTTATTCGATGCTTGGCTGATATTTCAACGAAAATTGCTCCTTTCAAGAACACAACAAATATGTTTAGGTCGTGTAGTGCAAAAGAAAACGAAACAAGAACATTATCTTAGTGTCGGCATCGTTGGTCGCTTGGTCAAGTCAAAGATTAGGTTATTCTTCGTGTTCGTGAACATGGATGCTTTTGTTACCGGCTATTTTTTAGATTAACCTGTCTAGGAGTACTCATTGGGAATAACGCCGATGTGTGGTGATGATCTAGTTTAGTTTTGTGTGTAAGAGTAGGTATATACCTTCCTACCTGGCTTACCAGATTGTTTTACAAGAGCTGGCGGATTAAGGATGTCTGCGCTTTATGAATTCTACACAAGTGCGGTTAAAATTGATGAACTAATTTTTTGGGACATCCTGTTGACGGAAAATTTAATGCAGCAAAAAATATTGTAACCGTAGGTGTGCTCCACACATAAATAAGCAAAATATTCCGTCTGTAACTTTGGCACTGCCTAATATTCACAGATAGAAGCACTTGCTAGCAGTAGCAAAGTAACATACCTATATAAGTACTACTGGAATAATACCTGATTAGTTCTAGGAGATGCACTCACAAGCGGTAGCAAAGTCAGATACCTGTGACTGCAACAATGCCTTGTAGTCACAATAAAAAATAATAAAAGAATATAAGTTAGTCGACAATTTCTAATAATCCCAAGTGAGTTGTTATCAGCAAAGTTGACTTTATTACGACAAGTCAGAACTTCTCCCAACTCCAAATTGTTGCACAATAATATACGTAAGTAGGTAGCTTTAAAAAAAAATTATGAATTCAGGTGTTATATACATCAACTCTCTGTTGAACTAGACTGTATTACCCTTACTGAAACCTGGTAGATTCCTGATCTGGATGTGTGCCAAATTTCAGGATATGATCTTTTTTTACAATAACGTTACTCTTAATCAGAATGACGATATAGCTCGCTACTTAAGTCAAATATTCCATATATACCAAATAATTGAATTTGGATGTAACAAATGTTTGTCCCTGAAATTGAAATATTGTGTCAATAATAGGATCAATATATAATTACTGCATATAGGAAACCTTCTACCTACGCGAAGGAATTTTTAATAAACATAAACTCGTTTTTAGAAATTAACAAAGATAATATATTTGTTGGAGACATTAATGTAGATGAAGTAAAAGACGATGCTCTCTTAATTGAATATTTCAACGTTCTGCACGGTCAAGGGTTTTTGTCAACGATAAATGACTACACAAGATGTTCAGATAATAATAAAACGTGTTAACATGTATAGACCATATATTTGTCAAAGCAAAACACGATAGTGAGCTTCTCTTACCAATTATTGTCAAACGAATCTGACTGACCATTACTCTCTACTTCTACAAATTTTATTCGAATTTCAGGAAAAAAAATTAAACTTATAACCAATTTAATTACAAAAATCAGTTATAACAAATTAAAAAACAGATTTGCTAAAATTCCATGGGATTGTGTTCTAGAGACCCAAGATGCCGAATTAGCAAACAAACTATTCATTTCTATCACTAACAATGAAATAAAAAAGAGTTCGTATACTTACAAAATGAAAAACAGAAAAGAAAGGAATGGATGACTAATGAAATTAGTGAAATGATTAGAGATCGAGATGAAATGCGCCAAAATCTCATAGAAAACCCAAATAATGAAAGGCAGACCTTTACAGGTTAACCCGGAATAGAATTATGGCTTTGATAAAACGTACTAAAACAGCTTTCTACAGAAATAAAATTTAGCAAGCCCAAAAAAATCCAAAACAATTGTGGCAAGTTGTAGATGAACTCAATTCCAGAAAAAAACACTGTTATTCGGTTAGATAAAATTATAGCCAATGGGAATATTCTGGAACACAGTCAAGAAATAGCAAATGCCATGAATTCTCACTACGTTTCAGTAGGTAAGAATCTGGCAAGGGAAATCGTACAGAACAATACATCTTCTAATAGTAGAATCATATCTAACTCGCTATTTCTCTTTGCAACAGACCATATTGAAGTAAAAGGCATTATCTTTTCCCTAAAAAATGGCAAATCTTTCGGATTTGATTTCGTGAAAGCTGAAACCCTGAAATCCATCGGAGACAGAAAAGTAATTCCATTTGAACATATTTTTAATAAAGCATGCAACAGGGTATATTTCCAACACCATTCAAAAGAACCATTTTGTTTCCGATATTCAAAAATGGCAACCGTGAAGACATAGTTAATTACAGACCTATCTCTACCATTACAAACATCTATAAAATGTTCGAAAAACTACTGAAAAATTGACTATGTTAACATTATGTTATTTCGAGAAACCAATTTGGCTTTAGAGGTGTGTCTACCCAGGATGCTATTTTGCAGCTTACCACTCAAATGTAATCCGCCCTAGATAATGCCAACCATCTCTCTGTGTATTTCTAGATCTGCTAAAAGCATTCGACACATTTACCATAATTTGCTTTTGAAATCACTAGCTGATAGACCTCAGTCTGTGAAAGATGATGATAAAATGAACATAGAAGAGAAAATAGAATATGGCGTACCATAAGGTATAGTCCTATGCCCAATTTTATTTAATGTATATATTAATAGTTTGTTTGACATTCATAACAGTGGTAAGATAACCACAGCTATATTTTATAGCGATCAAGACTGGATAACACTGAAATACACAGTCGAAAATGACTTGAAAAGTATAAGGTCGTGGTTCAATAGCAGACACCTTACCATCAATGCCAAAAAACATTTTTTCTTTCAATATGCCCGAATAAAAACACTTCTCAGATGACTTCATTATTGAGACGACAAAAATAAATAAAAATATCTCGGCGTAATTTTAGATAACCATCTCAAATATGTAAACAAAAAAACTACAATTTCTTATATATAAATTTTACAATCTGAGGAATATACAGAATAATAGTGAACTAAAGACGATATATTATGCACTGGTTCAATCTCACATTTAGTACGGAATTATTATCTGGGGCGCTGCTGGTAAAACTCTGTCTGATAATAGTGCAGAAAAAACTCATAAAAATATTATTTATTAAAGACAGAACTTACCCCTCAAATAACCTCTACAGAGAATCTGTAGATACAACAACACACGAACGGAATTAAATATAGTAGAACACACCCATAATACCTACTCGAAATAGGAATTCCAACTACCAACCACCCCGATCAATAAAACAATAGGCCAAAGCAACTTTTCGTTCCTAGGTCCTAAACTGTACAGACTCATACCGCCATATATGCGCGAAATCAAAAATGTTCATCGGTTCAAAAAAGAGGTGAAAAGCCACATACTCACAATATCCCGTAAAACTATCTACCCAACGATTGATCATCCATAAATGCAATAGTAAGAACTATGTTTCTGTTTATATCTTTTATATGAACATATTTACTCCATAATACAGGGTGTAACTAAATAAGTGTAAAATATTTAAGGGGGTGATTCCTCATCGAAAAAAAGATAGGATCTTTCATATAAAGAAACTTCATTGGAGCATTCCATGTTAAGATACAGCCCCTTGAAGGGGGTACATAAAATTTGTTTAACAATTTTTTCAGAAGCACTTAAAAAGTGACAGGATTGAAATTACCCTGACATGTTTTATTACCAAAAAGACACTTTGCCAGTAATTTTGTCTTATCATTTGTTGACCATTTAAAAATTTATTACCGATAGCCAGTTTCATTCTAAACAAAAAATGTCCCTTGAATTTTTGGCCCAAAACAAACCAGTATGCAGCAAAAAATTATTTTACGAACGACATTAATAATGACAGTCATAACTGTCATGTGTTGGATAAAATATTTTTCAAGATTTTTGTCCGAATTTTAAGTTTTGTACGATTTCGGACCTCATTAAATAACTCGTAGAGAACTGGAGGGAATCCACTAATTAACTTCAATAATGATTTTTTTTGTGAAAAAGTGGGATCAAATATGCCAATTTACAAGTAGTCCTTGAGCCCGAATGGTTCGTCGTAGAAAAAAACTTGTATAGTAAAATTTGTAGAAAATTGTATGCTTTTTTATTCCTAAAAAGAAGGTTATCAACGAAAAATGTGTAGTTTTCAACTTATAAGCAATACGCCGCAGAAGAAAGTGATTTTTTAGGTTTTTTTGCATTTTTTTCAATGTTCCGTCACGAAAACTTGTTAGCAAACCTCAAATTCGGATTCAGCACCCCAAAAAACATGGAAAATGAAATGAAAAACTACCCCAAAACTATCTTGATAGAAATACAATTTGATTAGATTAATAAGCATACACCTGCCGTCACCGTGCTATGTTTGATTCAAGTACATATCATATTATTGACTTTTAAAAATTCTCTTCCCTGGCTCCATTACATTTTGATGATCACTGTAATTGAACTTTTAGTTTTAATTCGAAAGTATTTTGTACAGATATAGCTATGTTATACGTTCTTTTTCCACATCAATACAGTATTGAAAAGTTTTCATCTTGGGTATGGTGGTTTCATGAGAGCGTAAAGAATAGCTTGCTATATTTTGAGAGAGCATTACAATTTCTCCTCTACTCGCTCGAGCAAGGGATATCGACGGGAGTTGTTAATTCGTCGGGTGGGGTAACAGGATAGGCGCACAGTAGTGCGTATCTCTTATTTAAGCGGTATTATCTTATCATTGCGTTCCTTGTTGTTCCCGTATATTTCTGATGTCTATACCCCAGATGAAAAGTTTCCGATACTGTATATTATTTCCAGATGTTAATGTTAATATGTTTTCCAACATTCCTCTCATCTTACTCTGAATCGCCACTTTTACCCCCTGACAAATATTTTTATTAACATTTTTACTCATAATTTTAAAATGTTTTGGATAGTTGTCGTATTTCTATATCTAGTGTAAATAAATCTCCCAAAATTCCTTCACCTTATTTTAAGTCGACACTCGTTAAATTTCAATAGTTATTTATGCAGTAGCGGGCGGTGAAGTACACTTTACCGCCCGGTTGACTGGGCGTAAAGTGGCACTTTATCGCCCACGGGCGCATTATGGCCCGCTGGCCGTTAAGTAGACAAGTAAAGCGGGCTGTAAAGTAAAGTACACATCATATCATGCAAGATCTATTACGAATCATTTCAGTTTATTGAAGAAATAATAATATACTTCCTGACAACATTTATAAATACACATTTTTTCAACATGTAATTTGAATGAATATTGAAAAAGCAGATGGTGCAGTTACTAAAGTTGAGGATGGGATATTTTTCTTGAATATAAGTATTACTTATTGAAAGCTGCGTTACAGCATTCGCATCACTAAGAAAACAAGTATTCATTTAAGACGTGGATGGTTGGTTCAAATAACTATCTGGCATCTTTCCAGCAAAATCGTTGGCAATTTTTTTAGTGATGATTAATTCATTTGAAAAAGATTCTTCCATATACCTCTCAGCTACTTTAGTTACACATTCCAAAGACTTACTCTTGATTATTGAATACATAACTGAAACGTGTAGATCATTGAAAATCGACTCAGTATTTGGATTCACGCTATAAAACCGCTAGTGCATAAAATTTTGTGTGTAATGATATTATAATGTAACTATTATGTATCAACGTTTGAAGGGAGTGGAATTTTTCTCTGATTTTTTTTTGGTTGATTGGTAGTTTATAAGCTACTTTTTAACAGTTATAAAAAAATGACGGCCAGGCGCCATTTTGAATTTTTTTTTAATGGTTTGGGGAGTTCGATGATACCTCATTCGATTCTTCTTTCAATTCTCTATTCGACAGCAAAATTTCAAACAAAAATATTGGTCCAAAACAAAATGGCGGTACATTATTTCAGAACTCTCACAAGAGGATCCTTTCGAATAAATAGTTATTAAAGAGCTTTAGTGCAATGATAAAATATTTTTTCGTTTCTGCAAGAGCTTGCTGTCACTCAAAATGGCAGATGTGTGCCATATTAGAAAAAAATTCAAATTCAAAAAGTAAATAAGTAGTGTAATACCTCGTTTTATTGAATCTCAGAAAATCTCAAAAATCATGTCCCATATGCGATTCTGAGGGACAAAGAATATTTGTATATATCAAAAAATATTTTTCATTTCAATTGGGCTCGTTTAAATTCATTTATTGAAAGAAATCATGGATAAAAGTTCTAATATAATGTGCCACCATTTTGTTGTGGATTAAGATTTTTGTCTGAAATTTTGCAGTCGTATAGAAAATCAAAAGACAATTCGAATGAGGTACCACTCGACCAACCACTCCATTGAAAAATATTTTCAATAGCCTGGCCGCTATTTTGAAGGGTACAGATTTTTTATTACTGTCAAAAAGTAGCTTATACCATACCAATTCACCAAAAAAAAATTCGATGGAAAATTCCACTTCGTTCAAAAGTTAACAGGGGGGGGGGTTACTTTATGGACACACTGTATAATCTATATTAGTCTGTTGTATATGTTACTATTTTAGATATATTTGAATGAGAAATTATTGCGATTACTTTTATCAACTCGCACAAGAACTTTTCAAATACAGGCGTTTGGCGCCCCAATGACATATTACGGTTAGGCTCCGCTATAAAAATTTCGATCTGCCATCACATTCTAAACACAATTTTTATTGCGGAACATAGGTGCCAGTCAACCCAAAAATCGGCGCAAAGCTGAGTTTCTGCGCTCAATTATCTGCTTATATACAGTGTATATAAGCAGAAATTCGGAATGAAACTAACATATGTAGGGCAAATGAAAGGTGGTTCACCGATGGTTCCAAAACTTTGGAAGGTGTCGGAGCCAGAATATATGGTATGAACCCAGTAGTGAAACGCTCATTCAGTTTGGATAAATTAGCTACGATATTCCAGACAGAGGTATATGCCATTGAAATGTGTGCAAGGGAGCTGGAAAACCGACACCTCACACGAAAAACAATAAAAATATTTTCAGATAGTCAAACAGCATTGAAAGCGCTTGAATCCAACTGTTTTAAATCCAGAGCAGTATGGAACTGCAGAGACACCTTGAACCGACTAGCACAAGGCAACAACGTTACCCTAGTTTGGATACCAGGTCACACGGGCCTAGAAGGAAACGAAATAGCGGACGCCCTAGCAAAAGGGGGGGCCGAAACAACGTTCACTGGGCCAGAACCGGTCATCAGTTTAGCATATAGCACTGCCAAGAATGCTACAACCGCCTGGGCAGACAATAAAAGACTTGAGTATTGGCTCAGTCTACCAGGCCTAGCCCATTCCAAAGCATTTATTGCTTGTACAAGGAAAAAACAGGACTCTGACAAACTTCTAGAACTCAGTAGAGCACATCTCAGAGTTATAGTAGGTTTGCTCACTGGCCACTGCAAACTCAAACACCACATGCATAAAATCGGACTTGCACAGGATGCAGAGCGCCGTCTATGCATGGAGGATGATGAAACGGCTAAACACATCCTGTGAACATGCCCTGCAGCGGCCAGAACCAGATTTTCAATATTTGGCAATACAAAAGTAAGGCCAGAAGATCTGGTTAACTGTTCTCCCAATATGTTACTCAATTTCGTTAAGAGATTGGATATACTGGGAAAAATATAACCATAGAGTGAGCCCCAATAGGCCATTGGCCGCAGTGGAGGGCCTGATATGGGCTCACTCACATTTAAACCTAACCTAACCTAAGCAGAAAATTGTCCCGTAACAATCGAAAAAAACCGTCTCCTTAGAATGTGACCCTAGCTGGACCGCAGCTAAAAGTGTAAATAATGCAGTCTAGCCGTAATATGTCATTGTGGTGCCTGATGGCCCGAGGCTCAGCCGAGAGCTTTTACACGCCAAAGGAGCTAAATGTAATTTTTTTTTCTGGTTTCCACGAAAAGGAAAATCCTGTATTGTTCAGAGAACATCGTGAGGTGCCGACGGAAAGTACGTAGGAATTGGTGTTCTTCTTCAATTTCTGCAGGCTGTGTGCCTCAGGAAACAACTCTGGAGGTAGCGAGTTCCAAAGCTTCGCCGTTCGGTGGAAGAACGAGCCCTGGAAAAAATATGGTCGGCATGTCTTCAAAGTGACGGCATATGGATGTGAAGACTGAGCTCGACGGATTAGTCTCGATGGGACCGCTAACGGTGGAACGATTGATGAAAATATTTATGAAACAGAGACAAATCGACAACCTTTCTGCTATGTTCCAGAGAAGTACCCGAGCTAATAAGCGAAGTATCATCGACGAGACGAATGGCTCTCGTTTGGACATAATATAAATGTTTCAATGTGTATGTGGGTACTGCACTCCATTTATAGGAACAGTATTCCACAATCAGTTGACGGAAGTTTTTTGAGAGGAACTTTCGGCAATGAACCTTACATGGTTCCCCCATGAAAAGGTACTGCTGATGGTAAAACCAAGCATTGAAATGGAAGATTTCATTAGTATGGATACTCCTGACAGTCCTGACATAGTTACGTCCAAGATACATACGTAATTGTATTCACAAGCAAGTATTTAAGTTTATTAAAATATAGTTTGAAATCAAAATAATTCTCACTCATCCAGTATATGTTCTGATTGACAGCAATTGACACAATAGTGATATTTCAATTTTATCCAAATCGTTTTGTGAATAGTATTGTGGCATTGCATATTGCTAATTGTAATAACTGTTTTCTTTATTTTGAATTTCAATTAATGTAGTGCTCGTAGTACTTTTGTGTTAGATAATTGATTTCAATGTGTTTGTTATTGAGTTCTTCTTTTTCTTCTGGTGCAGATGGGCGGGTTTTGAAGCCCTTGTAGATTTGGTCTTTTTTTCGCATCTTACGGCAGTCCGGGGTTTCTTTGGAAGGATCTCCTGTAAACTTGTGTTGGTGGATACCTTTGGTTTTTCTGGTCCCTTTTTCCGCGCATAGGTTTGTTATCTCAGGGGCACCTTTTGTAACTAGTATTGTGAGCACAAGTGTAGCGGAGCGAGTGTTAAGAGAAATGCGATTACTTGCATTTCGGACGTCCATTGTCTTAATGGTTGCAAGTTTTCTACTTCTATCCATTTTACAACGTTTCAATTGCTTTAGTACGCAATCATATTCAGTTAAATACTGACCAATTAAGCAGCTACGCAATATTTTGTAGGTCTGTTGGTATGGTGTAATTATGGCGCGTTCCGGGGACGCGCGTGGTTGTGCGCTTTTTCTGCATCCAAATCGTTCCATGAGCGGTCTCCATACATTTTCAATTTCCACAATCGGTTGACTGAAGGCACCACTGGCTTCGATACAGGCGGTTTCTACAAACTTGCGTTTGAACTAATGTTCCTCTCTATAGTCTCTATGAACAGCACTAGGCTCGTCCTGAATAATTCAGTGGTGCTCTGTCCAGCGTGGTCAGCAATTCCCGATTTAGATGTTTCCCTTCGTTGAAGCCACATTTTGTGTTTGCTCTTATTACGGATAATGGCCTCTTGGTCTCTCCGATATAGGATCTCCACATTCACATGGGACCTCGTAAATACAGTTTTTTTATTGGATTCTGTTGGGTCTTCTAGTTTCGTCTTCGTGAGGAAGCTCCGAAAGGTACTGCTGGATTAAACGCAACTCCTGATATTATATTTTTTCATGGACTTCTGATGCAGGGAAGGACGAGAACGGAGTTTTGTGGTCGTTCTTCGATCGAAAGGATTGGGAACAAATACATTATCAAGAGTTTCTTTCAATCCGGCAGTACCTCACGAAGCTTCCTCACCAAGACGTGAACAGAAAACCGAACAAGATCCAGCAAAGACTGTATTTATGATGTCCTATGTGAATGTGAAAATTTCTATATCGGAGAGACCAAAAGGGCGTTACCCGTAAGAATGGCTGAACACAAAAGTGGACTGACTCATCGAGGGAAAACATCTAAATCGGGAATTGCTGACCACGCCTGTACAGATCGCCACTGAATTCTATGGGACGACACTAGTGTTCTTCGTAGAGAGGAACATTGGTTTAAACTCCAATTTATAGAAACCGCCTATATCGAAGCTGATGGTGCCTTCAGTCAACCAAGCGTGGAAATTTAAAATGAATTGAGACCGCTCATGATCCGTTTTGGAAGGGGAAAAAGCGCGAAACCACGCGATCTATAAACTGAAGACGAATGCTGATTCAAGCAATTTAAACGTTGTGAAAAATTGGAAAAAGTAGAAATCTTTCAACCATTAAGACGATGGACGTCCGAAATGTAAATAAACAAGTTACTGCATCGTCTACAACCTTTAAACAAACGTTAAGAGAAACGCGTTATATACCGTAGTTTTTCTACGAACTCATATTAAAACATCACGATTCACGACAGTTTCAATTGACAGGCCAGAAGTTTGTTTGTTAGGCGAGTTTTTAACCACTGAAATTAAACACTAACCATAGTTATGTTTTCGAAAACAGATTGTGAATCTATGATTAGTCGATCATTCAGCGCGGTACACACTGAAAAAAGGAAAATGTAAAATTACATAACATTACGTTGGCATCAAGTTGCCAACGTAATGTTTTGTAATGTTTGAAATTTACTATAGAAATACACATAGTATTTCATGTAAATATACTACTTATATTCGAATAAGATTCGAACGTTTTGGCTAATAATACACAACAATTAATGTAAATATCAAATCTAATATTCAATTATGAACTAAATGTGAGATGTAAAAACACATAACGACCCGAGTAAATTTTGTGATACATTTAGCTAGTGTGTGTAAATTTCGCGATGAAATTTAAACTGTTTATGCTAATTTACTGATGAAGTATACATTATTTATGAATTTTTCCTCAAGAGATCTACATAGCCTATGTCGATTTACTGATCAAATTCACACAATTCATCTAAACTTCCATTTGAAAAATGGATTGTACTTGTATATTAATCCATTATCTTCCTGTATTTTATTGTTGAGTTTTCAACAAAAAATTTAAATGTTCCCGTTAAAATTACATGACATATGCTTCAGCAAATGTACTGCTGATATACACCATATTTCTGAAAAGGATTAAAGTTGAACCTAAAAAAATAAACAATTCAAATGAAGAATTCCAAAAATATCCAGTCTTGGGCATTACAGTTAGGTGTGAAAGCAAAAGTTGAACAATTTCCATTTGTTTTTGATAGGCTACATGGTTTGTATCAAATTGATACTTACCTACATCATCGTTTATTCTATTCGATATTTGATCAATATCCGTGAATAATGACAGGTGTACAATACAATTTCAAAACGAATTGTAATGGCTAAAAATTCGACAAAAATATTCTGGAAAAATCAATTTTGGTTTTTGAATTCGCTGACTTTTGGAAACCGCTATCCTCCGAACCTCATGCTAAATAGATCAGCGCAGTAAGAAGCCAGTTTTGACTCACGGCTCCGATCCAGGCAGCTGAGATTAAAAACCAAAATTTATTTTTCCAGTTTTTTTTTTCCCTGAAATTCGTTTTAAAATGATATTCGACACCTGTCATTCACGGGAGTGCGAGACGTTAGATTACATCCTGTATGTAAAACAATAAACAAATGCGAAATAAATATACTCGTATATCTAAAAAAACGTAATGTAACAAAATGAAAATAAATATCATTCTTATACATAAATTTAAAAAAATGCTCAAAACTTTTCAACTTATAAATTCCTCAATTTATTAAGTAGGTTTATCACACGTTTCGTTCCAGTTTTTTTCGATTTCGATCCAGTATCTTGGCGTATTTTGAGGAAATGCCTTTGAGCAAGTCCATAGTGAGAGCCAGTGGAGTGGGATACGTCAAATTAATATTGAAAAATAGCAGGAATAAAATCATAAAGGCATCTATGAACGTTGTGGGCGAGTCCTTGGTTTTCGTTTTCTCATAATAGAAAACGTGGTAATTGCTTCCTGAAACAATTTTTAAAATCAATGAATTTATCACGAATATAATAAGATATTGGCAGAAAGAAAAGTTTCTTCTACAAGAAATACTGTTCAAGAAATATGAGAGAAGCCACCCAAAACACCAAAACTACGTCATTTTAACTCGATTTTCTACTCCCATGTGACTTGAAAAATGACTGAAGTTTGGTTTATGATTTTTTTCTAAGAAATTACAACCCTGAATCAGATTTTGATTTTTCTGAATAGTTTCATTGATTTGAATGTTATGCTTTCTGGCGATATTTTAGCTTTTACAGTTATCTCTAATGCAAGCAAATGATCTCTTAGGGATATTTCTATGAATAAATAAGTGTTCATCATAATTTCTAGTAGTCATGCAACGAAAATGGCAAATCTGGCAGATAAATATATCAAATGATGTTATGTTAGATAAAAACTTACGGTTCTTTCACTGATTTCAACAAATGTGTTTAACTTTTCACATACAAAACACTGCAGACTGTAACAGCAGGGATGACTGGCCATTAATGGCGCTTGGTGATCACGTGTTGCCTAGCGCAGAAGGTTACATTAAACGTTTCGAATTTTCACATATTACTTATTGAAATTAAAATGTATATCGGAATTTTGAGAGGTAATCTGTTGTTTTACATATGATAGTTATGAATACATAGTAACTCCCAATTATACCTATAATTTTCAACTATTCCGTGTATATATAATAAATAAATTGTAAATTTTATGATAATCCCTAAAATAACACGAAATCGCATGTAGGATAAAACACTACATAACATTCGTACGAAAATAACGTAAATATTTATGTAAATTTTGTGTAATTTTAGCCCAATTTTTTTCAGTGCATATCCGTACGCTTAATGCCAGTTAAAATATATGAGTAGAAAAATCAATTTTTCCTACGAGCAGGTGCAAAGTAGTACTTTTCTGCATACATTTGCGTGCGCAAAGTTACAATTTTCTGCACGATACGCAGATAAAAAAATTCCATACTGAGTGCGGAAAAGTTAGATTACTATTTTATGCAATGTGACAAGCCGTTGTATTCCCTTTCATCTTTCAATCGTATTTCCTGATATTTGTATTTCAGCTTGAAATGATAATATAGGTTAAATATTATCAAGCAACAATAAGTGCACTCGTCAAATGACATATATGGTGTCAGATTATGTCAAATTTTTCCTCAGTTTCTGTCAGCAAGAAACTACAAACACCGGTGCAATCAATTTGCAAAATGTAATAGTAATTTACGTAAGTCCGGAAAACACTGTTTTTTTTGGACGAGTGGACAAGATTCTAGGACGAGCGTAGCGAAAGTCTGCGAATCCAAAAAAACTGTTTTCGGACGTGTTGCGTACACAATTTTTTCGGTAACCGTGTAGAATAACAAATCGAGACACATTTATTTTTTATATTTCTTTGTAGAAGAAAATTTCGAACATTTTAATTCTTATTTGTATTAAATATCTAAATGCCAACAGAAGATAGGTACTAACAGAAACATTCTAATTCTTGTTGAAAAGGGGAACATTCTCCATGAAAATTGAAAAATGAAAAATGTGATTTATTTGTAATATCTAACAGAAAACAACTACTTCCCCGGCACAAGCCACGCTGGACATTGAACTACATCTGATAGATATTGTGAAAAGACTCTAACTGAAAAGGAAAGAAAAAATCTGAAAGTGAAAATTTGCATTTTCATTTAGATAGCTGACTTTTTTAATTCTTTCTAGTTTTCCTTGAAAAAAATCATTAAATAAATTAGATAAGGAGAATGTTATTAAAAAAATATCACTCACAGAAATCGTTCATTAGTAGTGAAAGAAGGCCGGTTTGGGTTAGTAATGAGAGGGTAATGAGAGGGGTAATGAGAGGGTAATGAGAGGGGCTTACCCCCACCCTTACCCCCACCCTTTACCCCCACTCTTACCCCCACCCTTACCCCCACCCTTTACCCCCACCCTTACCCCCACCCTTACCCCCACCCTTTACCCCCACCCTTACCCCCATCCTTTACCCCCACCCTTACCCCCACTCTTACCCCCACCCTTACCCCCACCCTTTACCCCCACTCTTACCCCCACCCTTACCCCCACCCATTACCCCCACCCTTACCCCCACCCTTACCCCCACCCTTTACCCCCACCCTTACCCCCACCCTTACCCCCACCCTTTACCCCCACCCTTACCCCCATCCTTTACCCCCACCCTTACCCCCACTCTTACCCCCACCCTTACCCCCACCCTTTACCCCCACCCTTACCCCCACCCTTACCCCCACCCTTTACCCCCACCCCTACCCCCACCCTTCACCCCCACCCTTCACCCCCACCCATACCCCCACCCTTCACCCCCACCCCCACCCTTACCACCACCCTTTACCCCCACCCTTTACCCCACCCTTCACCCCCATCCTTTACCCCCACCCTTCACCCCCACCCTTACCCCCACCATTGACCTCGGTGACCTTGACCTTTGACCTACCCCTCACCAATACCCCCACCTCTTAGCGAGTATATAAAAGGCAAGTGAGGAGCTATTCCATCACATTTTTATCATATGAGCAGCTAGTTCCTTTTGTAAACATGTTCCCTTGTGTTTGTGGTAAATCTTTTACAAGAAGTGACAATCGACTTCGGCATCAACGAGACAGTTGTTCATCAACGTCAGCAAAACGATTGTATAATGAATCTTTATTTGGAGATCTTTACTCTAAACAAAGAGAGATGGCAGCGTCAAAACGCGTTAAATTGGGCAATGAAGCTTCCACTAGTAGTGGGTGGGTTCAAAGCAATCACGTGCGTCAGATTGCTCCTTTACCTGTGGAAACTCCTGTATTACCACCTCACGGAGATATGGGTCAGATTGGTTCTTCAAAAAAACGGATAGAAACTTCTGTATTACCACCTTATACATGTGATACTTGTAATGTGGTGATTCCGCATTCCCAAATCAAGTCGCACAAGAGGACACTCAAACACAGAACGAATACATGTGTCGACTTGAGCGATGGAGTACAGCTTATCAAAAGTGCATTCAAATGTCGGACTGCCAGCTACAGGGTCTTTGCCGAAAATGTTTATAGCGAGTATGCTCCATTTTTTAGTGAAATCAGACGTAAAGTAGTCGATTTATTGAAGAACAACATCAAATTGCACTACTCTGTCAAGGTCAACATGGAGGCATTTGGTAGCTACATCATCCAAACCCAGGAAGTAATGGATATCAAGTCATTCAATTCGAAAAATCGTATAGCGGATTTATCTACTGACTTAGATGGATTATTCGACACCTTCCGAGACAGTATTATTGCTCAAGCATCGGAATTTGAGGGACGTGACTCAGGTTTGTGGAGAAATTTTTTCAGAAAATAATAGGTCTAACAATTTAATCTTTTCAGGATGGAGTTGTGAAAAAATTCTGTTTCTGGAGATGAACATAAACAAGTATACCCCCTTTGGAGGATCTTCATACATCAAGCTACCACGATTTATTGAGAGGAAGATGGCAGTTGTCAATGTGAAGAATTATGATCAAAACTGCTTTGCGTGGGCCATAACAACAGCTTTGTTTCCTGCTAATGATAATACATCGTTGGTGTCTTCATACCCCCACTACAGCACCGTTTTGAATGTGACAGGTATGAATTTTCCAGTGAAATTAAGGGATATCAAATTGTTTGAGCATTTGAACGATATTTCTGTCAATGTTTACGGTTTAGAATCAAAATTCGAAGACAATAAAGTCAAGTGGGAAGTTGTGGGTCCATTACGATACTCCCAGAGAAAACTCACAAGGCATGTCAATTTATTGCTTATCACAGATGATTTGGGAAATAGCCACTATTGTTGGATAAAAAATCTTTCACGTTTGGTGAGTAGTCAAATCTCATCCAACGAAAAGCAAAAATATTTTTGTGATGGTTGTTTGGTATACTTTTCAAAAGAGCGATTACTATTGCGCCATCAGTTGTATGATTGTAATCATGTTTACACAACAACACCACAAATTGATTTGAAAATCAATAAATACGGAAAGATAGTAGCTGGTAATAAACTTGTATTTGAAAATTTCGAAAGGGAAATGAAAGTACCCTTTGTAGTATATGCAGATTTTGAATCTGTTTTGAATCCCATTCAAACTAGTGAACCCAATCCAGAATTTTCATACACGAATAAAACTTTCCAACATGAGCCCTACTCTTTTGCATATCTAATTAAATGTTCTTTCAACGATGAATTATCGAAATTTGTTACATATAGAGGCGTAGATGCTGCAAAGGTATTCACAATGCGACTCGAAGATGATTTGAAAAATATTTATCATCAACATTTACGCTTCGTGAAACCGATGCATAAACAAACCCCACAAGAGGAAGAAGAATATAATAATGCCACCATATGTGGTATATGCGAAAAATCTTTCACAGACGGGGATGTTAAAGTTCGAGATCATTGCCACCTTACTGGGAAAAAAAGATTCCCAGCAGCACACTCTGTATGTAACTTGAATTTCAAAATTCCCAATTTTATCCCAATTATATGCCATAATATGAGTGGCTACGATTGTCACATGTTCATAAAAGAATTATATGGGAAAGAAGACAAAGTTGAGGTAATAGCCCAAAATAGGGAAAAGTATATTTCTTTCACTAAATCTGTATATACACATAGCTATCAAAATCAAAAAGGAGAAACCAAGAAGCATTATTTAAAAATGAGATTCATTGATAGTTTTAAGTTTATGTCCAGTTCATTGGAGAAGTTAGGGGCAAATTTAATCGATGAACAATGTTTAGAAATGTCCAAACATTTTCCCGATTTGGATAAATTCAATGTAATGAGAAAGAAAGGTGTGTTTCCCTACAGTTTTGTTGACAATATCGATAAATTGAATGTTTGCACTTTACCAACTAAAAATCAATTTTATGACAACTTAAATGAAGAACATATATCCGACAAAGACTACTTGAGAGCTAAACATGTTTGGAATTTATTCGAGTGTAAGAGCTTGGGGGAATATTCTGACTTATATTTAAAATCTGACGTACTGTTGCTGTCTGATGTATTTGAGAATTTCAGAAGGATATGTTTGAATACATATAAATTGGATCCAGCTCAGTACTTTAGTGCACCCGGCCTATCTTGGGATGCAATGCTGAAATATACAGATATCGAGTTGGAACTTCTTACCGATATTGATATGATTAATTTTTTCAA
This sequence comes from Chrysolina haemoptera, assembly GCA_958298965.1. Classification (NCBI taxonomy): domain Eukaryota; kingdom Metazoa; phylum Arthropoda; class Insecta; order Coleoptera; family Chrysomelidae; genus Chrysolina; species Chrysolina haemoptera. The sequence goes on from OY282584.1 coordinate 27,948,853, forward strand.
AAAGGGGATACGCGGGGGCATAAGCCAATGTAGTGAGAGGAAACATATAGCCAATAATAAGTTTTTACCCGATTTTAATCCCAACGAGCCATCATCTTTTATTTCATATTTAGACGCCACTAATCTTTACGGTCACAGTATGTCACAGCCATTACCTACCCATGATTTCAAATGGTTAACCCCAGAAGAAATCTTAAATTTAGATATAATGGGTGTGGCCGATAATGATTCATATGGGTACGTCCTTGATGTCGATATTCATTACCCACAAGAGTTGCATGATCACCATGCTGATCTCCCATTTCTGGTAGAAAGGATGATCCCACCAAATTCTAAGTGTAAAATTCCGAAATTGATACCAAACTTGCGTAATAAACAGAAGTACATAGTGCACTATAAAAACTTGAAACAGGCAATCAACAATGGTTTGATGGTAGTGCATACACATAGAGTGCTGAGATTCAAACAGTCATGTTGGATGAAATCTTACATCGATCTCAATACGCAAATGCGTAATAGCTCAACCAATAAGTCTGAGAAAGACTTTTATAAATTAATGGTCAATTCGGTTTATGGTAAAACGATGGAAAACGTGGACAATAGGATAGATGTGAGGCTTGTCACACATTGGGAAAATATTCACAGGAAATTGGGGGCGGGTGCTCTAATAGCTAAATCAAACTTTAAAGATTGTACAATTTTTTCTGAAAATTTTGTTGCCATCCAACTAAGTAAAGTAAGAGTGCATTACAATAAACCATTGTATTTGGGATTCAGTGTTTTGGAATTATCCAAGACTTTAATGTACGATTTTTATTATGGGGTTATAAAAAGAGAATTTGGTCAAAACGCCTCTCTTCTTTACACTGACACAGATTCACTTATTCTGAAGGTACAAACTCCAAATTTCTATAACTTTATCAATAGCAATATATGCAGATTTGATACCTCCAATTATGGTGTGGATAACAAATTCAATATACCTGTAACACCTTCAGTCTTGGGTAATTTCAAAGATGAGTTCCCCAACGATCCTATAATAAGTTTTTATGGTACAGGTGCCAAAGCATACCATGTACAATCTGTTGAAAGCGAGGTAAAAAGGGCCAAGGGTGTGAAAAGATCTGTGATAAAGAACCAATTGACTTGCGATGATTACAAAAAAATAGTTGAAAATGGAGGAAAAATATTCAGGAAGATGAATTCGTTCAGAAGCATCTCACATGACGTGTATACCGAAATGAAAAATAAGGTAGCACTATCATTTGCTGACGATAAACGATTCATTATTCCTAATACAACCCAAACCCTTCCTTGGGGTCATAGTGACATTGAGTTTTATCAAAATGATCCCAATGAAAATATTCATATATGTAATATGATGGTTGAATCTTTGTTTGATGAATTCAATATGGATCCTGAGAGTAGACTTGATTATCTTATTACACTACTGGATGCTGAAATAGCTGAATAATATCATTCAAATTACACAAATCTTTTCTCCCCATCAAAAAACAACTGGAAAATTCATATTTACCCTAGTCAAAAATTATATATTACTCAAATATTGTTTTTTTATATTAGTTTTTTTGTTGGTTCAGGTGAAGACTATTCATATTGTGTTTCATTGGTGTGTAATACTATATTTCATTAAAATAAACATTTTTTTAAATTGTTTGCTTTATTTCTATTATTATATAAGTGAGGTGGGTATATTACAAAAAAATTCTGTCGATTAAACTGTTTTCATCACTGATCCCTCCATATAGATGATGTCATATCATAAAGTATGGTCGACTCTTGAATTTCTCCATGTCTGCTTGAATATGCATCATAACTGTTCCCTTTTACCAATTTGAAGGTATGGCATTCAATTTCTACTAGAAATTGAAGCTCTGCTCGAATATGTAGTTTGATAGCTCCCTACCATATTCCATTATATGTTTGGTGAGTATGAAATGAAAAACTTGAACATTAATTTGGAACATTTCATTTGTAATATTTCCACAATATGTTTGGTGAGTATGAAATGAAAAACTTGAACATTAATTTGGAACATTTTATTTGTTATATTTCCATAATAATACAAATTTCATTTTTTAAACTGCGGGGTCTGGATCACTACCTGGAGCCCAGAGTCTTGGTCTATGTGTGAGCCAAACATCAGGATGTTTATTCTCCAATTCGGCTAACCTCCTTTCCAAATCATTATATTTTAGCATCATTGCAGATTTGACATTCAATGCATTGACATCCAAATCCTTTTTCAGATTATTGCATTTGTGATCGAGTTCAGTTGTCAACTCTGTTATTTTTCGTGTCATTGTAGCTGTAGCATCCCATACTTTGATATCCACATCACTTTTTAGATTATTGTATTTGCGATCTAGATCATCAGTCACCTCCTCTACTTTTTCATTGAATGCTTGACGGGCTTCAGGTACAATCGTAGCCATTGTAGCATGTATGGCAGCCTGCAAGGCTTTAAGGACAAGTGCCTTCGTCTCCTTGATTTGTTCATTGAGATATAATTGAGTTACACAATCACTCTCATCTATCGGTTCACCAGCATTTTTCAGTCTTTTACCTTGCATATCATATTGGTCATCAGGTGAAAGCTTGAATCCTATACCTTGAGGACCTTGGGAACCTTGAAGAACTCGAACTTTAACACCACCCCATTTTCGTCTACGACCGAATTTATCAATAGCTTTGGACATCTTTCTTCACACAAAGTTACTTTTATAATGGAAATTTTGGGAAATCATTTTCTATATAACCATTTGAAGTTCGCTGATCATATTTCAATATTCAAGAATGAGTGTCGGGGTTTGGCTCATTGGTTTGTCACATCATCATCATCATCAAACAGAAAGAAGAATTCACAGTAGAAAAATTCGGTGAAAAAACTTATATGAAGTGTTTTATTTATCGAAAAATTTTCAATGGTGTTGATGAAACATCTACACCTTACCCTTGTGTCTCGTCGAGTTGTACACGACCAATTCAAAGGTGTAGATGAAACATATACACCCTGCCTTGTGTCCAAGTGCAGCATTAGGTAAAAAAATTACAAATCCAAAATTCAAATGCAATTGGGATGAATTTCAAGGTATCGACGATTTGTCTATACCTTTGGCAGAAAGATACGGTGATGATCAATGAATCAGGTTTATGGAAGTTGTATTCAAGTCATATGTTAGTGAGCTGTGTGAAGTATAGTAGAGTCTAATCATGCAATCTTTTTCAATTGAGGGCAGTGACTTTTTCGTTTTCCACTTATGTGTTTTTACATCCTGGAAACTTTGGAACTTTGTGGGAACGGAAACTGCAAGAGCCATGGGATATGAAAATGCAAAAAATGCATGAGGATACATTATCCAAAATTTCGTTGTAAATGGTCAGATTTAACTCAAAGGTGTACCGTTGAAAGGTACACCTTCAAATTGGTAAAATGATGCGGTTATGTATGACATCATCTATATGGGCAATGAGTGGTAAAAAACAATTTAATCGTGTATGAAATAAAAAAAAACGAGAATATATTTTCTACAGTTTATTGATTATACAACAAAGTGAAAATGATAGGTAATATAATTGAATTGAAATATTAAACCATAGCACTTTTGTCTATCCATGAATTGTGTTCACTGGGAAAGCCTAACCACTTCACATATAGTTTATTTCCTTTTCTTCTCAATACTTTTTCAACTAGATATACATCAGGATTGTGGGTTTTCAATAGTTCTGATTCATAAAAACATCCTTTAATCGGGCTCCCATCCATGTCTTCAATCATATAAGTTATGGGATGTGTTTGGTTAATTTCAACAATTTTAAATAGTTCTGTTGTAAAATTGGCAGTGTAACCTTTCTCGAAAATATTCTTGTACTTGCTTATACGTACAATGTCACTAATTCGAAACTTAGGTGTCTTTTGTTTCTTGAGGATGTTATGTGCACTCATTCTCTTCATTCCTTTGAGGCCTTTGAATTTTATTTTTGTAGTAGACTTCACATCGATTGGTTTCATACCTATTGAACGATGTATTTTGTTGTTATATTTCTTTGTTAATATAGGCAGAATATCTAACCATTTGTGATGTCCCATCGCTGAAAATTCTCTGTAAAGCCACGTCTTTATTGTCCGAATTACTCTTTCTGCTATGGCCGCCTTCATTGTACTAAATGTGGAATAATGGTTGATTTTATATTTCTGCATAAGCGATGAGAAACTACTATTGAAAAATTCTTTCCCTTGGTCGCTTTGTAGATGTTTCGGAGAATATTTGGCTTCTTTCAATACAATTGCCATTGCATCAGTTACAGCTGCACCTGTTTTATTTTTAACTGGCACTGTCCATAGGTATTTGGAGTAGCAATCAATCACGACAACAATATAACGATATCCTTTGTTACTTTTAGCATATGGTTGTAATTCTGCGAGATCAATTTGCCATAAATCTGCAAAACCTTTGATTGTGGTCATTCTTCTGGGAAAATTACGTCTTGCTGGCTTATGTAGTTCATTGACAACTTGTCGTTTCACATCACCAATTTCATTATTCATCGTATCTTCCGATAGTATTACAACATCAAATAATGAAGACGAACTGATGAAATCTGTGGTAACTATATCAATATATTATACCCTCTTCTCGTAATTCTTCAATTATCGAAATTATTTCATTGTCATGTCCGGTATGTCCAGCTGACTTTGAAGATATCAATAGCCGTAAACGAGCGACTAACTCCTTGGGTGAATTCCAGTAGACATAATTAGCAGGTTTGGGATCATACATTTTCTGTATTTTCATTCGATGGAACCCTTCGCCTTTTTTTGTCCTACTTCTGGTCGTCTGATAATGTGATAAGTTTAGTACAGGTTTGATAACTTCACGGAATTTTTTAGATTTTGTATGTTTGTAACCATTCCGCAGTTGATGTTGTTTGTATGGTGCATTCGTTAGCCTCAATATTTTACCATATGTATGACGAACTTCGTCATCATCATCGACTTCGGGTGGGTTTTTCAAAAAAATCATGCTATATAACTCTGGACTACTTGGGAATTCATGTGTTTTGGTTTTATTGTTATTCCAAAATGAAATATTTCCATCACTAAAACGCACATTGTAACTCCCCATTTTCAGTTTTTGTGTAGTAGGATCCAATCGTATGCCAAATATTCTATCATAAGCTACATTCTTTGTTTTGACATTTTCCAAATGTCTTTTCAAAACATTTCCTCCTCCAATATTGTCTTCAAAATTATCCAATATGGACATTTCATCTTTTCCGAATTCTTTGATGGTATCTGTCTCACTGTCAACAGATGATAATTCACTACCGAATGATGAATTATTTCCCACTGAAGTACTCCTAACTTTTATTGGAGTAGACTGAGAATTCACTTGCTTCATCGAAAACGTTGGCTGTGGTTGTGGTGGTGATGCTGGTTTCATGGTAGCAGCAGCTGAAGATATAACTTTTAATGGCTTCATTATGGGATCATAGAATTTTTCAAGAGCCATTCGATTTTCAATAAGTCCACTCTTGATAGAGTTAAATTTCTGCCGTACAGCTTCTGTTGTCTCAACTAGTTGTCGTTTCAAATTCAATTCATTGTTTTTATCTTCAATTACTATATCATTTTTTGTCTTCATTTTCCTTCACAAGAAAGAATACACTGAAGTAACCTCTATGCAATTCAAAGATCGATTGAATGCGTATTGTATCGTCATGGATATATAAAACTATCGAACCCCATGCGATATCTACCTTCATGCATTTTTCTATCCTTATCAATGACCAGAAATCCATATTGATCCTCCCAACATTTAACACACATCAATTGGAAATGCTTGAATGTTACATCGGGTGACACGTGATCGGAATAAATATGGTGAAGATTTGTCTCATCTTGTTTGAATATTACAATAAAGTTAGTATTATCTCGCACTAACTGCTTGGGTACACGTGAATATGTCTGTGCAAGATAAAAACAGTCAACATCTTTATGACGTCCCATACAGAAATACGATCTTATAATGTCCTGTTTTTCACATATTACATCATCGAAAATGAAAACAGAATTTGGTTTGGCATCGGACGGTTCCACTATTTCTGCATTATTACTGAACGTATAAAATCCCAACCCCTTTATGGGCACCAATACATTTCGTAGGAATTGATATTTGGGTTGATTGAGTGATTTCGAATATAGATAAACATTTGTGAATCGCAGTCCTTGTGGATGTGTTAAAAGAGAAATCATGGCATTCGTCTTCCCACAATTTGAGGGTCCGATAATGAGTCCTCGAACAGATGATGGAAGTAGTGGACCATGCCGCAACACTTTTTGCCCATTCAATCCACAACCGAATTTTTCATCTAGATTATCTACAGCAAACTTTTCTTTCTGCTTCACAATGCGCATCGTACCGTGGTTGGAGACTATGTAAGCAATAACATGTGATGAACATTTCATTTAAATGGCTACCACTGAACGATACAGACGTACTAGTATTAGTGAAAGGAGAAAGAAAGGTCGTGGATTTGTTAATTCATTAATAAACAAACTACCATTCGAGTTACATTTACCTGGAGGTTATCAATATTGTGGACCAGGTACAAAATTGGAAAAACGTTTAGCTCGTAAGGATCCCGGAATTAATAAATTGGATATTGCTTGTAAACGTCACGATATCCAATATTCAAAATATCCATCTGATCTCACATCGAGACATAAGGCAGACAAAGAACTCGAATACGCAGCTTGGGATAGGGTTAAATCAAAGGACGCTGGAATTGGAGAAAGAGCAGCCGCTCTACTAGTAACCAACGTTATGAAAACGAAGAGCCGTTTCGGTATGGGATGTACTATGGATGCTAGCAAGAAGAAAAGGAAAAATTATCCCAAGAAAACAAAAAATAAAATAAGAAAAGTTGCATTTGGTGCTGGTGTGGTTCATAAAGTGCGAAATGTATTACGAAACGCTGGAGGTGATGAATTCGTAATGAATAATAGGAAAAAAGCTACTACAGTGGCACTGCAAGCGGCACGTAAATACCTCAAAGCTGCAGGTGGAAAGAAAAGAATCCGCACTCCTCGCATAATTCCGATTCCAAAAATAGGAGGAATTTTACCACTGATTCCGATTTTTGCTGGTTTGTCTGCCCTAGGAAGTTTAGCGGGTGCTGTTGCAGGCATCACGAGAGCAGTTAATTCAGCAAAAGCAAGCAGAGTTGCTTTGATGGAAGCGAATCGTCATAATAAGAAAATGGAAAGTGTTGCATTGGGTAAAAGTGGTAGTGGTATATACCTTAAACCATACCGTAAAGGACTTGGACTCTACTTGAAACCATACAATTCAAAAAACTAGTTGATTCCCTTCCTCGAAGACCTCTCACCGACCTCGATCTCAAGTATTATGCAGAGAAAATGGAAATTCCATATTTTCGCGACATTTTTATGCGTGATAGATTACCATCTTCAGGCCCACGCCATCGCGAAACTGCCATTGTAAATTTAGATGAATCGAGTGGTCCAGGAACACATTGGGTGGCATACAGAAAATGTGGCAGAGAAATAACATATTTTGATAGTTTTGGTGATTTACCCCCACCAATGGAATTGGTTCAATACTTTCAAAAGGGATCGAATGTCAAAATTCTGTATAACTATCACCGCCAGCAGAAGTTCAATACAGTTTTATGCGGTCACTTGTGCTTGAAATTTCTCTCCCAATCATAAAATGGATGTCACCACACCACAAATGGATCGAGAGGCTATTAAAAGGATGGGATATTCTCTCAAGATGTATTCTAAATATCACACTTTGATGAAAATGGATCAAGTGATGCTCTCAAATTTGCCTAAAGAAGTGATACTAGCGTGTGCAGCTCATGAGATTGCTTGGATTTGGAAAAAGTTACCCAAACATCTCCAAGATGATCCAGACATAATAAAATACAGATATTGTACTGAGCACACACCACACACTGACAACAATGGAGGTGATAATATGTCCGATTCTGATGTGAATGATGGTCCTGCACCGAGAAAAATATTCTGTTGTTATTGCAATATAAATGATATGAATATTGGTGCCAATAAAAATGAAGTGGATTTCGATGAAACGTCTCCGAAAAAACGTAGGTTAACTCACATGTTGTGTTGTAGACAACAATAAATTGAAGTGGAATTCGTAAAATACATCAGTCATGTCACGAAAGTTCGAACTACAAGCTGTCGGGACGAGTGTCATGAGTGCAGACTTTTTCCCACCCGTTGAATTGGATAGAAATAGTCGTTATGGGTTGGGACTTTTAGGATTCTATGGATGCAACACAATCAATAATATAACTGAAAAAAACAATGTGATCAGTTTCAGAATCAGTGATGTTAATTCAGCAATACTTCAGAAATACACAATTGAAATTCCATGTGGTGCCTATGAAATAGATGAAATCAATGCAGTTATTCAGAAACATATCATGTTTAGATTGTTTCATGGAAAAAATCAAAACGATACCAATGCAGATGATATATTCTACCTACATGCCAATAACAATACTTTCAAATGTGAGATGCGATCAAAATATGAAATTGATCTAACTCATCCGAATTCCATTGCAAAGATGATGGGTTTCAATTTTGATAGATTTCAACCGAATCAGATACATGAATCCTCACATCCGATAAACATAACAACTGTGAGACTCATCCGCTTAGATTGCAACATTATATCTGGTTCATACATAAATAATGAAGAATCCCACATTATTTTTTCATTTGATATCGATGTGGAGCCTGGATTCAATCTCACCAAAGAACCACACAAGATTATATATATGCCCATCAGTCCAGAAGGTCGTCAGTTGATTCACAACATCACAGTGCGTATTTTGGATCACAATAATAATCTCATTGATTTTGGAAGTGCAGAAGAGATTGTTATAATTCTGGAATTGAAAAAAATCTAATAACTATTATGGGTTTTTGTTATAATAGACAGAATCGACGAGGATTTGAAACCATTTCACAAACAGCTAAAAAGGAAGGTTCGACTAAAAAAAGACTCATTCCAAAAGTGTACGCTAAACAGTTACCACACCACGCTGCTCTCTCAGTAAGAGATCTAAAATTTTTAATATCAATTGGATTGAAAATAAGGAACAATGGTGCTCGAAACAAATAGTGAAAAGTTGAATATATTCGATGAGCCGATGCTCGATCATTCCCTCACAAGTTTACATGAGCACACATACAAACCTTATGGATCACCATTATTTAGGAATTCAGATGAAATTCGAATTACAATCAATAATCAAGACGTTATACTCGACATTGCTGAGAGTTTCGTTTATATAGAGGGTAAATTCACACCTAAAGATGAAACGAAATCATGTTATCTCTCGAACAATGCAATCGCTTTCCTTTTTGATGAAATTCGCTACGAAATGGGTGGTGAACAAGTTGCTGTCGTCAGGAAGCCGGGGATAACATCTACAATGAAGAATATGATTTCATTTGGACAATCACATGCTAACACATTATCAACAACTGGTTGGGGACTTTCGGAAACTAAACAGGATATCTTGGATACAACCAGTCATGTATTCAGTGGTAAATTACCACTAAAATATTTGATGGGTTTCGCTGAAGATTACAACAAAAGTATCTTGAATGCCAAACAAGAAATGATTTTAATAATCGCTCGATCCTTCAAGAACTCATACATTGGTGAGGTTGATGCTGATTTGGAAATCAATAAAATTGAGTGGAGAATAAGACACATAGTGCCAGGAGATAAGCACAAGCTCAAACTTTTGAATAGAATCAACAAAAGTGGTCTGGACGCTAAAATCAAGTTGGCTTATCGCATGTGGGATCTCTATGAACTTCCATCACTACGTGGCACATCTTCAGACATATGGGCTATCAAGACAACCAACGCCCTTGAAACACCTCGTTATATCATCATTGGATTCCAAAGTACTACCACTTCTGAAGACAGGACAAAGGACATCACCAAATTCACAACTGCTGATATCAATAACATTCGTGTGTACTTGAACTCTGAAGTATACCCATATGAACGTTGGAATTTGGATTTCGATAAAAAACTCGATACTTCAGCTTATTATGCCTATGAGAACTTTCAACGAAGTTATTATGATAAAGATATGAGTGAACCTCTCATGGACATTGGGCAATTTCGACAAAATCCACTATTCATCATCGATTGTTCACATCAGCCGAATGCCACAAAATCATCAACTATTGATATTAAGCTCGAGTTTGAAACTAGGAAAGTCAACTTCCCAGCCAACACCAAAGTATATGCACTCATTCTGCATGATACATTTTTGACATATAATGCATTGGATGGTTCAGTTCACAGCAGATATTGATGAAGACACTCACATTCTTTATTATATTGCATTAATTTTTTTTTTCTTTATTAATGTAAAAGAGGAATAGGTAAATAAAATATGTATGAATTTTATGTTTTTTTATTTAAATATCACTAGCTTAGAATTCAAATAGTCTTAGGTATGTACAAACAGTCTAATATAACTTCTTCTTCATCATCATAGTTTTCTCCTTCTTCGATTCCACTATCATCGTCATCCAGTTGGTACTTTTGGATGATGTCTTCAGGTAGGTATGGTAGGAGGCGGTGGAGGAATCTTTTCAGCTCACATTCAATCATTGCATGGCAGAGTTGATGTAGATCGAAAGAACCATCTGTATATTTTTCACAAAGATCCACACCCTTCTTGTAGTTCTCATAATCACGCATACAGTGCTGGATCCTTTCTTCATCATAGCACACGCTCAGGTCATAATTGGTGGCGTGGAGAGCGTCCTCACCCAAAGCATCCAACTCAGAAGTTAACCTTTCAACAGCTGTAGAGATGTCTACGGCTTCGGTCCAGTGTTGACTCGCATATTGCATCCACATATTTCAGGAATAAAGCTATGATAAAAAAAAAATATTGAAATAAGTATGCCATAAAAAGTAATCCGTAGTACTCACATTAGACTTTTGATGATGTTCTCTCCACCGAAAAGTGTGTCTGTATGAAAAGTTTTTATATCTTCCTTAAAATTATCACCTATAATATATAAAGAATCAGAATTAGCCTATGACAAGTAGAAATTATATATTACTATTATTCAGTGAGATCAAATTTGACCAACGATCTCGTTTTTATGCCGGCAAAGCTTTGTGGACTCTGACCCAAATATGCTACTGTATATTTACCACCTGATGAATTGATGCATGCTACATCATCATCGGTAAATTGCTCTGAAACACGTTTCGGCAGCCATGTTTTGAATAATGTATCATTGCTTACATCACGTAATATCAATAAAATGGATTTACCAAACCGAGTAGAACAAACTGACATAGTCTTAATTGGGTAAGCTTCATTCAGTGGCAAAGATGATATTACTTTTAGCTCTAACACTTCCATCTCTTGTTTAATTATAGAATTGATTTTTTGTAAATCCACCTTTGGAACTGACATGATAATGAAAATATATAAGGAAAATATAAATAATTTTCAATACAAAACACACTCACTGATCTCTCTCGCTCTCCCTGTCTGTCTGTGTAGGCACTGAATAACTAACGTCACTACTCTTGCTGACTGCTCGAACTAGGTATACAACTTCTGATTTCATATCACCATACCAACTTCTTATATAGTAGATAGTGAGCCACCCCCAACACAGATGCAAAGTCCCCACCATGCGCTCCGATAGAGGGCGGAGAGTAAATTGTAGTCGCTGTGGTGGGAGAGAGGGTGGGGGTAAGGGTCAAAGGTCAAGGTCACCGAGGTCAAGGTCGCCGATGACGTCATAGTGTAAGGGTGGGGGTGATAGTGGGGGTAATGGTGGGGGTAAGGTCAAAGGTCAAGGTCACCGAGGTTAATGGTGGGGGTAAGGGTGGGGGTACGGGTGGGGGTAAGGGTGGGGGTACGGGTGGGGGTACGGGTGGGGGTACGGGTGGGGGTAAATGTGGGGGTAAGGGTGGGGGTAAAGGATGGGGGTAAGGGTGGGGGTAAAGGGTGGGGGTAAGGGTGGGGGTAAGGGTGGGGGTAAGGGTGGGGGTAAGGGTGGGGGTAAAGGGTGGGGGTAAGGGTGGGGGTAAGGGTGGGGGTAAGCCCCTCTCATTACCCCTCTCATTACCCCTCTCATTACCCTCTCATTACTAACCCAAACCGGCCTTCTTTCACTACTTTCATTTCATTGAAGCAAGGTCCGCTTCTCTCGCATTTAACCTCCCAAGAGGTTATCTTGAACGATGGAAAATAGCGACTAAAGTTTGTCTTTCAGTCGCAGATGATTCCACAATAGATTTTATGTATTTCCTATTCATATTTTCGAACTAAAATTCTAATTCTTATTTATATAAATATTTATATTGAAATGCTGGCATTTCCCGGACCAGTCCAGAAAGTAAATACTTCCCGGACTAGTCCGGGAAGTGATACTTTCTCAAAAAAAAATCGTCTAGAAAGTAGGTAAATATTCTTTCATTATAAATATTACGAACAAATAATTTAATTTTTTATTATTTTTTCATTTTGTGATTGTTCGTTGTAATTGTTCGTTATAAAGTTCTTTCTAAAGTTCTTTCTATCAATTTTAACTAAAAATTAATCAATAAGTAATATTTTTTTATTTTCGTTTTAATTTGATATGAAGCTCGTAGGAAAAATGTTATTCCTAACACGTGCGCAAAGTGCTACTTTTCCACACGCAAAAACTTATACGAACTCCGCTTCGCGTCGTTCACCTAATTGTATTTGCGTGCGGAAAAGTAGCACTTTGCGCACTTGTTAGGAAATATTTATTATTGTATTAAGTGCGTAAAATGAGCGTTTTTTAATGGTACATGAGAGTATTAATTATCTCGAATGTACCATGAAAACTCGACTTTTATACACGAAATAAAAACAACATTTTTTGTTCAACTGTGAATGTGAATTTACATTTATTAAAAATAAATATTTCCAATATATCTTGACGTGGTTTTTTTGTCCCGATTAGTTATCGCTTTTAAACGACTGTTGTCTTGAAAATATTATTCAATGTTTTCAGTAAAATCGTATTCATGTTTCCTGTCTTAAAAAAATGAGTCCAAATTAACAAAACATTACTTCTCTTTTCCCTACATAAAATCCTTGTTATCAATACTTCCAATACAATTTCACAGCATCCAGTGGTCTGTCTGTGTCCTTACTATAGAAACGGTTTGTTCGGGAATTTATGTTGAAAGTAATTGTTCAAATTTTACCATCAATTAGTATTCCAATAAATGAAATTATTCTATGATGAATAATCAATTAATATTTGACTCTCTTAAAAATAAATCCTTTAAAAAGTACTATTTCATATTTATTTTGTGAATTATTTTGGCAGTGAAAAAAATTCGCTAAAAAAAGTAAACATTTATAACACATCAATAGAGATGCAGAAATGTTTTTTTGACAGTTGTACAAAAATAACTATTTTGTGATTTTGTTTCAATATCGCGACTTTTTGTTCATATTTTGAATGTCAAAATGACAATATGAGTATATGTATCAGAAAACCTCCTTTGGTTTTGCTGAAGATTTTGGGGAAATAAGTAAATAACAAAAACTCAATAAATTTAATTGAGAGACAGAGAGATAATTTAATTGTGACAACTTGTAAACTGAACGATATATTCCGGCAGTGTCTCCTATACGACTACACAGCAACATAATCACAACTATCATTCAATAGAAATGTAGCTATTGCCATATGCGCGTATTCAGTGTGATCCATTGTATCGATGAAGATTCCAACGAAATCACAAAAAGACTTGTATAAAACACGTTACAAAAAAATAGTGCATTTTATAAATCAACGAATGTGAGTTCTTCGACCTACATACATGTACAAGAAGATATTTCGTTAGTGATTTAGGAGATCCATAATTTCGATAGTAGAATAAAGTACGTATATTGATCTAGTAGTGTTAAAAAACCTTTTTTTTTCACCCTGCACGTTTCTCTATAGCATAAGCACATTTAAAAATTGGTCCAGGTTGAGTATTTTTTAAGTTAATGTAGATGAATCTGTTCTTCATTTTGAATTCCTGGAATAATAATAATAATAATAAATTTATTTCTTCATTTAACATACTCAGAGTAAAGGGGCAGGACGCAATGGAAATGTAACGAAGAAAATGCCATTAAAAAATTCCGATAAAACAAAATGCACAATACACTACTATCCCAAACAGATAAAATACATTCAACATATAACTAATATTGAATAAATAAAAGAAAAAACTCATCTAGAGTATACTTATTAACCATTAAGGTGTCTTTTCAGTCCAGACTTAATTGCAATGTAACAAAGAACAACGTCATCATGAAGCGTACACGAAGAAAAATACAAACTACAGTAATATCCAAATAAAAATAAAATACATTCGACATAATAGTTATTTAAGTAACAAGATATGTAAAGACATTCGAGGTGAGCGAGTACGAGCCGAGGCAAAGCCGAGGCTTGTCGCTTGTCGATACATTCCGTGTTACTTATTACGTTTTTCCCGCTGCTCGTTGACATTTCCCAAAATTTGCCTTAATTGAAGTTTGTTTTCTTACCCTTCCTTCATGATTATTCGTTCCGCTATTTCATTCTGAGTTGCTTGTGCACGTAACTAAGTTACCGAATAAACCGACAACAATAATATAATTCAAAAAGTCTCATAACCTACAAATTGATATGAATGAAGCTGAAGGTATTACTTGTCAAAGTCATTATTACCCTAAGCATGTAAATGACACTATGTACATTCCGTTGTCAACATGAATTAGTAAACGAACTCGTAAACGAATGATATAGGCAATTTACCTGTTTTGTTGCTAAGCATGTATGGACTATTTACAGTGTCGGCATCTGGAAAAGGATATTATATGAAAAAACTCATCTAAAGTGCAAAATATTTCATCAATAAGGTTTTTTCAACCGAGACTTGAAAATGTGTATATTGGAGACTTCTTTAATATACGTATCAAGCTTATTGTACACCTTACAACCCATAAAATGATGAGACTTTTGATATGATGTACAATGTGCATCAGGTACAAGAATACTCCTATTTCTTGAGTTATAGGTATATTGTAGACTCATCTTAAATTTACAATGATTTTTATAGACATATATGCACAATTCATAGATAAATACACTTATAAGTGTCCGTATACGAAACTCTTTGAAATCATTTCTACACGTATCTTTCCACCTCAAGCCAGCAATAGTCCTCACTGCGAATTTTTGAAGAACAAATAGTCTATTGGTACCAGTAGATAAGCCCCAATTCAGTATGCCATATCTCAGGTGACAATGTGTATTTGCATAGTAAAGAGTTAAGAGTACTCCAGAGTGACAATGTGTATTTGCATAGTAAAGAGTTAAAGTACTCCAGAGTGACAGTGACTCGAGAGAAATTTTAATGCATAACAATGATTTTTCTGTCGTTTCCTACAAAGTGAAACAATATGGTTACTTTGTAGTCTACGATTATTCCTAGCAACTTAAGGTGCGTATTCACTAGAGCATTAATTCCACATGTGCACCGAGTGAGCACATGAGATGCTCGGTTCAAGATCAGGTTGCGTAGTGTCTCCTTGCACATGAGCACCGATCCGCAGTCAGTAGCGTAAAAATGGTCATACTCATCAATATCCAAATTGAATTCAAAATCTCTGTAATAACACAAACAGGACATCAAGCACACTTTCACCGTCTACAGTGAGCACGAAAAAATCGACAAAAAACGTATCGGCCCGAGCACCGCACTCGCATTCTTTTACTGCTCAAATCGGCGTCCACACTGTCCAAGCATTCGCTCGTTCGGTGCTCATGCGAAACGAATGCTCTAGTGAAAACGCACCTTTAGTTGTCTCAGATGGCTCTACTGGTGAAGTTGTTTGGTTTTCCACGGAGATTAAATTTCATTACAGTTGTCTTTTGCGTATTTAGTTTTAGGCTATTCTTTATAGACCACCCGCCTACTTTATTGTATAGCATTTCGGTCATTTCTATAAGTTGTTCACGTTATTCAGAACCTTTATAAGAATTAAAAAACAAAAAACAAATAAGATTTCACTAGTTCGAGGGCTCTACCTCTAATACCATATCTCTCCATTTCATAAATGATAAGTTCATGATTTACCATGTCAAAAGCACGCCAAAAATATTTAAATAGTCCACATATCTGTATTTTTCTATCAAGAGCCGTTATTAGGTGTTCAGGAAAGGCATACGGTGCTATCTGAGTACTTTTATTTGCCATGAAACCATGTTGATTTGCGGACAACAATTTATTTTTCATCAGAAATGAGATTAGCTGATCTTTTATATTCATCTCAAATATTTCACCAATACTTGAGAGAATACTTATTCCCCTATAATTTTCAATTAGGCTTCCTTTCATCCTTTCATTTAAGAATTGGATTGACCAATGCTAATTTTGATTTATCTGGAAAGACTCCCTGTTGAGTTGATTCATCAAATAGGCTAGAGTTTCGTACTACAGTTTTTAAGAAGGTTGTTTGAAATGAGCCATGACCACTAGAGTATGAGTTTAGCTGGTTACAATGTTGACGACTTCCTGTTCTGTGACTGGAAAAAGAATTGGGGCACATACTAATGTCATTTTGCTCATGTCAAGATCATGTTTGCCCTCCGGAATTGGAGAGAAATATTTATTAAACTCATTTACCATATCTAGCATAGTAAGATACATACTGTTTTCAGTGAGTAAAATCTTTTTTAGGTTTTGTTTTTTTCTGATTTTTATTCATCAGTTTTCGATTTATTGTGAGAATTAACTATTTTGTTATCTATCCAGCACTTTCTGTTTTCTCTCAGTGTTTCTCTATATAATTTTGGTAAATCTCTACTCCTCTCTTTATAGTTAGCATTAACTTCAGCTACTTACTTGTGAAAATTTACCTGATTTTTCAACTTAGTCATTTTTTTGGTTCAAATATGACAATATGCAGTGGCGGATTTAAACTTTTGCCGCCTAAGGGCTAGCGACAAATCTCTGACCCCAAGTTAATTTATGTTTTGATTAAATTATCAGTTTGTAAATTTTTTTTTCAATATATAAATACTATTTCATTTGATTTGGACTTGAATTCAATGTTTAATAGAAAAAAAAATATAGTTTGATTTGAGGTAATTAATCGCAAATTTTATTGAAATAACATATTGAAAGTAATATGTAAACCATAAATTTACATCTAGTTAACCTCACCTGATCGGTATGTTATAATAATACTGTTACTGTATGTTCAGAATCAGAATACAAACAAAAACACTTCTTTAATTAAAAAAACTTTCTTCGTGAACTTGAATTTTTAAAGGAGTCAATAACATCATGAAAGTCCAATCTCTTTATGTCAGATTCAATGTTCAGTACTGCCACATCCCTCGAACGTGCCTCAGTCATCGTTGATCTTTCGTAGCTTTTGATCCTCTTCAGGACGGGAAATGATCTTTCCGCTGAACGGTTCGATGCCGGGATTGTTAAAAACAGTTTTAATGCTATATCGACATAAGAATATAAATCTTGAAGTGCATTATCGTTTAGAGCTTCGTAAAGTCCAATAATTGTCAGTGGGCGTTCGTTTTCTTTCAGTTCTTTCAAGAAGCCAAAAACTTGTAAACATTCTCTAGCAAAATCTTCCGCCGTAGGGAGATCTTTGTGATACAAAGTGCACAGTTTCTTGCTGCATTCTCCAAGTGTTTTCATATTGAAGGATTCTTCCCCATCATTATTATTGATAAGAAATCCAAACAACGAGTGAAACTCATCATAAACAGTATTTCTTTTTCCCATTTCAGAAATCAATGTGTCCAAAATGACGTTGTAGGTATTCACTCTAAACTTGTCTCTACCAATCAACGTTGCTTCTCCTTCTCTACTTTAATCGGAGTGGAGTTTTTGTATCCGCTTCCTTTTTGTTACGTTTTCGTCTTCATATACAGTCTCTTCTGATTTTACGTGCCCCATTTTCATAAATTTCGAATTCAAGTTCTCTTCTGAGACTACGTATGTACTCGGATAAAGATGCCTACTGGAGGTGGAATGCGGAAAGGTTTGCTCATTAACATTACGTCGGACTAAGTAGTTTCTTTTCTGTTTTATTTTAACCCTCGACTTTCCTAGTTATGAAGTTTATTTATTGATTTTAACTATATAATAATAATAATATTTTTTCAAACTAAAAAAAACATGCTTCTATAATTTGCCGCCCTTAAAAATCTGCCGCCCTGGGCTGCAACCCCTACAGCCCTCCCCTTAATCCGCCACTAACAATATGAATGTTTGATTTCGTAATTTAACATTGGTGATTTGCTCATTATTAGTGTTGGGAGTCCGGCAACTTTAAGAATGATCCACACCTGCACCGGAGTTCTGAAAATGCATTAGCCTCCAAATTTTGCGGGAGGCTGTAGGCGTGTCCCAATATATGCGAGAGGGATGATCAATGACTAACTATTCGAATGGCATCTTCCAATTCCCTGACGATATTCACAACGCAAAAGGACGAGCACGTCGTAGAGCAATATTCGCCTTATTGTTGCATTTCACATGATGGAACATCATAGACGGGGATCCGGGTTTTATGTTATTGCTGCAAATACCTAGGAATCGTAGATAAATACATGCTCAATTGCATGGAAATTGTATCGTCTTGGTAGTCGAGAAGTAGGTAGGTAGGTATATAAGATATTTTTTGGCCGAAGACAAAAAAATTTTAATGTATTTATTTATGTAAAATATGCTCTCGAATGTATTTTACAAAGATTTAATACGCAGGCATAATTTTTTCAATATTTTTTAATTATTCTAACGAATGTGCGCGAAATGCTACTTTGGTGATCGAGAACTGATTTTTTTAATGAGGCTTGCAAAAAAATAGTCGAGATCATCAAAGTATTTCGCGAACGAGATGCAAACAATATTTTTTTTACCAACGTCAAAAAATATTGTTTTAAAATATTAATATGCTTAAGTAGCTTAATTTAAAAAAATAAAATAGGTAGTTTAAATTTTGTCACGATTTGAAAAGTATTTAAAAACCTTAATTATTGTTAAACATTAAGAAATAAATGATTTCTTGGATTTTTGCTTGATTGAAGACCATAAAGGTTAAAATATAAAAATCCCATATAGTTTACACGTAGTGTGCGAAATATATATTTCGCATACTACTTCGCGCACGGTGTCATGGTAACGAATGAAAATAAAAAAGGGTCACTTTGCATATCGTTACCAATGCGCCAACCTTGTAATTTTTTGACGTTTGTAGAAAAAAGTATATATGAACTATCATTCAATCATTCAACAAAATAGAATTTCAAAGAATAATTCCGGTCCGGTCAAAAGTTAACAGGGGTGGGGTTACTCAATAAGAGTTCTAATATTATGTACCGTCATTTTGTTTTGGATGAATATTTTTGTTTGAAATTTTGCTGCTATAGATAATTGAAAGACGTGTCGAAAGAGGTATCACTGGATCCACTATGCGATTTTAAAAAATCTTCTAAAATGGCGGCCACGTGCCATTTTAAAAGATAGATTATTTTTTGTGGTGTCAAAAAGTAGCTTATGAACAACCTTTTTTAATTTGTTCAAAAGTTAACAGAGAAGGGGGGTTACTTATACATATAATATAAAACTTAATGAAATTCCGAGTTTCGAAAAAATGTCAATATTATTAAAATACACTTCGAATGTAACATGAGCTGTATGTTTTACTGTCGTGGTGGATTGCGGATTTCCAATTTCCTCGGGTATCTAGGATCTATCAGTTCGGGCAATAGGCAATTCTTGTAAAAAATCTCTAACTTCGGTTTCATATCAACCGCCCAAAATAAATCGTCTCGAATAATCTAAAAAAAAAATGACTATCAATTTCGTTATATTATGGAAGATAAAACCGAATTCATTCACAACATGTCCAGCCTAAAATTCCAATATTTATAATCAGAACAAAATTACTTGATTAATGGGGACGAATTAATTCTTGTTGAACTGAAGGCAGACAAAATATGAATGAAAAATAATTTTTTCGCATGAATGATGGTTTTCCGGGTTTTTAGACCGATGTTAATTTTGAGATATTCTCGACGTTTCGCCAACACGAGTGGTTGGCATTTTCAACGGATCAGTGAGAATACCTCAAAATAAACGTCGGCCTAAAAACCCGGAAAACCATCATTCATTCAACGATTGCCGTGAAAGACTTTCACAACCAATTTTTTCGTTTAGGTATCACATATTGTGTGAAGATGTCCCACCTTTTCAACTAACATTCCCAATGGAGTCCAAAATACAAAATAACACAATGAACGCTTAGTTATGTGTAGCTGCCCTTGTACTTGATAGTAATAATTATGATTTCGTTTCAGCTGCATGTGTAGATTCTCATTTAGAGAACAGAAATTTATAATTTTTTGGTCAATTGCTTCCTTGGGGTTCATTTTTGAGGCAGTTTTGGGACACTTCACCTCAACAATGGCGTCATCTCCTATTAACCCATCAGGACTGGCTCCGAAAATAGGATCGTCTTCATCAACGAACATTCCGCAAGGTTCAACCTGTGACACAAAAAAAATATGTTTATAAAACTGTAATTAAAAATGATGTTTTTTATTCATTGACATATAAACTAAAAATACTTTTAACATTAGTGTTAATAGTAAAATGACAGATGAGATGATGGATACTCAGTAATACAGATCTATCTAATAGAAACACTTCAAACAGATATTATAATCAGGATACCTACTCAAGAGGAATCATTTATAAAAGTTCACACATGTATTTGGCCGTTTGTGCAATTGGTAATACTAATTCCTTTTGAAGTTACAAACGAAGTAGTATTCAGTCGAACAGTAGAAGGTCATTCATCACTGACAAATAATGACATTCACAAATAAAGTGCGTTGGGGTTATTATAGTTGGAGCCTCTGCCTGTTCGAATCCTCATGATCTTTTAATTTTTTTAAATTGATTTTATTTTGCTTGTGGAGTTGATTCACTCGTTAACGCTCGTTTCGCAATATTCCCCAATCACAGAATAAAATGCCGCTTTAACACTTGTATCATAAATAACTATTTTTAATTAAGTATGTTATTAGAATATTACCCTATCATCAAAATCATTCTCCAGTTGTCTAATTGCAAATGGCTCATGTTCTGTTCCGTACTTGGTGTTTGCGTTTCCTCCAAAGATGGAATAAAGTAAGTTTTTTACCTTATTGGCACAAGATATTGTTTTTCGCATCTTACAAATGTCACCAAAATGTGAAGCTGTTAAGCGAATACTTCTCTCTTGTTGCCATAAAGGATTGCCAGATTAACCTCTTGTACTAAGTTCAATGAGTTTTATCTCTTCGGGAGTTTTTTTCAAAGAATTCAGAAAATCTTCTTTCTTCCGCTCGAACTGATCAGTAGATAAATCAGGATCAGGGATAGCATCTGGGCCATAATCCTTATCCGGCAGAGCATATTTCTTACTAGATTTTGGTGGAAGGTCTTTATTCTTGCGTCTTATCATTTTCCGAAGTTCACGTCTCCTTTTCATCTTTTCTACAAATCTTTTAGTATAAAATGGAACTTTGCTTTTTCCAATAATATTATAATATTCCCCAGCAGAGTTGAACGATATGGCAGCAGCTTTACAACGTGTCGCATAGGATCTTTTACGGGAATAGTTTATTCTTTTACCTCCAACAAACTTGCAAATGATGCTGTTGTACTGTTCGGCGATATTGGTGTCCTGGTCTGCTATCAAGCTGGCTGCATTGAAAACCAAGCGGTTGATGCACACTTCAATATCGTCCAATAGACCACATGTTCTCATGCTGGGGATATGATCAACTTCACCTAACTTTGGAGAACACTTGAAATATGCTATCTCCTGACATTTTTCATGCTGTCCGAATACATGTGATGGAACATTCTTGAGGTCTTTGCATAGGTTTTCAATTTTTTGGACCAACGAACTTTTTTCTCTAATCCTGGACATCGTAGCAAATTTTATTGAGGTGCGTAGTCTACGGGCACTGCTTTCGACTAGTTTTCTTAGGCCTGGAGGTACTGGCAAATTTTTCGAATTACTTCGCTTTCTAGCTGCATGTAAATTGAACTTTGTTTATTATCTTCATTTCATTGCAAGAATAAAAATAAAGTAGAAAACTATATCATATAATCAGATACCTACAACAAATTTCTCGGATCTTCTTTGAAAAATTCCTCATCATGTGATTACGACACTCAATTTTTTGTATAAGAAGAGTTCCATAAGGTCGAGCTTCCAGAAGTTTTTGATGAACACTGCTATCACCATCTCCAATTAGCTTGTGGAATATCAAACCATGCATGTCAATGCTTCGTTTGAAACCCTCAACTATGATATCGGATTCCATACTGGTTGATGATTCACTCCAATTTTTGTAGCATTTGTGCTCAGGTAAAGCAATATCTTTATTTACCGCGGAACGGGAGCACACGGCACAGAACTTATTTCTGACGCCAAGGAATAAAATTTTTCTCGTTCTAGCTCCAATTATACAGGCCTATGGAAAAATAGCCTAATTATAATTATACATATACATACAAATAATAATAATACAAATGAAGTAATTGTGGGGGTGCAGCTATATTGGGAGGGTATCAAATAAACTTTCGGAATGGTTTTATTCCTTCTTTAGTATCTCTAAAATGGAATTAACAATAATTTTTGAACGGATTAAGACATTAATAATTACTTAGAGTTTTCAGTTGATACCCTCCCAATATAGCTGCATCCCCACAATTATTTCATATATGTATTAGACCGTCAGCCAGTGACAGATTTAGGTGCCCCATTTTCGCATACAAGCCTCAAATAGGGTTGAAAAGTATATCGATTTGGAGTAAAATGAATATATTTTTACGAGTGGCTCCTGGGGATAACATATTGATATTTTTTTTTTGTTTCCCTCGTGTTTCCTAAATACGGTACGAAACTACAGGGGGTGATTCGTTAGGTCGTTTCAAGAAAAAAAGTTCCTATGAACATATGTCCGGAGTTGCTTCTTTTCTGAGATACAGGGTGTTGAATTTTTTTTTAACGCCCTGTATCTCAGAAACGAAGCATCTTTGGACATATGTTCATAGGAACTTTTTTTCTTAAAACGACCTATCGAATCATCCCCTGTAGTTTCGTACCGTAGTTAGGAAACACGAGGGAAACAAAAAAAAATATCAATTTTCGATATGTTATCCCCAGGAGCCACTCGTAAAAATATCTTCATTTTACTCCAAATCGATATACTTTTCAACCCTATTTGAGGCTTGTATGCGAAAATGGGGCACCTAAATCTGTCACTGGCTGACGATCTATATGCTTAGTTCAACTACGAATATATCAAATATACATGATGCTTTATATTCGGTGCACGCAGCAACTGGCTACCTACCACTCCTGAAGATGCATTATAATTCACAGAGTATGATCTTTTGCTCCAAGCCCCATCAGCTACAACGGTAATCATTGGTATACCGCTTCCATCGACCTATCCTAACTCCTGAGCTATTCGAGCCTCTTCTTGGCCTGCTTCCTCCATGACCTTCCAAGAAGTCTCTTCAGTGATATCAGCCACATTTTCGTGGTGTTGCTGATACGTAGAATTACTCATGAAAGGTACATTCAAAACAGAGAGCATTTCGTTCACTGTAGAGTAGCCACTTCCGGTTGAAACTGTGGCCAACGCCAAAACGCTATTTATGTCCATTTCTACGACGGTTTCTTCTATAAGTTTAATGTTTTTTTCGATATTGCACATTCTGCATACCAATATAATTTTGGTTTTCAAACCCATTCTATATTCATTAATTGGATACATATCACTGAATGTACAATCGAATGGTGGGTGCTTGGATATTTCTGCTAACTGCTTCAATAAATATCCGATATCTACCAAACGCCGCCCCTGAAGAGATATGCCAGTATAGAGGTTACTGAAAAAAAAAATAACATGTAGGTTCATACAAGAGATATCAGAACGAATAAATTTCTACCTCTGAAAAATATTGTCAGCCGTTTCCACATTTTGAACGGGTGAAGACACGGCAGGGACATCTTTGCTACACATGAACATCATCACTGAAATTGTCAAAATAAATGTTCGATTTATCTTCTGGTTCGTATGCTAACGTATCCTCAAAAAAGTACAACTAGGTATGTTTCGTGAAATAATAATGGATTACCTTTTCGGAACGTGAACAGATGCAGTTGGAAAAGTAGAAATATACTCTTCGCTGTCGGCAGTGACTGACTTTGTCCTAAAGAAAACGAAATAATTATTTGGCTACGACCTCCTAGAAAATATACTAGTAGGTAATCAATTTTTGCAAATAACACTCAATTAATCGATGTGTTTCGAATATCACACACTCGATGAGGCCAAGACAAATACAAAAATATGTGAAATTGTTAGACAGACATTTGATCAAATGAAAAAAAAAGTAACGCAATACAAGGGCTATCAATTGGAAAGTTTAATATTTTCAAAATAAATATTATCATTATAATTTTTTCCCGTAAGGAATATCCCAGCCAGGTCCGTTCAGTTATACCTATGAAAAAACAATGATTTCAGAGCATATGTTTGTCGAAAATATTATGCACTAAGTAGGTACTTATTACAATGCCAAACAATACTCTGGGAATACCTGAAAAACATCGAGATATAAATTGTTCCCCGAAAATTCTATTAACGAATGAAATTTAATGAAATAATTAATAATTACAAATTAAAAGGAAATATGCCCTTAAACAAAAATAATGGCATTATTAAGGGTTACCGGATTTTCCCAAAATTCTAAATCCCAACTTCAATTATACGTATTTTTTTGTGTTTGGTCGACGAAGAAATTAATAATGAACTTTTGAATATGCTTATTTGTAATCTAAAATTAGGGATATCCGAAAATGTCATAAAATCAATTCATAAATCATCTATGAATGAAACATGTGACAACCTGTATACCAATACCAACGATCTAGAGGTATACATTTGATACGTGTTAAGAAATGGGTATATACTTTTTGCTTTTATACATGTATCATTGAGTTACGAAGAAACATTATTATTAATATTCGATAATTTCATCATAATTCGCTGTATATGTAAAAGACAGAATGACGCGATTTTTTCTTCTTCTATGAATATAGAACCGGACATCAGTACTAGTTTTGTCATGCAAAAGAAACATTGCATGCAAAATTGAATTCCAATGAATTTGCCCTAACCATAGTTGTTCACTATGTAACCATAGAGAACATTGAATCATAAAGATGTTGTTCAAAAACTTGTATTCACTTAGGGGCAACTACCATTTTCCGTGATTTCAAAACAATTTATTGTAGATAGTTTTTTTTTTTGGGTGGAAAATTCGAGAATTAAAAAATCACCCCTCCGAAGAGTATTTTGCATGAAAGAGTAGAATAGTTCCAGGCGGGCATGGAATTCTCTTAACAAAATATAATTCATACACAACTCACCTTTTCAGGGATGCCTCTTTCAGAGCATTCCTACGGCTATGTCTTCTTTCACTTGGATACAAATATTTTCTCTCCTCAGCACCCTTCATTTGTTTTAATTTTCCCATGGTTTAAAATCACACAATAGCACTCAATTAGAACTAGACCGAACCAACAATAAACAAACATTCATACCGAAAGCGAATTTATACGAGAACAGGTAAGTATTTCAGGTCATAAGAAGTTCCTCAATATCATCAAATACCTAAATATACACCAGTAGGTAGAACCGAACCATAATCACTCATTCATATAATGAGCTATTGCTACAAATACCTGAAAAAGCATTAAAATAAAATATGCCCTAATAATAAGCCGCACGCCCTTGGATTATTTGCCGTGGCGATTGCAAACTGCAATGCATCCATCTCTATGGGAAAGGGTCTGTTAGCGGGCGACACTAATCGGGTGCCTTATAATGCATTTTTGACTTTCGCTCTCATTGGTTTAGTTTTCAATATTTCGAAATTAAAACGATATCAGTGTCCTTTATTCAAATGTACAGTTCCGGGAAACTCAATGATCATTATACTGGAACATATGAATATTGTTATTAATTCCGAAATTCAAATTAAAAAAAAAATTGTTTCCCGGAAAACACATTTTATTCTGAAACGGTCAGTGAAAATTGCAACTAAATTGGTTAACTAATGTGGATACTAGAGCGAAAGTCGTTTCAAGTGGGTATGGATCCCTCTTAAGTGATTACCTGAATTACCTAAGAGTTTTCTAAAAAAGGTGCTTGAACAGAGAGTGTGCTTGGAACTGAAGTTCCAAGGGTATGATTTGTTTGAACAGTTTTCAGTATCACCTGACACTTAGCTTTTGCAAGACAATTTTTAACATCTGCAAGTATTTTAAATTTAGTACTTCTTTGTGTGCAGTCAGTGAAAAATTCTACAGAAGATTTTTTATTTTGTTTCTTGTACCTATGTATATTTTTTTATCAATCAAATTATTTTTTTCACCAGTCACTATGATATTCGTCAATTTGCTAAGAGGTAAGATTTGCCTAAAAGCTTGATTAAGTGATCTCTTGTTACTTATATTGTTAGTACTCAGAGCCGTAACTAGGTGGATGGCGCCCATGGCGAATATGTAGGTTTGCGCCCCCTAACAATAGTAAAACCTCAGATAGCTAATATTATTCAGATCCAAAGTCATTTTGGCGTCTCCTGCGGGCTAGCGCCCGCGGCCAAAGCCTCCCTTGCCCCACCCTCGTTACGGCCCTCTTAGTACTGAACATTATAATCACATCACATCTTTCTGTCCATAAAGATATTTTCAGTTACAAGACATTGTTCTGCGTGCTTAGTGTTACCTTGTATTATTACATTTTGATTTTCCAGGGCATATCTGAGACAACAGAAAAATGTTCAGCATATTTGTCTCTTAAAACTAGTATTTTCTTTGAAGGATGTTCACTGGGACACTCGGTCGTACTTTGGATAGACTGCATGGGATAACTCCTTCTTCAAGTCCTTTACCTCTTCCTCTAGTCCATTCTCTTCAATCAATCTGATTTCATCAGTATTCGACCCGGATTGATATGGTTTGAGTAGTCCTCTGTTATATGAGATTGATTTAGCATTTTTGAATCATTGGTCTTATTTCCATGGGCATCATCACAAAAATGTCTGAAGTCTTATATATTATATTGATAGGCAGAATAATAATAATAACAGACGGTAAGGAAAGTAAATCGTTTGAGTACCTCATTCATGGGAAGATACAATCCCATTGTTTCATAAGTCAACAATGACAAATGACACTAACTCCTTCAATTTATTAGTCCAGGGTAACTGCGCCTAATTCCAGCCACTTCCAGTGGTCAGCCTTCCATATATTCTTATTCAAATAATAGTTGAATGAATAACATGAAAAAGTTGATTTTGAGCTTCCTGAACTCAGTCACACTGTGCAGTGTTGGCTGACTAAAAGGTGAGAAACTTTAAGAGTTTGTGAGTTATTGAGCACTTCATTATTAGGCTCCAACGCTCGAACAATAATGATTGTAAGGTTTATTTTTTCAGACATTGTCCAAATGTTTATTGAACAAGTATTCGAAGCTATTGAGGTCACAATAGGCCCTTTTTATTGAAATTTATTAGTGGCTGAGAACTGGTTCGTAAAATTCGCAGAATTCCTAAAGACAGCCACCTTGGCTGACTTTGAGAAGGATAATGGAAAATTGAAATATGCACCTAGTAGCACCAAGTAGTCAGCCCCATAACATTTTGTGGGTTAGTTAATGGCTGACTCGAGGTTTCAATATTCCAGTTCTCAGCCACCCGATACTGAATCATTTTTATTGTTTTTGCTCAGAAAAAAATGGCAGGGACAGCATTCATATAATGTGCGTAAATATCCGAAAGAATATACCAAGAAGGGCCCTATATATGGCTCTTCGTGTTATTTTTTTTTTTTTGTATTATGGAAGAGGCCCGTAAAAAATGTTGTACCCTGTGTCCGAGAATTACAAAAATGTGGTTTTTCATATAGGAAATAAGATATCTTCAACGCAGTTAGAAATATTTGTCACTTTAGACGTAAAAATAACTTTCAAAAATAATATTCCAGGGGAAAAGTGGTACCAATTTTTTCTGAAAAGGCATACATTTCAGCCTTGGGATGAGTGGAATGATTTTCTCGGCAGAATGAAAAAACTGCTTTCCCAATGGTTGTCTTTCCATTCGTGAGGCTTAACAAAGCTATAGTAGATAGTGTTCCAGAATAACGATAGTCGTTGCCGACCGATGTTTCATCCTTTACTACCTTAAACATTTCCAGCGTAGGCTTATTGTCGCAATCACCTATCAGAAAACAACTACAGTCCTGGCTGATACCACGACGGGTCAATACATTTAATTCAATAATTATAATCTAACAGAAACTTATGCAATGTACCTCATTGCAGAGGAAACAATTGCAATTGCTCCCTGTATCCAAATCACACTGAACCAAACCAGAATTATTCATAGAGTGGTTGGATGCAGAGTAACATTGTTTCTAAATATATCGCCAATGGGTTCAACGAGTGATGAAACAAATATTGGCTGTGGCTGATACCATTTCAAAGGTACTTTCCGTATCTCAAGGTATCATTTAGAGTGTTATTGAGAATAGTGAAAGTTTTGAGAAGTTATCTAGGATTCGATTCTTATATTCAGAATAGTAATTCCATTTGTGAATATTATTAATGTGTTCCGGGTTTTCAAGAGTTATATGGATTTAATTTTTTCGTTAATATTTCCTTACATATTTTTTACAATGCAAATGTTTGATAAAATGAAGTTTCAGCCAAATAAAATATCATTCTACCCTTTAGTGATAAATGCATGGTGGCTGAAATATCAATTTGAGTATAACGAATTAAAGAAAACTAGATTGTCTCAATAATATAAAATATTTCAGACAATTTATTGTGAAGAAATTTCAGTGACTTTCCTTAAGGTTTTACTTTTTATCTTGATCTCAAAATAAAATGTTACTTAAATGGCTGACTACTGGCTAATCTACCTCACCATAACTGAAACTAATTTGAATGAGTTATCCGTGTCCTGTCCTGTCCAATGTACCACAACTCGACAAAGGCAGGAGGAAATTAATGCAAGTTTGTTGAAACTGGGAGACGCGTATTCTTGCAATTTGGCAACGTCGTGTCGGTGGTCCGTGCCGTAGTCGATGCTTCGGGGTCGTCAACCCATCGTTTTTTCGCAGTGTCTGGCGCAAACCAGACAAGTTCACCAACACACAGTCATGCACACATCGTACAATTTGTCTCTCTCTCTCTCGATGCATACACATACCACCCTAATGTCGTTATGCAGTTTGATATTTTACTTTTTACCTGTTACCTGTCCGACATCCTTTCCACAATACAGGGATGATGTTATTAGATGATCTCGATAAAAGCATATTCGGAGTTATTTACGGAGTGATTTTGGTAAATTGTTTGTACGGCCTACAAAAATATTTGAGCATTTTCAATTTTCGAGATGCTTTTTGGGATGTTAGAGATTCATAATTATCTCAGTTCTTACCTCAACTGAGGTGGTATCTTGGAAACTTTGGTTTCTTCAATAATTTGAGAATAGCATCTGAACAAATTTCAAACTGACCTATCGATCTTTTGTTGTTTTGGTGGTGAAAAGAAAAAAATGCATTTGTTAAATGTCGGAAGTTTTCATAAAGGGTGTTTTAAAAATAATCAACCAAAAATGAAAACACTGACTAAAATAGATACCTCTATTGCTACAAATACTGACTGAGTGGTAGGGTGTGAAAAGTCAAAAGTCATAACTTCCTCTATTCAAATTCATAATGAGAAATTATAATATGTAGTGTCGTCGCCTATAGCGGTTATCATTTTGTCGTTACCTACATGCAATTTTTTCAGTGACGAAAGCGGACGTGTGATGTGTGTAGTCATGGTGGCAGATAAAATTTCTTGTTCGAATGAAGTTATCCCTTCAACCTATCGAATCTTTTTTTATTTTCAGGTATATTCGAGAAGGAAAGTTTCCTAAGATTCAAAAAATATCGTGAGGACGAAAAGGGTCTAGGCCGACGACAGAGTGACGAGTAGACTGAACTTGTTGGGTCAATTTGAATGAAGCTTATAACGATTTGGAAAGACCATCGTCCAAGAAAATACCTGTGGAAAAGAAGAGAATGACGGTTCTGCGAAGTATCAGAGAAGTAAGCGAATTCATGAGCGAGGTAAAAGCCTAAGTAATCGTTTATATCATAAGCACTTCCTAACGGATACTTCCAGTGAACTGTAATGAAACAACATGAATTATGTCGGAATTCGCCTGAAAAGTAATTTTTTTTCTCGATTATATTACTACTTTCTTACACCCAATAGTATTATTTATAGGTTAAAATCAGCATATTTCTTGTTTTTCCATTTCCAGAAATATTTCGTGGTGGCCTAAATATATACTCCAAGAATCTTTCAGGGCAATTTTTTGGGAGGGTTTTCTTCTAAAAAAAAACTATTCAAAGTTAGTGTTAGTGACATAATGAAATAATTTCATTCATTATAGTGCATGCATGTGGTGTGATTTTTATGAATGGAATGCTGTTCAAATATCATAAGATTTTTAGGAATCAAGTGCAATCTTATGAAAATAGTTCATACATTCCTTTCTCCTATAGAACAACCTTCATCTCAATCTGAAATTTGAACCAATAGTTTATTTAAGAACTATTTATGACTTCACAACTTCAAGTCATCATCACCAGTAATCAAGTTTTACTTTGCAGGATGTAATTACTAGCTACATTTCCATCTGAATGAACCCGTAGATCCGAACTTGTGTTTTTTAAATCATCACGAGTTTGTTTTTACAGGTACCTTCTGGTGGAAACTCCGTATATGTAGCATATGATGAAGTAATGAGGTTTCGTCAAGATAAGATGCTCGAAGAAATTTTATGGTTGGGTTTCATGTGAGGTAGTAGGTTGTATAGTAAGTATTACACCATTTAGGAGTACTGTACAGCCTGCTAACTTTCCTGATCTCAGTCCAATTCAACTATACTTCCATCCAAGTAGCCGTAGTCTTCGAAAAGATTTGATGTTTTGATATAAGTTGGTTTCTATTGCAGTTTTTTGTATTGAGTTTAAAAATGTTGTAGTCATCCTTACCAAATCAACTGTAGCTCCTAAAACCCTAAACGAATTCAGTTTATATATTAGTAATAAAATAAACATGCTGTCAAAATTTCATGCCCACTTACTTTCAAAAATGTAAAAACTAATTTTTTTTTACTATTAGTGACATTTAATGATTCTTATGTGGTCCTACAGTTTTATAAGTATCAGCAAAAATATATTTAAGTCACACATTATTCAAATAGTTTTTTGAATGAAATGAAATGAAAAAGAGTTTTCTTCAGCATAGATATACATGCTAAAATATGTTGAAATATTTTCTTTATTCGTTAGGTATTGTAGTTATATGCTGCTAAGCCATTTCTTCAACATCCTCCCATGTCGTGGTTGAAGGGTTTTGATCACAATTTCAACACACATTCATAGATATTTATACTTTTCCTATAGCGTTCCGCATGTCCCAGAACTCCGATACTTACAGAGTGAACTACCACCACATAACAAAAATTTAATGGGATACTAGTCTATCATGTAGAAATACACCTGTGAAATTTCAGAGTAATTCGGGAAGATTTATATAATTGAAAGGAATCTATTTTTTAACAATGAGCTTATCAAGTTATCTAGATGACCCGCCCTACCAGGATTGTTCACTGCAATAATCCTATACAATAGGGATATATTTGGGTCAAAAATCTATCAGGAAACAACTACTTTCCTTGCTAATACTACGACGAACGTTGAATTACATCCAATGAATTTTCGTGCAGAGTTCCTAACAAGGCGTAATAACGATTATCTGTAAGAATAACATGTTCCAATACTCAGAAGCACTAGATTGGAAGGTATAGAAATAATTTTCAATCGGAAAAATATTTCATCTAACGTGTATTTATGAGAACCAATAAACTATCATACAATTTCGAAAAATAACGTTCTGAAATTTCATCGAAACAATATTTAATCGTATTTAAAAACGTGAAAGTAACAAATTACAGGAAAAACATTCTGTAGAATCATAAAATTCTAGGCACCGAAATGTGTGAAGGCCTATTCAGATAAATGGGTGCCTACGCACCCACGCAGAGTTTATGAAACACGTGCAATTCAAAAGCATATGCATTTTTGACCAATGTGCCTGAAAACTGCAAGACCATTCACATACGTGCCTTTCTTTTGCGTTTCTATCACAAGGTCATATTTCCTTCACTTCTGTTTGAATTTTTCCAATACTGGAGGAACGACATTGAGTTTTTCAAATTATCCTGTCATATATTCCACTGAATCTTTCATTATGTGAACTACATCTTGTTCTAGGAAACGAAATCTAGCAGAAATACTGGAGTTAGCGAATAAATAATCAGAAAACATATGTTACCCAGAGAGCACAAAAACATCTCAGAGATGTTAAAAGTAAGACTTGTCGAAACATTAAACCTCCACTGAGATGTTCTGTTTATACATGAATAGAACGTGTATGTAACGGCAAATGTCCGCCGCACGGGGCTATTTTCAGGATGTTCCTGGGATATCACAAAGGGCATTTTTTCCTCGTTCTTTTGATAGCTTTTTCAAAGACACAATATAACATTTTCAAAGCTTTTTATCTACATTATATCACTGTATATAAAACATTTTTAGAGATGTTCCTTGTAATTCACAAAACTGGAATTATTTGAAAAAATTCGTCAACAACAAACAATATTGAAAATTTGGCATCAACAATGGGTTTCCTGTGATAAAAACTATACAAGGGAGTCTTTATATATAAATTAACTCCCTTGCGCAAGCGCGATCGCGGTACAATACTACCAATCTCTGTTAGAGTCTCGGTGAACGTCTCAAGGACGAACTATGATATGCCAAATAAAAACATTTACATGATTACATTTTGTTCACATCACCGAAACATTTTTATAGGCGTTAAAAAAAACGTCACAAAATAACAAAAACAAAACTTTGAATATCCTTCAGAGACGTCTTCGGAAAGTACATATTACGTCTCAACGAATCATCGGCGTGCCTACATTTTCGAAACATCACAAAATATCCCAGGGATGTTTGTGCTCGCTGGGTAGCGACTAAAGAATCAGCCTTGCAGTAAACGGTACCTGAACTCGTTATAAAACTTGCTCTATTATCTCCTAGGTGCCGCTGACATGTCAATGGGAGGAGTCTAATAGTTCAAATATCAAACAAAACCCACGGAACAAATTAGGATAGGTTAGATCCACCGTTTCAACTACTGACACGTGTCATTTTTATGTTCGAAATGTTCAAAAATTGTGGAATCCGGAAAGTCTTGTTACACAGATTAAAGTTTATAATATGTTTATTTAATATTTTCAAGATTTATGTTATCGTTAATACGGTAACGGACAATTATTCTTGGTTTATTGATCCAGCTGTTACAGCAGATTGCCCCCAGATCTGATGGGAACATAGTGTTGTGTAGTGTGGTTCACTTTCTACTGAGAAATTTTATAATATATCCTTCCTCATGAAATTGAAGTATTGTTTAGTAACAACCTACAAAAGTACCGACAAAAGTCACAAATTGTTTTGTATTCCCAGAGGTGAGTTCAAGATGATTTTGTTTATAGATTGTTAATCGGTAGATTGAAGAAACATTGTTCGTCTGGTGTGAATTGATTTACAAAAGAGATCTCGGACAAAAGGAGCCACATATGTAGGTTTTTGCTTATTGAACATTTATTTTTGTACAGAAAAGAGCAGCTCGTACATTTTTTAAAGTTAATTTTTCTGAGAAAGTTCGCAATGTGATACTTCTCACCATAAGTGCGTAAAAAATCAACTTGGCATAAAAACATCAATTGTGTGTAGAGTAATTTTTTACGCCGTGTTCATACATTTACGCATCCTTGAAACAAACTGTATTTTGCGTCAAATTTTAGGTACTAGGTAAGTATTTTTATTACTTCATACCAAAATTTTAACATGACGATACGGACACCTTGTATAATAATGCAAAAATCTTTATAAAGGGTTTGTTGGTTTGTTATCAATATATTCATGTCAGAAAGTTAGGTCCATTACTATATTTAACGTAAATAAGAGGTGTTTTATGGATATCTTTAATCAGTCATCTGCAAAATTGAAAACTTGTGAATGATTTATAATTTCTGCTGTTGAATATATAAAATGTGTTTTATAAAATTGTAAATTGTACATGTTTGTACCGTGCACCTGCATATCAACCAGTATTATGTTTCAATGTGTAAAATGAGACTTCCCGTGAATTTCAAATAAATAAAAAAGTATTTTTTCATAATTCAATAATTTATATTGTAAAAAAGATGAGAGTTTGTCCAATTTTTTTTATATAGTATTAATGAACTACAAAGTAATATAACACTAGGTACTGTCCTATAAAAAACTTGTGTATCCGCTGCAGAGATAGTAATGCATTATTATCAAAAATTCAATTTTCTTATATAAAATGACATTTTCTAATATAAAATGCCATTATACATGGATTTGTGACAACCAGATATTTTCAAGCAGTTCACAGGAAATTATTTTTTCAGGTTCTAATAACAGAATTAGAATTAGTAGCTGGTGAAATATAAATTATTATTGTACTGAAAGGAATAAAACATTATCGGAAAGGTTCCCAATATTCATTCAATTCATATCACGATGGTTCATTTTTATATTCTTTTCACAATTAAACAATAGAAATTAATGTACGGCTCTTGCAAAATAAAGTTCAATATTCAGTCATTCTGTTCTATATTCAGTGTTATGTTGGTTACTATATTATATACAAGGGACATATTATGTGTAAGCTGTGGTTCAGAATTTTTTCGACTTTTGAAAATCAGCAGCAGAGTTTGTAGAAAAATCGAAGAAAATTACATTTGAGACCTTCCGACAGTAAAAAAACAACTTCAAAACTCTTTTATTAAATTAAGGTATATAGATATATATATATATAAATATATATATATAGATATATAGATATATAGATATATCTACATGAAATCTAAAAATGCAACACTCCCCCTATTTCATTTAGATTTTGTATGTTCAGCAGTTTCCGAATAAATGAAAATTTCTCTTTGGTCAAAGGCTTCGTGAGAATATCGGCCAGTTGTAGTTTAGACTGCACATAATCGATTCTAATATTTTCATTTTCAGCAGCCTCGCGAGCGAAGTAATACTTTCTGTCAATGTCTTTCGTTCTTTTGAGGAATTCTGGATTTTTGGCAAGTTTAATTGCACTTTGATTGTCCACATTGACAGGATTCTTTCACTCCTACTGATAAAGCAACATACTCGGCTTCTGTGATCGACATGGCAACAACTTACTGTCTCTGAGAAGCCTAAGTAACTGGGAACTCGTTTTGAAGAAAAATATAACCACTTCTTGACTTCCTGGTATCTAAGTCTCCATCGAAGTCAGCATCTGTATAATCCATCAGTTCAATATTTTGTTTTCCAGTTTTTCCGTATCCAATAACATAGTTTGCAGTTGATTTCAAGTACCTGAAGATTTTATCTACAGCATTCCAAGTCTTGTTCTTCAATAAAGCGTCAATTTCTTCGTTTATTGCAGTTATCCATTTTTCCGATTGTCTTGAATTCATAGCTTTCTCAAAGGTGGCAGGGTTTTCAACCTCGGCAATCAATGCATTCAGGCAGTGATCTGAAGGTTTCAATTTCGATCGATCTCTTAGCTCGTAGCGTTCATGTCGGGAGTTATTTTTTTTGCTTTCCGTTAATTTTTCTGTGGAACCTTCGTATTCTTCCAAAATTTTGTTTTTGTTTTCATCAATTTCATTTTTGTTTCCGAATTTCAGTTCAAGAATCACCCTATCATCTTCTGGACATAATTTTCTGGGTTTATGACCTTCCACAATCTGAAAATGAAAAAATTTTTTAATCCAAAGAAATCTGTACAAGTGTAGAAGGGCAAATTAATTAATTTGCCCGATAAGTTACTGCGTTCACAAGACTGCTGTCTTGAAAGAAATTAATTTTTGTCAGTAACGTACCCTACACTGAATTTGCCTATCTGAAAAAATGAGATCGAATTAACAAAGAATACTTCTCTTTTTTTGAAAACTGTTGACGTTTCGGAGGCTGTATCTGCCTCCGTTATCAAAACTTCTTAGAAAGACGCTGAGAAAACTGAATTTGAATTGCGATTTTGGTAATAAGACCTTTCTTTGACAGGGTCAAATGAAATCTGTCATACATTCTTTTGATTGACATTTGGTATCTTGATACATAGGGCGTTCGGTATCAATCAATCACCATTCTATTAGTTCTTATTTCATCTCTGAGGAGAGGTAACCAGGTGCGGTCCATTTCGATGGAATTGGTTGATAAGCATTGTTCGATAAAAGAATGCACGCAGTTTCCTTCAACTTTCTTTTTTCTTGATTTGATTCTCTCAATAAAATTTTGGTATTATTCCATTCCATCATATGATCGCCATCAGATGTTAGAATATGTTCGGATATTTTCGAACCCGTTATTTTTCGATTTCTGATGTAACTTTTATGTTCTTCCTGGCGCACAATCAATGGTCTTGATGTTTCACCTATATAACTCTTACCACACGAACAAGGTATGTTGTAAACACAATTTTTTGAACATTCACCAGCTTTTTGGGTTTTGTATGTGTGAGTATTGATCTCAATTTATTGGTTGTTTTAAATGTTGTTCTTACATCATACCTATGGCCAATCCGTTTTATCTTTTCAGACAGTCCAGGGACATAAGGTAACTATAATATTGTTTGTTGGATATGTATGGAGATGTCGCATGTCAGTGTGTTGTGTTGTTCGATTGTAAAGTGTAGTACTATTTTCAATTTCATTAATGGTTTTTTTCACGAATTCATTTGGATAAACATTTTCCCTGAGAACGGACTTTATAAAATTCAATTCTTCTTTCAGATTTTGTGTTGAATTGCAAACCACTTGTGCCCTGTTGTAAAGACATTTGACAATTCCCCTTTTCACGCTGGTGTGGTGATTTGAGTTATAATGGAGATATCTATTGGTATGTGTTTTCTTTCTATAAACAGTTGTGTTAACTCGAGATGTTGATTTTTTTATCAAAACATCTAAGAAAGGAAGTTCATCATCTTTTTCTGTTTCTAATGTAAATGTTATCGTTGGTTCTTGTTTATTAATGTAATCTAAGAACAATTTCAAGTCATCTCTACTCTGATTCCAAACAGCAAACACAGCATCAACATACCTCCACCATACTATGGGTCCATTCTGGTACGTTTCAATGAAAAATTCTTCAAAATATTCCATAAATATATTACTCAAAATGGGTGATAATGGAGAACCCATTGCCATACCAAATTCTTGTTGATAAAATTCATCTTTAAATTGGAAATACGTTTTTTCAGTACAGAGTTTTATGAGTTCAATAATAGAATCGACATTCAATTTTGTTCTATTATTCAATGATATGTCTCTTTCTAATTTAGATTTGACAATTTCTAGATTTTTTTTAATTGGAAAATTTGTGAACAAGCTTTCAACATCAAAACTAACCAGAATATCTGTATCATTGATTTGTAATTCATTTAGTTTTTCTAAGAAATGTGGAGTGTTTTTTATAAAACTATTTCCATTACCAGATATCGGTTTTAAAATATTGAGTAGGTATCTTGCAAGTTTTTGGCATGGAGAACCAATGGAACTAACAATGGGTCTCAAGGGATGCGTTGGTTTGTGAATTTTTGGTAATCCATAGAAATGTGGGGGTTTACTGTGGTGAGAAATAAGGTTTGTGCGCTCTCCTTTTGAGAGCATATCTTTGTATTTTGCAAGGGTTCGATATGTTTTGCTCTCTATGGATGAAGTTGGGTCACCATTCAGTTTTTTGTATACATTTTTCACTGAAGAAGTGTTGTCTTCATTTAGTATTTTATAAGTGGTGTTAGAGATCAATTGTGTTAGTTTGTGTTCGTAATCTTCTGTATTCATGACGACTGTGGCATTTCCTTTATCAGCCGGAAGTATTTTAATTTTATCATCTGATCGAAGAGATGTTATTGCACTCTTCTCATATGTATTTAAATTACTTCTAGAATGATAAGGTTTTGTCAGTGAATTTTTGCAGTCAGATCTGTAATCACCAGCTATTTCAGCTGGTAAACGCTGGGCTGTTGCCTCTATGGCAGTGACCATTTCAAGAGTTGGTATAACTTTGGGAGTAACAGCAAAGTTCAATACCTTCGCTAAAACAAGTTTCTCATGTGTATTTAAAGTTCTAGAGGATAAATTGATTACAGTTCTTTCAGCAAAAGTTTTGGTGTTTCTTGTGTTATTTTGGTATTGTTCTTGTTTCTTTTGTAATAGTTTTCTGAATTTTCCTTTGTGTATTTTAATTTTGTTTCGATTGAATGAATTATAGGAATTTTGAATACAGTGACTCATATAATTGAAATCATTTTGGATCATATCTTGTTTCATGATTTGCTCCAAGTTATTAATTGAATATACTAAATTTACCTTGTTCTTTCTGTGGAATTGAATTCTTTCTCTTACCATTGCGTGGCCTGCCCTTTCAATTATTCTTCTATATTGTTGACTATCATATGGCATTTTCAAAATAAAACTTCTAGGAATGATCTTATTACCTCGACATCTACATAAAAAGGTTAAACTACTGTGAGAACTTGCTAATTTTTTGTACAGATTTTCCAGTTTCTTGAAATTCCTAACATACTGCGGCCCATACCGTCCTTGTAAATATTGATTGAAAGTTTGCTTTTGTGGAGGAAATCCAGTTCTTGACATAATTTTTTGGGTTTATGACCTTCCACAATCTGAAAATGAAAAAAATTTTTAATCCAAAGAAATCTGTACAAGTGTAGAAGGGCAAATTAATTAATTTGCCCGATAAGTTACTGCGTTCACAAGACTGCTGTCTTGAAAGAAATTAATTTTTGTCAGTAACGTACCCTACACTGAATTTGCCTATCTGAAAAAATGAGATTGAATTAACAAAGAATACTTCTCTTTTTTTGAAAACTGTTGACGTTTCGGAGGCTGTATCTGCCTGCGTTATCAAAACTTCTTAGCATTCAGAAGAACATAAAAGTTACATCAGGAATCGAAAAATAACGGGTTCGAAAATATCCGAATATATTCTAACATCTGATGGCGATCATATGATGGAATGGAATAATACCAAAATTTTGTTGAGAGAATCAAATCAAGAAAAAAGAAAGTTGAAGGAAACTGCGTGCATTCTTTTATCGAACAACTGCTTCTCAACCAATTCCATCGAAATAGACCGCACCTGGTTACCCCTCCTCAGAGATAAAATAAGAACTAATAGAATGGTGATTGATTGATACCGAACACCCTATGTATCAAGATACCAAATGTCAATCAAAAGAATGTATGACAGATTTCATTTGACTCTGTCAAAGAAAGGTCTTATTACCAAAATCGCAATTCAAATTCAGTTTTCTCAGCGTCTTTCTAAGAAGTTTTGATAACGGAGGCAGATACAGCCTCCGAAACGTCAACAGTTTTCAAAAAAAGAGAAGTATTCTTTGTTAATTCAATCTCATTTTTTCAGATAGGCAAATTCAGTGTAGGGTACGTTACTGACAAAAATTAATTTCTTTCAAGACAGCAGTCTTGTGAACGCAGTAACTTATCGGGCAAATTAATTAATTTGCCCTTCTACACTTGTACAGATTTCTTTGGATTAAAAAATTTTTTCATTTTCAGATTGTGGAAGGTCATAAACCCAAAAAATTATGTCAAGAACTGGATTTCCTCCACAAAATCAAACTTTCAATCAATACCCTATCATCATTTCGTTCTACTCTCACTATGTCATCTTTTGTTTCTACAAACTTCATATTGGCACTGACGTAGATTTTTCTTCTTTTAGTATCCAAAAGTCTATAATTGATGGATTCTTGACGAGTTCTTTTGGTCAATGCATGTAAGCAACAGCACCAAAGACGCTTTTATGTTTTATGTTGGGTTTCATGCCAAACAATTTCTCATACGGAGTTCCATCAGCAAGCTGTCTCGAAATTGTTCTGTTGAGAATGTAAACTGCTGCAGTATTTACAGCTTTAGCCCATAAATCACAAGAAACATTTCGTGCATATAACATTGATCGTGCACTCTCGGTAATAGTTCGTATTTCTCGCTCAGATCTCCCATTCTGTTCATGAGCATATGGCGCTGAAGTTCCATGAACAATCCCGTTTTATTTGAGAAAATGTGTCAAACGTTTGTTGATATTATTTTCCACAGTCAGAACAAAGTATTTTGATTACATTTCCAGTTTGTCGTTTCACTAGCTTCTCGAACTCTTTAAATTTCTCACAGAATTCACATTAATGTTTGAGAAAGTATACTTCCAGGAATTCGGTACAATCATCTTTAAAAAAACAGAAACTACTTCGATCCACTTATCAAAATAACATTCATAGGTCCGCATACATCTGTATGAATGAATTCTGCAGGTTTTTCAGTTCTCGGTCTGCTACTTTTGGCAAAACTTCGACGGCACTGTTTACCGAACTGGCAACCCTCACAAAAAAAAATAATCGCCTCCTTCTATTCTCGCTCCTTCAACTGATCCACTTTTGATTGTATCGCTTACTGACTTCTTATTGATATGGCTGAGCCGTTCATGGCATAACTTCAGAGTAGCAACTGCAGCTGAATTACAGTCAAGATTGGCTTTCACTTTCAACAGCATTCGGAAAATATTTCCTTGCTTTGTACCTCACATGATAACTCTCCTGCTGGATTAATAAATTGGTCCTTCTTAGATATCGTGGTTAATCCTTTTTCTGTGATCTTTCCAACATATAGCAGGTTTCTTCGTAATTCGGGTATGTAGAGTACATCACAGAGAATTTTTGCTTTCCATTCTTTGTTCACTAAAACTTTGACTGAAATTTCACCAATGCAATGAACTTTATTATCAGCTACCCGCACAACGATGTTCTCTTGAAGGGGTTCCAACGACGGGAACCATTCGCACCGATAACACTTATCGGCACTTGCACCTGAATCTGCTAACTAAGCATCGTCGTTCTCTTCAGTGTTTGCTATCAGTAGTGACAGATCAACGTGATTACAGATAAGAGCTTTGGCATTCTTTTTTCTGGAAGAATTTCTCTTTTCGCCGTTTTTCCTTCTCTTCGGACATTCTCGCCACCAATGACCAGTGAGCTTACAAAATCCACATTCAGTTTTTTGTTTTAGATTTTGTATTTTCTGTTTCTGTATTGCACCTCTTCTATCATATGGTTTCATCACAGGGACTGTATTTAAAGCGCTAACGAATGTTCGTTTTTCTGTCTGTTTGGAAATTTCTGCTCCTCTTTCAATAGTCGTGCTATTAGTTCAGTGAACGTTTGCTTTGTGGAATCAACAGAATCTCATGCTGACACGAACATGTTATACTGGGAAGGAAGACTGTTTATGATTTTAGATATCTTTGCAACATCCGATATCTTTTCGCCCATGTCTTCGAACTGATT
Organism: Chrysolina haemoptera; assembly: GCA_958298965.1. Lineage (NCBI taxonomy): Eukaryota > Metazoa > Arthropoda > Insecta > Coleoptera > Chrysomelidae > Chrysolina > Chrysolina haemoptera. The sequence goes on from OY282584.1 coordinate 27,990,668, forward strand.
TATGAGTAATTCAACTTCACATCTCTCATTCTGAGGTCATAAAACTTCTAATACATAATGTGCTTGGTGTTCATGAATGGTTTTCAATTTGGTCCACATCTCTGGGGCAATTCATTTAAGGAGAAAGCTGTTCTTCTCAGATGGTTATAACCTTTCTCCAAATTCTTAATTTCAGCTGTATTCGTCTGGGTGACTTCAGGTTTATTTTCAGCTCCCGTCACAATGTTCAACAATTCATTGGCACGTAAGGCAATGGGAGTGCTAAATTTCCACTTTTGATAGTTGCTACCATCGAACTTCACAATTCTCAAAGAATCTATTTTGTCAGATATTATAGAATTGTCAGGAACGTGTTTTATTTCAATAAGCGTCTTAGTGAAATCTCGCAAATTTCTCGATTTTCTTCAGCAAGACCAGCTTCAGTATACTGAGCCTATAACCTTTTGAAAATCAGTATCAAAATCAACAGCAGAGTTTGTGAAAAAATCGAAAAAAATTACATTTGAGTGAAAATTGTCAAGCTGTGTGTACGTTCCAATGTAATTGGATGAAGAAAAGGTTTGTATTTCGTGCAGAAATGTATTTATAAAATCATAGCAAAGCGCTTTCGACTATAAAGTCATCATCAGTGCGTACCTGTAAGTAAGTGACATTGAATTGAATTAAAGAAAGGTTGATAATGTGAATTTTGAAAAATTGAAAAATTACTTACTCGTCAGGTGTGCAAGAGCCAGACCATAAAAATATCATGTGTCCATAGGACCATGTAAAAATTCAAAACGGGACATCATATGATTAACATTTTAAAAAATCCTTATTCCAGGATTGAGTTGGATAAAAGTTGCAACAGGCAGAGTAACACATGTCTACTGAACTTAGTATACTGTCAAACTAAATGAAATTGACATTGTGTCAAAAGTTGACAATGACAATGACTGAGAACAAAAAGTATTTTACCCCTTCACCACACAAGTAATTTAATTCCTAGATGCGCATTTCGATAACAAAGTTACCTTCATCAGTAGGATTACTAAACTGTTTAGTTTTAGTTTAGTAATCCTACTGATGAAGGTAACTGTTTAGTTTTAGTTTAGTAATCCTACTGATGAAGGTAACTTTGTTATCGAAATGCGCATCTAGGAATTAAATTACTTGTGTGGTGAAGGGGTAAAATACTTTTTGTTCTCATTGAGTGACACCACAGGCGTCCAATATCCCATTTTCGAATGACAATGACGTTTGGCTTCGAACATGAACTTCTAGAAACACTGATCTATGTTTTGAAAATTGTTGAATGACCAATTAGTCAAATTGATCTATAAATCTATTTATAGTTCTGTTAATCCAAACCCAAGGAAATATGACAAACCGGGAGAAAGGTCTAATGCAGCATAGAAAATGACCTATAAATATAATGATATGTGCTTTTGAAATTGATAAATGACAAGTTAGTCAAATTTTGTGATTTAATCATGAAAATGTTTCAAGGTGACAGAACCAAAGTTACAGAAACTTTTATAGTCTAATGAGAACTTTTTAAAACGTCAGCTCTAAGATTACCATGAAACAAACATGATTACTTCATATTATTATTATTAGTTCAGCATCCTTGGAAACTAGATTAAAGCATAAGATCTTGAGATAAGTCTGATGAGAACTTTCCCAATCTCAAATATGGTAACCAAAATGATGAACCCATACCAGAAAATTTTTAAAATTTTTTCCAATAACTAATTGATCTGTAAGTCTATTTATAGTTCTGTTAATCCAAACCCAAGGAAATATGACAAACCGAGAAAAAAGCCTAATGAGAACTTCAACCCGATGTGCATAGAACCCGGCTTAAGACAGAATCTCTTGGAGGTTTGTGAAACCAATTCAATGCTATGGATCATGGGACAAGTCTAATGAGAACCTTCCCAATCCCAAAGCGCCAAAAAGTTAGCCCAGAACCAAGAGGCACTACAAACAGAAAGGATTTAAGAAATTTTCAAATTGTTTCAGAAATACTCAATTCAGTAGTTCTATTAATCAAAACCAAGGAAATTGCTGAACCAAGAGAAAGTCTAATGAGAACTTGACATGGCACAAGCAAAAGCCCAAGCTCAAGAAAAACAGAACCTGAAGTTGAAATTATAAGTTTTAAATTGAAAGCAATAGTTTATGTTCTGAGAATTGAAAGGAAAGTCGAGAGGGAGGGAACTGAGCAAACTGCAAAATGGTTTCAAGCAATATCATCACCGAGAAAGAATTTAAGAGCAATTGAATATGTAAATAATTTAAATTATTTACTTTAAACGTCGTTGTTTCCTTGATAATCTTAGAGCTGACGTTTTAAAAAAGTTTTTAGTTCTCATTAGAATATAAAAGTTTCTGTAACTTTGGTTCTGTCACCTTGAAACATTTTCATGATCAAATCACAAAATTTGACTAACTTGTCATTTATCAATTTCAAAAGCACATATCATTATATTTATAGGTCATTTTCTATGCTAACTTCATTGTCATTGTTAACTTTTGATACAATGTAATTTTTATTAATTTAGTTAGACAGTAGACTAAGCTTCAGCAGATATGTGTTACTCTGCCTGTTGAAACTTTCTTAAATCTTTTCTGTTTATGGTACCTCTTGGTTTTGGGATACCCTTTTGTCGCTTTGGGGGGTGTGAAGGTTCTCATTAGACCTATCTCATGATCCTGAGCATGGAATTGGTTTCACAAATTACCAAGGGACTGTGTCTTAAGCCTGGTTTTGTGCACTTCGAGTGGAGGTTCTCATTAGACCTTTCTTCCGGTTTGTCATATTTCCTTGGGTTTGGATTGACAGAACTATAAATAGATTTACAGATCAATTTGACTAATTTGTCATTCAACATTTTTCAAAACATGGATCAGTGTTTCTAGAAGTTCATGTTCGAAGCCAAACGTCATTGTCATTGTCAACTTTTGACACAATGTCAATTTCATTCATATTTCATTTAGTTTGACAGTATACTAAGTTCAGCAGACATGTGTTACTCTGCCTGTTGCAACTTTTATCCAACTCAATCCTGGAATAAGGATTTTTTTAAATGTTAATCATATGATGTCCCGTTTTAAATTTTTACATGGTCCTATGGACACATGATATTTTTATGGTCTGGCTCTTGTACACCTGACGAGTAAGTAATTTTCAATTTTTCAAAATTCACATTATCAACATTTCTTAAATTCAATTCAATGTCACTTACTTACAGGTACTCACTGATGATGACTTCATAGTCGAAAGCGCTTTGCTATGATTTTATAAATACATTTCTGCACGAAATACAAACCTTTTCTTCATCCAATTACATTTGAAACTTTCAGACAGTAAAAAAAACAACGTAAAGACTATTTCATTTATAAATCACCTTGACAACATATAATTAAGGTATATAAATATATTTTCATAAAATCTAAAAATCATGTTTTTTCAAGATCATTTTTCTATATATGGCTCGATTAGCCTTCTGATTCTTGGTTCAGAAAATCCAAGTTATATTGTGTCCTGACTTCTGGCTGTTTTCGACACGTGAAGTTTTTAAAAAACTGGCCTCTTCAGGAGAAAATTGTTTGAAATATGGAAACCAAATTCTAAAAGCAGTTACAGTCAATCTTATTAAAAGCTTTTATTCAACTTGATTCGTGCATCTGTCTGGCTTTCTGTTTACCTGTCTATCTATCTGTCCATTTTTCAGGCATTTGCTGTAATCCGATGTAGCTGAAATTGTGCCTCCTGGAGTCTATGTATACCAAACATACATAAAAATTCGGAAACTCCGGATTCTGTTTCGGACGTCCAAATATATGGCGACCGACAAAAAATCTGTTGCCCACCCTCTCGAAAAAAGTTGTGAAAGCTCGCAGAAGTCAAATTGCAAAAACGTTAAAGTAGTGAAAAACATAGGTCCTTCAAATTATTGCTCTGTGAAGGCTAGATAGAGAATGCGTAGGAATTCAGAAACATTTTCAACGATTTCGGAATTGTTAATTCACGAGAAAACAATTGTTGGTGTGGGGAGTTCAGACCACACTCCTTTTCGAAAATTCTTGCAAATTCTCACAAAAATAAAATGGGAAAAATCAGTGGAGTAGTAAATATCAATTTGAAGAAAATTTAACACCCTGCTTTCCTGAGGCCTGAAAGTTAAAGCATAGGAAATCGAGAACAATTTTTAACGGTATGGGACCTGTGAAATAATGGCAAAAAAATGTAGGTAGCGATACTACGGGAATACCGCCTCATCGGGAATAGTGGTGCTGGGTAGAGGAGATTGGTAGAAGTCGGTTCGGTCGCTGCAGAAGCTGGTCTGCCATTCAGTTGTGACGTAATCGAGATTGATCCTCCGTAAAGATGGCGGATTGTCAGTAGAGCGCGCCAAGTAGTGAAATGGATATTTGATATATGCAAAATAATGAAAAAAAGTTTGTTAGACTGATGGATCGAAGTGAGCTGACCGTCCATCTCCAGATTACGGTGCCGCATCGTTATACACTAGGCTATCAGACCTCGAAGTTGGCTGAAATATGGTTAAACAGCGCGCGCGAAGGATATGTCAGTACACAGTGTACGTCAAAAATCATAAGGTATACAGGGTGTGTCACAACACATCAATAGACATAATTTAAGAGAGAAAACTGGTGATTGTTTGTTAAATGTTATACCAGCTGTGATGAGAACCGTCATTTTTGACGCGTGACGCCCATTGAACCGTTCAGTCTTTCGTCCGGCCGTTTGTTTGGAAACGAAAAATATTTGTCATGTGTGGGTGTCTAACTCACGATCCTGTTCAGAAGCCGCAGTGAAGTCAACCCAACGTTCCACGGTTTTGAAAAGCGTGGTTACTAGCGTTCCACGGTTTTGAAAAGCGTGATTAGACAGCATGCTTTCAACAAGTTCAGACGTATGTTTTGCTATCAAAAACAGGACTGAATTCATTGATAAACACGTAGATGGATGCAGAAATTGTAAAAAATTGGTAGATCGGAGGAAGTGTTTGGAGTCAATAAAAAACGATGAAACGAATAAAGGACATTACAAAAGTTGTCTTTGGTCAAATTCCAACGTTAGATGTGGTCCTGATACACGTGGATGTTATTTCATATACCGGTACGTAGAAGAAGCGAAAGAGTTGTGAAAAGTAATAGGAGGAGACATCGGCGGTGGCGGAAGGGATGATGATGTTGGATAAAGTTTTGACGAAGAAATAATTAGGAATACAATGACATCCGCAGAATACAGACGTAAATTAGAAAAATTCGAGAGACGTGTCCAAGAATTAAATAGGAACATTCAATTTTATGAAGACAAGGAAAATGTTTGAAAGAAGTTGAATAATTTGGATATTCAAGAAAAAGTGTTCAATCGAAAATTACCTCAAACAAGATACCCATTAAGAAGAATCCAGCCTCACATCATTAGAGAATATAACGTCACCGATACTGAAAATGAATTTTGTTCTGTCAACTGCAATAATAAATAATATTTTATATGTTAATGTGCCAAATGGTGTGGAATTCATGGCAATATGTGTGAAGGTTAATAATTTTGAATATGGATGTCGAAAGAGAACCAAATAATGGAAATCGATGCGTTCAACAGCAGTAAATGAGGGCCAGTTAGCAATTTTTGCAAGCACACTTCCAAGGAATGCAGCATTTAAGTATAAATTGAAGCTGATATTCCAAAATCTTCGAGAAATAGACATAGAAACCATTGAATTTGATCCAACAGAGCGAGAGAAAAAGAAGACGCAAATGGAGTTTAACGTTTATAGAATTCTAATCATAGTTTTTACGATACTGGCATTCATTTTAATGAAGGATGTACAAGAAGTAATTATGGAATTTAAGGAAAAAATATGTAAAATGATTCAAATGAAAATTACTGCAAATTGTATTTTCACATAATTTTTTTCACCTTTATAATCAGTTGTATATGAAACACAATATTCAGGTCATTCTTATCGCAAACCACAAAAATCCAATTATTATGCCGGAAGTCATATCGCAATCCACAAAACGGAAAAAATGCAATCATTATGCCGGAAGTTGATAATCTTTTGGCATTGAAATGTGGTAATCGAGGTAAGGTTATCAATTATTAGTAGAAAAATCCAGCTGTCATTCTTGCATTATTTGAATATGTTCATGGGAACTGAGATTTGTCGTGGAAATTTGTGAAAGGCTGCGCTGTCGTCGACTGCGAGTTGCTAGAGTGGGTTTGCGTTATAAAACCAGTCGGATCATCTCAGCAGCATCATTATCCATCCAAAGAGTACTAAATTAGTTCCTCATCGTATATCAAGTCTGTTTGTGTGAAGTTATCTCCAGAAAACAAAGTAAGTTTTGATTCATTTTTATTTGAATGTGAAATTGAAATTGGTTTGACTAGTTGCGTGTGTAAATTCAGTTCTTATTTTGAGATAATTCAAACAGAATTTATTGTAAATTTGAGACAAAGTGATTGAAAAAATTGAATATTTTCAAAATTCACTATCACTATTTTGAATCGGGTTTGAAGGCCGTCGTGGTTTGGAATACTTTCCTAACGTTTCGCTAACGCCAGTGGCTAGCTTCTTCAGAGGTCTGTTCATCTTCGTTCTACTCCGATGACTGAGCTAGGTCTGACTCTCAAGTCATATTTATGGGTCGTAAGGTAGTTCTGGGTATTAATTACCTGGGTCGCATTTGCACTTGTTATTGTGGTAGTCGAAAACATCTCCTTATTACCTGCTGTCATTAATTCGTTACTTAATGATGTTTTCGACTACCACAATAACAAGTGCAAATGCGACCCAGGTAATTAATACCCAGAACTACCTTACGATCCATAAATATGACTTGAGAGTCAGACCTAGCTCAGTCATCGGAGTAGAACGAAGATGAACAGACCTCTGAAGAAACTAGCCACTCGCGCTAGCGAAACGTTAGGAAAGTATTCCAAACCACGACGGCCTTCAAACCCGATTCAAAATAGTGATAGTGAAAATTTCGGCCGCGAAAGCCATAGCCAATTTATTTTCAAAATTGAAATGGGTCATGTGTGTGTGTGGTTCAATTTCTTGTTGATTGCATGTTAATTCATTTAGTTATTGAAATATTTTCTTTTTGAAAAAAATTTCAACCAATCGATTGTATGTTTTAATAGATGGATCTTACAGCAATAATCCAGCAGTAGCAAATACAAGCCGACAATTCCACTCAAGAACCTACCAATCAACGTGCCACACCCCATCGGAAACATTAGCGTGGTGCAGACCCGGTACGGCGAAGCAATTGCTGTGGAATTGGAGGAAGTCAGCGTGTTTTGCCAAGAAGGGTGAATGCTGTGATCAAAGAGCAGTTGTCAGCGTTCAGCTTAAAGAAGTCCCAACTGATACATCTGGGTACTGTAGGATCCATATTCAAAGCCATTAGCTGGATATGCTTTGAAATCAATTAGAACACATATTCGAAAATGTATTTTGGCAATGAAAAAATATTAATTTTCAGTGGGGCAAAAACGTAAAATTGTTACTAAAATTGGCGAATTGAAATGAATGAGATTTTATTTCAAATCAATGAATAGGGATGCTAAGCAGAAGCGTGCAGTTCGATGGCTAGATGTGAATTCAGTGTTCAAGTCAAGAATTCAAACAGGGCTCATTGTAAATTTGGGACAAGAAATTAAAGATTTTTGTAAGGATTCATTTAGATTGGTGAAAACTAAAATTTTGAAAATAATAAATTATTTTGCCATGCTAAAAGTAAATTGTACATTTTGCTGTGATTTTATTATGAATTGGGAGATGGTACACTGAAAACATTTCAATACACCAAATAAGATTTTAGACGCAGGAACGGATTCAACTGATTGATTTGGAATTAATATTGTCGATATAATTTTGAATAAACTTGGTAAATATTCGGAAAAAAACAGTGGATGGGCGTTGGGTCAGATCATTTCTTTGGAAGTCGCCATTAATAAATATGAAATAGGTAATTGTTCATCATTCATTAAATTGCGGAGAGTATTTTGAAAAAAAATGCATTTATCAATATTAAGAATATAGATTCTTCATGCTTTTATTGGAGTATACTTAGCGCGCTTTTTCCAGTTGAATCTGTAGAAAACACTGATAGAACTTCATCGTATCCTCATTTTAGTACTGTCCTGCAAACTGAAGATTTAGATGCACCTATGCCCCTTCACGGCAAATAATTTTATACAGTAGCACCCGTACGATTGACTTCTGAAAAGCAAGAACGTCATGTAACTTTTAATTCAAAATATTCATTTTCCGAAATTGAACGACTATGATGCTCCGACTGTTGATGATGAGAATATTGAAATAACCTACCATTATTGTCAAATCGAAAATATGTCCAGATTATTATTTATCCAAATTGATAAGCATAAGGAAAAGAAATATTTTTGTAATAGATGTCCCAATCATTTTCATAGTCAACAAAAATTAGATGAATATATTGTGTTGTGTGAGGATATGAATTAGTGCAAAATTTCTCTGCCAAAATATGACTTTGTTGAATTAAAAAATCACATACAAGCAAGAATGCCCGTTTATAATTTACGCTATTTTTGAATCACAGTTGGAAAAATGTAATGGCAAAATTTCTGAAAAAACTTTAAAGTACCAGCATCATGGAGCGTTCAGTGCAGGCTTTTATTTCAAGTGTGCACATGACGATTTTCTGTCATTTTATAGAAGTTATCGGGGTGCTGACTGTATGGAATGGTTTGTTGGACAAATGATAGGAAATCCCAATATTATTGATGCTAGGGTATGCCATATTTGCGAGAATGTAAAGAAGGATATCACTGTAAAAGATCATAATCATTTTTCGGGGGTGTTTCAGGGTTGGAGTCATCAATCTTGCCACATTGCCTTCAAGAAGTTTTTATCGTTCCAATTGTATGCCACAATCTTTCGGGATATGACAGCCATTTCATAATAAGATAAGTATCCAAACATAACCGCGTGAGTGTACTTTCAATCAATAGGGAAAAAAAATGTATGGAAAAGCTATGTGTGAAACCTTACCATACGGAGGTTAAAAACTTATTTTTCTTGCAATATTTTTATGAGAAAGAAAAAATCATCTGAAATAACCAGAACGAACTAACCTAACTATAGCGTACCAAAAAACCTAATGATTTTTGGAATACTATACCTACGTAAGGTTGGTTCATTCTGATTAGATGAGACGAAATTTATTGGGTTTTTAAAATATATATATATATTCAATTGAGAATTTTGATATAGAAAATAAATCGTCTGATCTAACCAGAACGAAATAACATTGCCTATGCATGGATGTTATACCTACGAAAGGTTAGGTCATTCTGGTTAGATTAGGCGAAATTTTTCGACCATTGTCAAAATGTCAATGGTCGGGTTATGTCTATAGAAGTGGGGTGTGCTGAAGCCAGGCTTTTCCAGTGTTGAGCAAAACAAGGTAGGTTAAATAATGTTTTCATTTGAATGTTGGCAAAATAATATATTTTTTTAAATCAAATGACTTTGATTTATACATCTAAACTTGACAGTCACAGTTCAAAGACTTCTAATAATTAATTAAATAAAACACTCAATTTTTTTTTTTTTGTTTTTCATTTATTACATGAATCATAGACAATTTCATTTTTATAATAAAATAAATATTCACATTGAGCATTAACGTACATACTGTCTAAAGATGAAGCTTGACAAAAGCCATCTATAATTTCTTCCATTAAATTAGTTCTATTGTCACGTTACCATGATTGAATAATGCTAAAAACATCTCGATAATATACACAAAGTTCAAAGCATCCAACATAGCGATGCGGCTGGACAACACTCCCATATGTGTATTGAGGACACCGTTTACATCATGTTCAGACATCTCCATGTTCACAACATCCTTGACAATGGAAATTTGTTATTCAAAGAAATTTTCCTTGGTTGTTTGCAATATGCCAATGAGGGTTGTCCATTCATCACAGGTAAAATTAATGGATCGAATGGAGAACTGTTGCACATGACGATTTTCTGTCATTTTATAGAAGTTATCGGGGTGCTGACTGTATGGAATGGTTTTTTAAACAAATGATAGGAAATCCCAATATTATTGATGCTAGGGTATGCCATATTTGCGAGAATGTAAAGAAGGTTATCACTGTAAAAGATCATAATCATTTTTCGGGGGTGTTTCAGGGTTGGAGTCATCAATCTTGCCACATTGCCTTCAAGAAGTTTTTATCGTTCCAATTGTATGCCACAATCTTTCGGGATATGACAGCCATTTCATAATAAAAGAAGTATCCAAACATAACCGCGTGAGTGTACTTCCAATCAATAGGGAAAAAAAATGTATGGAAAAGCTATGTGTGAAACCTTACCATACGGAGGTTTCGAATGAATTAATACAAATATAGATATAACTCAAATGCCCAACGATAATTCTGAAGTTTTGCCCTGAACATCGCATACCGCCCGACTCAAAATTAATATATTTTGCACTATAGGAATTTAAAACAAGCTCTAGAACATGGATTATTATTGAAAAAAATTCTTGAAGTATTGAAATTCAAACAATCTGCGTGGTTGCGTCCATATATTGAGCTAAATACTCGATTGAGGACTTTGGCTACGAGTAAATTTGAAAAAGATTTGCGAAAATTGGCCATAAATTTTGTGTTTGGAAAGACGATGGAAGACATCTGTAGCCATCGTGTTGTTAAATTGGTTTCGAAATGGGAGAGTCTATACGGTGCTGAAAATTCAATTGCTAGCCCTAGATTTCAACAGAGAACTGTTTTCAATGATGATCTCATAGCTGTCGAACTCAAAAAGTCTAAATTAATTTTTAATAAACCCCTTTATATTGTATGGCTATTCTAGATTTATCGAAAACAGTCATGTTCAATTTCCATTATAACTTTATGTTGCCTACCATGATAATTGATAATTGCAAACATATGTTTACGGATACAGATAATTTCATTTATCAGTTGTCATGCGATGATGTTATACAAAAGGCTTATTGCAAAAAGCCTCGAAAAATTTGATACGAGTGACTATTCAGTAGATAACAAATATGGTATACCTCAAGTAAAAAAAAATTCCAGGTTTAATGAAAGATGAAGCGGATGGTGAAATTATCACACATTTTGCAGGGTTACGATAAAAAATGTACACCGATAAGGTTCAGGGGGGTGTAATTGTGAAAATATCAAAAGGGGTTATATTTAACGTTGTAAAAAATAAATTAACTTTCGATGATTATGTGGATTGTTTGAGGAATAACAAAGAAATTATTGTAACCCAACAAACGATCCGTTCCTACGTGTATTCAATTGAACAGTCAAAATTCGGATTAAGTGCCCATGATGATAAACGAAAACTCATCACAGATTCATTTGATACGTTACCGTGGCGGCACTATAGTCTAATATATATATATATTTTTTTTCACATATCTGTACAATGGATTTGAAGCAAATTTGCATCAAAACTATCTGCGAAAATATTTACTCTACAGGGATGTTTTTATTTCAGTCACCTCTACCTCAACAATTAACAAAAAGAATTATTCAGAATTATGCTCACTTCAAATGGTTCTATATTAATAATCATCATGAAATTGATTATAGTATTGACAATGACGGCACTGACGACACTGACGACACTGACGACACTGACGACAATGATGATAGTGACGATAATGACAATAATGACCACAATGACATTCTCATGAATTTCGAATATGTTGACAGCTTTGATTCTGCTAAGTTGAAAAAACCTTTCGATTTTCCTACAGCATTATTGAACGTGTATGATTTGGAACCATATTGTGATCACGATTCATACTGCATTTGGGGGAAATTTTATGAACTTGTTGACTTCAACTTAGTAGTTTGTAAAACACGTTTTAAAGTTTTCGAATATTCTGCTGAATGTTATGGCAAATTAAATTACAAATTGAGACATGTGCATGAAATTTTTACGGGTACTGAATTACGTAATGCATATCAACATAAATCATATTGGTGCCAATATGATTTAAAACACGTTCTTTTCAAATTTAAAAATCATGATGACTCTTCTGATGATCTCCATAATCGAAAAAAGATGAAATTTCATTGAATTTTATGTTTCTTGAAAAGTAATGTACAAAACTTTATGTATTATTGTATTTTATGTGGGAGGAAATTTTCAATTTATTATATGAAAAAAAAACTTATTTTTCTGAGTTTTATTGCAATATTTTTATGAGAAAGAAAAAATCATCTGAAATAACCAGAACGAACTAACCTAACCATAGCGTACCAAAAAACCTAATGATTTTTGGGATACTATACCTACGTAAGGTTGGTTCATTCTGATTAGATGAGACGAAATTTATTGGGTTTTTAAAAAATATATATATATTCAATTGAGAATTTTGATATAGAAAAAAAATCGTCTGATCTAACCAGAACGAAATAACATTGCCTATGCATGGATGTTATACCTACGAAAGGTTAGGTCATTCTGGTTAGATTAGGCGAAATTTTTCGACCATTGTCAAAATGTCAATGGTCGGGTTATGTCTATAGAAGTGGGGTGTGCTGAAGCCAGGCTTTTCCAGTGTTGAGCAAAACAAGGTAGGTTAAATAATGTTTTCATTTGAATGTTGGCAAAATAATATATTTTTTTAAATCAAATGACTTTGATTTATACATCTAAACTTGGCAGTTACAGTTCAAAGACTTCTAATAATTAATTAAATAAAACACTCAATTTTTTCTTTTATGTTTTTCATTTATTACATAAATCATAGACAATTTCATTTTTACAATAAAATAAATATTCACGTTGAGCATTAACGTACATACTGTCTAAAGATGAAGCTTGACAAAAGCCATCTATAATTTCTTCCATTTAATTAGTTCTATTGTCACGTTACCATGATTGAATAATGCTAAAAACACCTCGATAATATACACAAAGTTCAAAGCATCCAACATAGCGATGCGGCTGGACAACACTCCCATATGTGTATTGAGGACACCGTTTACATCATGTTCAGACATCTCCATGTTCACAACATCCTTGACAATGGAAATTTGTTATTCAAAGAAATTTTCCTTGGTTGTTTGCAATATGCCAATGAGGGTTGTCCATTCATCACAGGTAAAATTAATGGATCGAATGGAGAACTGTTGCTCCAAAATGATGCATGGGGTAATGTCTCTAGCTGGACTCAGACCACATTGAATTTCATAAGATGGCATGGAAAAAGACATCAGCAGCAATTGGTTTTCGTTTTGAGCGGCCCTTTCGTATCGCTCAACGCTCTGTATATGTCTGCCTTACGTAGAGCTTTGTTGTAATCTTCATAATCACTATCAAACATTACTTCAACTTCACTACTATAACTACTATCTTGAGACTTTTTTGTTTTCACGCTGAATATCTATGTGTACTTGCATATGCTTTTATAGTTTCACATCACGTGGTTATGGTAGTGGAGTTGGAGTAATGTTTGTTGTGTGGACGAAAACATGTTCGAAAAGCCACCGATAGACTTTCAAAGTGTGCTTCTTTTCCATAAGATTCTATACAAAATGAACGTTACTGACCCAGCTGTATTCTTGTAAACCAAGCCATTCAACGTACATTTTTTTAACTTTTTTTTCTCAGAACTTTTTCCACGAGATATACATCTGGATTTGCAGTTTTTTGCACTTCTTCTCCATAGAAAGCACCCTTGATAGGTGCACCCTGCCAACATGAAGGTGGCGGGGTTGGTGTTATTGACTTTAATGATTTTGAATAATTCCGTAGTCCAATTGGGTGTATAACCTTTTTCGAAAACGTGTTTTGCCTTACTGATTCGCACAACATCACTGACTTTGAATTTTTCCGGTCCAGCTATTTTCAAGTGGCTGTATGTCGATTTAAGAATTTAGTTTTCGTTGGTTTCATTGATTTCCGAAGGTTTCATACCCGTCTTTCAGTGACGTGTATCATTGTAGGATTTTGTGATTTCGGGCAATATATTCAACCATTTGTAGGTGCTATTCTAACTGAAATACTCGAACAATCTCTTTTTCAACGTGCGTATTACTCTTCACAGATGGCAGCCTTGGTGATGCTGTACGTATTGTAGTGATTTATTTGTTGTTTTTTCATCAACCCTTGAAATTTGCTGTTGAAGAGTTCCAAAACGTTTAAGGAAATTTTCCTATCTCAAACCCAATAATAATACGCTGAAAAGCGAAAAATTTTGCTTAAAGCACTCGATTGATTTCCGACCTGAAAATAGTTTAGCTCGAATTTTGGGGTTTTCGTCTAAACTTCTCCATCCCAACTTGCATTACGCATCAGATATTCCTGTGGATATTATTAAAGTACGAACGATACACATAGATAGCAACATTACATTCGGAGCCTTCTACAACGACACATTGTCTCATACGATATACGAATTTGCTGTTGGTGTTGATCCCTGCTACGCCATTGACGGAACACTTAATCATCTCATTTATATACTCATTTCTCATACAAACGAAATAAATACCATTACGTTGCGAGTGCTAGATCAACATTCTCAACTTATTGATTTTCGAAACGAAGAAATAATAATTCGTTTGGAATTGAAGCGAAAGTATGGTATTAACTATATCTATATCTTTAAGTATAACTCGTCTCCATACCGCACCTCAGTCTTCACCAAGACATTCAACCAGCAGCAGCACCAACGTCAACTCCTGTCGATGAAAAATAAATTGTTTTTGGAATCTCTTGGTTATCATGTTGTCCAATCAACTGTTCAAAAATTTTCGAAAACCGCACAACGATGAATCCATACGAAAGGTAGAGTGGTGGACCTACTAACCATATGTCAAGTCTTTCCGCAACAATAATGTTATTGAAATCAACATTAATCAATCTGATGCCTATGATGCCTTCTACGACAGCCTGCTATTCATCAACGAAAAAATTGAGAGAACCAAAAGGAAATCTCCGAATGACATTCTTAAACAATGCTGGGCACTTTCATGTTTCAATCTACTAGTTATGAACAAAGTGGCAAGGAACTGGAAACAGTTCGTGAAGTTGGAGTTGTCAGTACTGTCAGAGGCTTTCTCACCTACACCGATGAAGATATTGAACACTCCAGTGACGGCGGGCCAACAGGTGCCCAATTTCAAATTATAATATCACAGCTGAATACGTTAACACAAGGTTCTGCAGACATACGTCAGATGCTAGCATTACGAAGCGAAAAACTCGATTTTTGCGTTGGAAAGATCGATGCCATTCAAAAGGAGACGGATGAGCTGCGTTCCAAAGTGAAGGAACTTGACAGCAAATTATCTCGCAACAACGCTGAATTGTATAATGAAATTAAAATGCGTATCGAGCGTGAAACAACATAGATCTTGTGAAAAAGCAGAATATGCATCCTATTACGTATAAAAATAAGCTTTGGTTCGATTTAGATTGCAATTTCGCTAAAAGACACTGCAGAAATTCTCTAAAACTTTGAAAAAAAGACAAAATTTCCGAGAACCTTTCAATGCTCATTATTTCCAAGCAAAGAAAGAATATCAAAATCTAATGAAACAAAATAAGCACAACTATGATAAACTAATTCTGAGCAAACTTAGCGAAACTAAAAACCAAGCTGCCTTCTGGAAAACCATAATATCATTCAGATCTACGCAGAATGTGTCTGCAATAACCTTGGAGGAATGGGAATTTTTTTATGATGACCTTACTGTACCAAAACTTGTTTCAGATATAACATTTTTTGATGCAGCTCATGAATACCTTGACTCCCGTAATACTACGGAGCAGATTGTAAACACTTTATGTAAATTGAAAAACGGTAAATCCCCAGGAAGAGATGGTATCACTTATGAATTTATAAAAGGCCTTCCTCAAAATTGGAAATTATACGTCTGCGGTCTTTTCAACAATATTTTGAATACCGAAGAGATTCCTCGTAGTTGGAACGACACTGTACTAACAATGTTACAAAAAAAAGGAATCGAAACTGATCCGAATAATTACCGTGGCATATCATTAATAAGTTGCCCTGCCAAAGTCTTCATATCCATTCTGTTAGAACGCTTGTCAAATTGGTGCGAAAAAAACAAATTTTACTAGAATGTCAGTCTGGCTTCAGGCAAAATAGGGGATATCTTGATAACATCTTTGTTCTGAATTCAATAATACAAATACACCTTAGACTCCGTGGACGGAAAATATATGTCGCCTTTGTAGATTTCAGGAGGGCATTTGACTCTGTCAATCATCTTCTGCTATGGCACAAATTATACAAGTTAGGTATTAGCTCGAAATATATTAGAATTCTTAAAAATGTGTATGATCATGCCACAATGACACTGAAAATAAATTTTTTGAATCTTATGATATATCTCAAGGCGTATTACAGGGTGAATCACCAAGTCCAATTTTATTCTCCTTATTTCTTTCTGACATCGAAAACTACTTTCACTCCAGAAGTCTCACAGGGCTAAATATAGACGGCAAGCATGATGTGATGATGTTGTTGTATGCAGATGACATGAGTGATTCACAAATAGACATAACCAAAAAATTAAGTGTGCTCGAAGAATATTCCCAGGAAAATAAATTGCAAGAAAACACGACTAAAACTAAAATAATGATATTCAGTAGAGGGGGATATAACTCAAACTATCAATGTAAGTTTTTTTTTTAACAAAAAGCCTCTCGAGGTGGTCAAACATTTCACTTATTTGGGTGTTGTATTGTCGTCTTCATCTTTCTTTCTAGAAATGGCCAAAGAAGCAGTTGCAAAAGCTACTCAGGAAATAGGTGCAGTTATGAACTTGATGTGCAGGACGAAAACTACTTCTTAGGATGCAAGGATAAAATTGTATGACTCCATCATCCTATCGTCTTTGTCATATGGAATTGGCATTCGAAGCCTACGTTACCCAGAATTAATCGAACGAATACAGGTCTTTTTCTTCAAGCGTTTATTATCCCTGTCTAAAAATGCCCCCAACTTCATTGTTCGCCTCGAAACTGGGACATAGAACCTCAGTCGAGTACTTTTAAAATCAAGTATAAACGAAATGAAAAATACTCGATTACCAAAAATTTGATTTCTTCGATTGCGTTACTTGAACTCAGATCCCAAATTCAACTGTGTCCTCCAGGTGAAGGAATACCTATCTTTCTCGAACCAAGGTCATCAGTGGGATGCATTTCTGGATAATCCCACTAAGAAAAAGTCACAGAACATTCTAGATAGTTATGATAGTACATTACGTAGAAAAGACCTAGAAAAATTGTCATTATCAAGCTATCCTTTAATTTTTCAATCCCTACTGCTCAGCTTCACAGGTCAGACATACCTAAAGGTGTCTTGTCCAATATATTTTACCAGAATCAATGCAGAAGAGCTCTGTACAATTTGTAACTAACATCAACAGGAAACATTAGAACACCTACTATTTCGTTGCCCAATTTTTAGAGGAATAAGGGAGTGTGAGATATTTCAACAATTGCAAGATCTGAATGACCTCATAAACTTCCTCAATTGTGCTTCTTGATGAATATGTTGAAATTGCGTTCGTTTATCATTAATGAGTGAGTAAGAAAAAACTTGTAATCTACATTATATTTTTTCTGTCGAATTGGAATACTTACTATTTTTTTTCTACATTAAATTTTGCTAGCTTGTAATCAAATACTCTTGTAATAAGAATTATTATTCTTTTATATACAATAAATGTTATTGATTGATTGATTGATTAAACACTTAGACACCTTAGGTTGGACTTTTCCCACTGCCACCAACACTGGAGTCATCCACCCAACCCATCTAATATTCAACATGCCAACACATATTAGACATTGTTTGAATATTTTCAGTGATTATCAATGTGTTTCCTACGGTAAACATACCATCCGATTAGTACGAGCTGGAGATGATAGCAACCTCTTCAAAATAGACGAAACTCCTGGAACAACATTGACCCCAACGGCGGTCAAACTGGAAATTGAAAATATTGAACTCAAAGTTAAACGAATTTATCCGCATGATCGAATTAAATTACAACTTTTGAAAGCTGTACAAGCTGACACTACCATTCTCATACCGTTCAGAAAATGGGAACTCCATATGTTGTCTGCTCTCACACAAGGTGTAAAAAATGAAATATGGACTGTCAAGACTTCATCGTTTCTCAAAAGCCCCCAATATGTGATTGTATGTTTCCAAAAAGATCGTGATTATACGAAGGTCAATCACGGTGAGAATTACTCCAAAGAAAATATGCATCTGGATTTTTTAAAGGGAAATTTTTTGCAAGCCTATTACAACTACTCACAATTTGGGCTCAGCTACAAACTTACTAATCAGCATAATCCTCTTTTGGCTTACTCGGCCTTCTTCGACAAAACTCTCTTCGTGATCGATTGTTCCAGATGGGACGAGAGCATCAAAAGTTCTAGTGTTGATGTAAAACTCGAAATCGAGGCATCTGAAGGATCTCCCCAGAATACTCGAGCCTATGCTATTATTGTGCACGATACTGTCATTGAGCTCCCATTCTCAGAAATTATAAAAAATGGAACTGAGCATGCCATTCAGCTTCAGTATCAATCGCAGAGTCTACATGAGAATAGCTTTTGTAGATATGCAAGGCTTCATTATCGAGCAGCAATTCCATCCCAAGAAAATAGCTATTAGGGTTGGAATTCAATGTAGTAACTTTTTACTGTTGCCAAACGTGCCATTTTCCTCTTTGAGTTCACGGATTGCGCTATTCCTCTAGTTTTGTGGAATATCATCAATTGGATGCCATTCTCAAGAAAAATCTGAATGATGCTGATGTCATTTATGTACGAGGACTTCAAAAAGGAGACTACCTTACAGCGAAATTTCAACAATCAGGCCTACCTACACGTTTGTAAACTTGGAGGATTATGATAATACATCATGGATGATTCCCACATTTACCAACACCAATGATGGCATCTCACCTTGTATGCATCAAATTCGTCGCAACTAGACCAGCTATAATTGCAGCCTCCGAAACGTAGATATTCTTTACAAGTGGCTATGTGATATGTTACCAAAATAAATATATTTGATAAATTTATATTCAAACTGTTTTCTGTTATTTCTACATTATAACTTGAGTTGGTCAATGGGTCTAGCACGTTGGGGTGACTTCACTGCGATGGTTCCTCCGCAAAAATCCGATCAAAATAGACGTTTTTCGCGTTCCAAAAAACAGCTAAAATTTGGAACGCTAAAACATGCAAAAATACAACAACAATAAACGTATTTCGCGTTCTAAAAAAACAACTTAAAATTAAACCGTAAAAACTGTATGTTCACATGTATTTCTTATGGAGATTTGACATTTCAAAATTGCTCAAAATTACAAGTTTTCGCGTTCAAAAGAACAACTAAAATTTGAAACGCTAAAACACGTAAAAATGCGACTACAATAGGCGTTTTTCGCGTTCAAAAAAACAGCCTAAATTTGAAACGCTAAAACATGCAAAATATACATCTGAAATAGATGTTTTATAAAGTTACTTCATTAGTTCGTTCTGGTTCGATTAAACTGTATATCTGTCTCTCTGCCTGTCTGTCAATTTGTCTATCTCCTATCAGGGAAACAGAAACAGAGTCAAACTGTCACATACTGGGTATCGCACGTTAAAAATGGTGGACCCCATCACGAAAACATTTCGAATCTCCATATCCCCAAAAGCGCGTGTTCTCTTTGACCCATTTTCCACCTAACAGTTGACAAATGACAGCGGCGGCCATGTTTTTTCTCTTGAATCATATGTTGGTATACCCGGTATAGCATTTGGAGAGCGAGCACCATGTTTTTTTTCTCTTAAATGATATCGGTTGTTTTTTCTCCTAATTGGTGAGTGTTTTGAGACATCCTGTTTACAATATGATTTTCTAACAAACTGTTTTTTCTGTAATGTTATGTTGGTACACCCTGTATATGTTTTTTTGTCTCACTAAACGATCTATATTCAAATATCATTTTTATCATCACACATTCAAAACATCTACAATTATTATTCTTGTTATATTATGAACGTACACTGTGTACTGACGTATCCTTCGCGCGCGCTGTATAACCATATTTCAACCAACTCTCACTACGAGGTCTGATAGCCTGGTGTATAACGATGCGGCTCCGCAATCCGAAGATGGACGGTCAGCTCACTTCAATCCCTCAGTCTAACAGATTTTTCTCATTATTTTGCATATATCAAATATCCATCTCACTACTTGGCGCGCTCTACTGACAATCCGCCGTCTTTACGGCGGATTAATCTCCATTACGTCCCAACTGAACGGCAGACCAGCGTGTGCAGCGACCGAACCGACTTCTACTGATCTCCTCTATGCAGTCCGACTATTCCCGATGAGGTGGTATCCCCGTAGTGTCACTACTAATGTTGGTCCGAAGACTGGAACCCCCGTCCTTCCCGGAAGAATTTCTTAACTCGCGAATATGAAATTGTTAAATTTAGTAAAAAAGTTAAATACATCGGAGTGTCGAATAATTCAATAAAAAAAATCAACCGCTTGCTCCCCTAAAGCCTCATTGAGAACGCGTAGGAATTCGGAAATATCTCCAACGGTTTCAGAAGTGAAGAATTTTAAGGAGAAAATGTGTTAGACCGAGAGATGGTAACACAAAATTTCCGTTCATTTGTACCAAGCATGGCGACCCTTCAGGGCTCTAATTACGTAATAACAAAAAGAAAAATGAAGGTCATAGCGCTGTTACGGGCGGCCCAATCTCGTGGACGTTAATCGAACGTGTAGGATTAATAACGAAACTCGAACGATTTGTTACACAGAAATTCTTGTATTTTTCTAGAGTCGATGAAAAAAGAAGTAGGCGGCAGCGTAATGCCATACTTCTCCGTTGTGATTTACAGCCTGCACTACCGACGAGAACACATTTATTAAAAATTTAAAATGCAATCCTTTGTACCAGGCTAATTTGTGCACAGCTAATCATCGTCGAGTAGCCATTCACGAAAATTCACCACGTCATACTTTTCCGACGGTTCCAAATGGCCGCCTCACCACCGCAAAGGTGTAATTTTATATTTTCAGCAAAACGATTTGTACCAGTATGGCATTTGAATTTTTGGAAAGTATATGAGACAATGTGACCGTTATTATATTTGTCATACTTCTAATAGGAGAAAAAAGTGGTGCCATACCTGAAAAACTTATTTATCCACACGTTTTCAAAATACGACCCTATATACGTAAAATAATTTTTTACAGTTTTGCATTATTATATTCGGTTCGTTTGGATACAAATCTACCTGAAATATATTATCCCATACTGTAACCATGGGGCGGAAGACTTCACATTAGAGCCAAAAAGTAAAAAAAAAATGGAACCAATTGTTACAGTATGGCATTTCAAATTGTCGAAACTTGAAAAAAACTATGCGTTGGAAAAATTATACCATACTTATGGTGAAGTGCGAAAGTGGTGCCATACTCGAATAAATTATTTTGAGGAAGGTCTTTCAGCTACAAATGGTACAAGACAGCAATGTACGCATTACAATAAGGCTAATATAGGTAATAATAATTCTTTCTCGGTATAATTTTTTTTGTTGTTGAAATATTAGCCTACACCGTGACCACGGGGCCGGTTACTCCCACACTTCCAACTTGATCGTCCCTTCGAGGAAAAGTTTTGACTTTCTAGCCAACCTCCAATCATTTTGCAGCGTTGAATTTAAAAAAACTACTACATCTTGGCAAATCTGTAGAGGAATATGAAATCGGCACGCCTATGGATTCGCGGTAGCAGAAGAGCTCAGTATATATTATAACTGTATGTACAATTTATACTACCCTCTTCATCGTCCGAATACTTTCTCATTCTGATTCGCGCATCTCCTTGTAGATTTGACAAAAGCTATATATGTTGTGGGTCTCCTCACAAGCAGCTGCTGTATACCCGTTTTACCATACATAACACGATGAGCCGAGACCTCCACAACTCGAGGAATCGTTCAAGCGGTGCTAGCCGTAGAATGTTATACAACAAAACATCTGGTTATATAACAAGATTGCCGCCACATATATGTTTCAAATTTCGTATTTATTGTCTTTGAACCTCAAACTTACAGGAAAAATTAGTGTCATACTGGTACAAATCGTTCAAGTACGTATAAATTTTTTCAAGGGTCGTCATACTTGATACAAATTACTGAAAAGGTTGTGTTACCATCTCTCGTTTCCTTCCGTTTTTGTTTTGTCTATTCTTACTATTATTATTATTTTCATAATTCTGTTAATTGAATTCTCCTACTAGTTGATAGGCAAAGTTCTGGAATCAAAATTTCTTGCGACACTGCGAGTCGGTATTTTGGTTGTATCAACAGGTTTCCATTTCTTGTAGAATAGTTGTGGTAGTCTGTATGTTTTTGAAAAGAACAAATATTTTTATGTATCTCAGTTACACAGCTGAAAATGTGAAGGTAGGGGAGCGGTAGTATCTTATGAGCTTTGAATAAGTGACGACATGTGTCTCTGTAGTTTACATTGCAAATGAGCCTGACTGCTCTTTTTTGTAAACGAAAAATTATCATTACATCTGTAGCATTACCCAGAGAATTACTCCATAATTAAGGTGAGAATGAAACAATCCATAATAAGCAGTTTTTAGTACTGGTGAGGTTGTTAATCGTCTGAGATTATGTAAAAGGTATAGCTGAGATGATAACTTACTGTATAATTGACCTATATCATTATCCCATTTCAACCGATCGTCGATTGTAAACCCAAGGAGTTTAACCTCGTGGCCCTTTGCAATCTGATTATTTGCTGAAAAGGTAATGTTTGAAAGTTTTATCTTCATTAATTTGAGATTTGAGCCGAACAAGGTTTCTGCCTTGGCCCCGGCTTGTTTATACAGTTCATCGAGGAAGGTAGCATCCCTATTAGATTGATACAAGGTAGAATCATCGGCATAGCATATACATTTCAGTGGACCGAGGTGATGAAAAATGTCATTTACGTATATAATAAACAGTAACGGCCCAAGAATAGATCCCTGGGGTACTCCATAATTCACTATCTCTACTTTCGAGAAGTGGTCACCTGTAAAAACTGTTTGCTTCCTGTTGACTGGGAAAGACTTGAAAAATTCGGATGCAACTCCACGTATTCCATAAAAATTCAGTTTTTCGAGGAGTAATCTGTGTGAGACATAACCTTACTGAGATCACACAAAGTCACCACAGTGTGTGAACCACTTCCAAAGCCCTCGACAATGTCCCACACAAGTTTTTGTACTGCTTCTACTGTTGAACACTTGTTTCTGTCCAAACTGTCCAACGTCAAGTGTGTCAAGTGTGACATTATTCAAAAAAGTGTTCAATCGTTCTTTGATAATAATTTCCACAATTTTGCTAAAGATCGGTAGTATAGATATCGGCCAAAAATTATCTGGTAGATCACTATCGCCCTTCTTGAAAACTGGAATTATCTTGGATACTTTAACGACATCTGAAAAAACGCCATTGATTAATAAGGAATACCAAGGGTTCAATTATGTTCAGCATGGTGTGCAAGAGAGGTAATTATTCATTCAGCAATATGACTAAAAAAGTGGTTAAAATCATCTGGACTAATATTGTTCAATGGATTACATTTGTCAGATTTTCCTGAAACTTCTGAATTGATTAATTTCCAACAGTCTCGTGAGATATTGTTCGAATTCAATATGAAGTGATCATATGTTGCAGTCCCTTGAGATTTCTTGTTTGTAGTTTTATTTAAGGTTATCATATATGTGATTGGTTGTTGGGTCTTTTTGACAATCGCGAATCACTTTAATGGAAGACAACGTATCTCTATGTTTCTCAAGTTATCATTGGAATAAATTTTGACCGGAGTGTCGGTCGAAATTTTTTTCCTTAGTGGGCAATGTAACTTGACAAGGTTACTGTAAATATTTGTTAGAAATTCAGCTAAGCGTTAAGCATTTCGAAACTTTTATGGTTAAAGTACCTTTGTTTTACCATTTCTATTTTTGAGGGGGTATTAGTTAAAAACTGTGAAGTGTGAAGTGTAATTGTTTGAGAACGGTGATCTGAAAGACAAGGATCCCCGATCGTTACCCTGTTGTTGTCAGGATGTATGTTGGTGAGAATGTGAGAGTTACTCTGGTGGGAGAGTCGATAGTGAATTTTAACCCAAATGATTCTACCATATCCAACAAAATCTCATTTGTAAGTTTTTGCTCAATCGTGTCTATGTTAAAGTCACCGACAAAAATGATTTTATTGTATTTCAGACTCACGAAATCTAAAAGATTACTTATCTTTCAGATAAATATTTCAACATCACTATTACGGCTGGACCTGTAACATCCGATAACACACAGTGGTTCAGTACGATGGTCGGAAATAAGGCATGTTTGGCATCCTTATCGGGGTTCTTTTGTGTGTCTTTGTCATGTTGAATAACGCGGTTAGCTGCGGACGGGGTGGAAGGGGGGATTCGAACGCTAAATGTAGAATAAACAAACAAATTCCAGGAATTCGGCCTCTCATTGTTGGTGCTGAGAATTGAAATAAAAATGCAAAAATGGATTAAAAATCATTAATTTTTTCGCTCGGAAATTACACATCAGAACCATAAGTGATATAAGTATTTTTATTTTCATTGACAACTGCGTATCTTTGCTTGATCGAAATAAGGAACTTGTGAAATGACTCGCCTAACTGGTCGACGTCGTCGACATCTGCATTCGGGGCACAGTATGCATCATTTGAGTGGTCGTCACTTCAGTCCATTTATTTATTTGTTGAAACGAGAACTCCACTGCCTCGTAAGGTGGACTAATGTACAGTACGTTTGACAGGATAGCTGTAAAAATTACATAGTCTGTCGTCATGGCGGTAATTCAGATTACACTGATAAACATTGCGCATGTCACATGAATATATAGGAAAAATACGCACATGTATTCATCAGTGTACAACTCACTCTCACACCTTGAGAAAGAAAAATGGCGGTAGTCCGGAGTACACTGATAAACATTGCGCATGTCAATATATTGGAAAAAATACGCATATATTTACCAGTGTACTACTCACTCACTCATACCCATGGGAGAAATTTTTCGAAAGACATTTCGTATGTGATTGAATCATCCATACAAACCCACGAAATGACTCACGTTGTATATTTTTCGAATTTATTTCACTTTGCGAGAAAAGGTGCGCATATTTCCCCGCAAAGTGAAATGAGATGGAAAGATATACTGTCTCATTATCTCGCTCTCTCTCATTCATCCAACGAAACGAAATTCCAGAAAATTCGTTCAATACATCTATTGATACAATAATAATAATAATAATTACAATACATATAAAAAATTTCAATTATCAATACGACGTTTCTTCAGCGGTGGCGGCAGCATTGAGCTGTCGTTTTGGCCCTCAAAACGTTTCGAATTGGTGAAGACCTGCGCCCATTTGCCATCATCAATATGTATGTTTTGAAACATTTGAAAGTCTGTATTTTGTGCTCGTATTCGACCACTCGACACTTTAACATTCTGAGATTGTCTAGGTGACACTGTATAGAGTCTCTGGGGACACTGCTGCTGCCGGCAGGGTCAGTCACCACCATATCAATTGCTTTGAGACACATGACCACACCGTGAAGCGATCTAGGGTACAGTGAACTTCGTTGGATACTGCAGCGGTATGCTGGAGGCACAGCGAAGACACTTCCCCAAATACTGGAACGGACACCGTACTGTTGGTGGTGGCCTCAATAACGACTATATGAGGGTTTTTGTTGGAGGTTAATATGTCCACAAACCACATGATAAAATCATATTTTTGGCTGCCTTTGACATAGACCAAATAGGCATCTGCGATAGGCTGGAGCAATTCTGCTGGGGACTCCGCCAAGTCGATGAACCCGGCGGAATATGGCACTCTGTGATGATTTCTTTCGAGAAATAGCACTTGCTGTTTGTCAGCGGCACTTAAGTGCTCGAAATAGCACTCCCGGTTTGAAAACGTAGTGATCCGTGCACTGACTGTCGGTGATTGCGAGTTATTTTGGCTGAAACTCGCCGGCTATGGAGAAATCTTGAATATCGCACGCTACAAGTTTTATCGTGAAAGTCTGACTGTGAACAGAGCTGGCGGTGGTGGCATACCTGACTGTACTTGTGTGGAGAGAAGATGCCCCCACCACCAACATTTCCGCCGATTTTGTTGTTTTGGCACGTTAAAGTATGACAGATGACGTATGATGTCATTTAAAGGGCAGTGTTTTGTATTATGACAGACGACGTACGATCTCACTCAAAGGCAGGTGTTCTAAAATATAATCGTGCACTATTACACAAAATGCACGACTGTTCTCTGTGACTTCTATGTCAAGTTTGACATCGACGGTGGGCGATTTAATGAATTCCGACCAATCGATTACGAAGATGGCGGCCCGATCCTTGAATGCATCGTAAACCATCAGAGGGCGTCTCTGGGAACAATTTGCATAGCTTGGGTAGAATTCCGTATAAGCGCAATAAGCTTTCACAAGGTTGTTCCTGTCAAATTGCAAAGGCATGCGTTCATGCGGGTAATTATCACTGTTCAACATTAGACGTATGTCTCTGATATCAACGTGGTCAAAGTAGCTGAAATTTCGTTCGATTTTTTCCATTTGATATGTTTGGAAGACGACAATGACGAATCGAGGACTCTCCAATGCCGTACAAGTTTCAACAGATCATATTTCTTCGGATGAACCAGGTGTGAGTGCAGCTGCAAGTGAATGTCATCAATAGGAATAACGTTTTTGACTCTAAGCACGATGCTATTAATCGTTAGGGCGGCTGTGGTTGCGATTTGTGGATTGACAATTTCTTCTATAACCATACAGTTGTTGTCGTTTCTGCTTCCCATCAAACGAATGTACTGTCATCCTATAATATCGCATATTCGCAAAGCAACTCTCGACGACAGACACAAGGCTGACTGGGTGTTGCAAAATCGAGCTTGTGAACGTGTCAAGTGCAGAAACGCGAAAGTCGGCGAGAAAGCTGCAGCTTCGCTAGTTACCTCAACAATGAAGGCGAAGCGTAATTTGGGCATGGAAATGAATAAGTCGATGGCCTCTGCTTCTGGTACAAAGCGGCCAAGGAAAAAGGGATCATTTTTGCGGAAGACACTGAAACCTGTCCAACTGAAACATATGAGGGCGAAGGCTCTGCAAAAATGATCGTTGGTAGCACTGCGTGCAGCCCGAGCTCAAGTCAAAAAATTTAGTGGTCGAAAAAAAACTTAGTGGTGCCAGCACCATAGCCATCATCTCCTCGAAAAACGCTAAGAAAAAAAATGGACAAAAAGAAGCGTCACAATACTGCGATGCAGAATATCGGAAAGCAGGGATCTGGTTGTTTATGCGCAAAACAAGTCGCAGAGGCTATGGTCTTTTCCTCAAGAAGTTTGCGAAAAACTTCCAGTGAAGCTGCCCAATGGCAAGAGACCTTTGTACGATGTGAACTTGGTCAAGTATGCCAAACGCATGAGAATTCCCAATTTCATTAGGGTTTTTGTGCGCTAACCTACCTCATTCTACGCCCATGTACAGAGAGTGCGCCATTGTCAATATGGACTCGATAAAAATTGTGAAACGCATTGGATGGCTTACATGAAAAGTGGACTTTTTTGACGGTTTCGGTACCAGTGTACGATATTTGAATGGTGGTGGTGAAAATGAGACAATCTACTACAACAAAGATCGCTATCAGACATTCGATCAAGCCAGTTTCGGCCATTTGTGTTTGAAATTCCTCAATTCCTCTATGATCAAACAAACGATGGATAGTACCAATAAAAAGGCGGTGACCTTCGATGAAGAGCGCAATACGGTTCATCATACCATTTGCATACAACGCTTCGCGCAAATCCGATTGGGAACTTACGGCCATGGACAGGATTCGTTTCGCCAGATGAATCTCCAAATTTGCCTGCCTAATTGACCCCAATTTGAATGTGAAACACAGGAGGCGAGTGTCGAAATTTTTAAATAAAAGTGCATAACCCCCAAAGTATCAGTCATGTCTTTGCTGTTCACCCTGACAGGTCACACTTCTACGCTGACCGCAGACTTTGCTCCACCACTTCGATTGGACGAAGACAGTACTCGCGGCTTGGATTTGATTGGATTTCATTCGTACAACAGCATACCGAACATAACCAAGAGGAAATTCTATCACTTTGCCAATGGAGCGCCATCTCTTAGCACCATCACCATACCTACTGGCTGTTACGAAATGAGCGATATTGCCAAGTTTATTCAGAAACACATCGACAAACCAAGAGAGGTGCAGAAGAAGAGAGAAGTTAAGATTGAGAGAGGCAACAACAATGCTAAGGCAGCAGTGTTCTCTCGCAAACCCAATACCAATATGAAACAGTGTGAAATTTACAGCAAGTACCACACTCCAGAGGACTCTTTCGGACGACTGTTGGGTTTCTCACCTGGAATACCTCGAATACTCTGCTGGACTCGTTCACGTGTCTGGCCTGCTCGTCAACATAGTAAAAATGCGAATAGTTCACTTTGACAGTAACGTCACATCGGGCGCTTTCTTCAACAACCGACCCTCCCATATGATATACGAGATTGCCGTTCGAGGAGATCTTGGATTTGCCATCGACGAAACTCCCTCGAATCTTATCTATCTGTCTGTGAAAAAGACGGAAATTCGCAACATAACCTTGAATATTCTTGATCACGAATTTTGTAATGTGAATTTCCGTGAAAAAACCATCATCATATGACTGTGTTGCGCAAGCTGTCAAATAGGGTTGGTATTCGATTCTGACGATGATCAACAGCATAAAAGTGCTGAGAGCACATGCGTCAGTTCAGTCGCGCAGACACCAATCATACGCTCTCTCTATCTCTCTTCCTCTCTCGAGCATAAAATCCCTCATATCAATCCATATCAAGGACATCATGTTATCAACACAAGTGTTCGACGTGTACAATCATCCAAAATTCGATGAATCCATACAGAGAGTGGAGACTCGTAGTTATCACCAGTACGTCAAATCCTTCCAAAATAATGTCATTGTCGAAATCCTCATTCAGCAAAGTGACACATGGATTTTGATGAACGACGCTATCGGTTGTATGAAGGCCATTTCAGTCAAAACCGCAGGAGATGGCAATGTTTGATTCGTCAATAATTCTGGAGGATTTTTCTTCGAATCAATGTACTATTAAATCTACGGCAAGGAGGTGGACTCTGTTCGCTTGCCGGGTATAATGAGCACCCTGCGAGGTTACACTTGTTACGCAGATGCCGATTCTCGACACTTGGCCACTGCCAGATGGACGTATCGAGGTGGAACTATTCGCATTGCCAACGACGGCAGATATGCCACAATCGGATGACAGTGCATTCAATTGGTGAGAAGTAGGAACGACAACAACTGTATGGTTATAGAAGAGATTGCCAATCCGCAAATCGCAACCACAGCCGCCCTAACGATCGATAGCATTGTACTGAGAGTCAAAAACGTTATTTACAATGATGATATTCGCTTGCAGCTGCTGCAATCCATTAAGACTAACAAACCTGTGATCATCTCATTCCGCAAGCGAGATATCCACGAACTATCTGCACTCACACCTGGTTTCTCCAAAGAAATATGGTCTGTTGAAACTTGTACGGCATTGGAGAGTCTTTGATTCGTCATTGTCGTGTTCCAAACAAATCAAATAGATAACAGTGAATGAGATTCCAGCTACTTTGACCACGTTGATATGAGAGATATACGTCTAATGTTGAACAGTGACAATTACCCACATGAACGCATGCGCTTGCAATTTGACAGGAACAACCTTGTGGAAGCTCATCGCCCTATACGGAATAGACCATATTCACCGTCGCCATATTGTGTTACCAACAGTTAAAAATATAATGTATCTGTAACAAAACCGCGGAAAATCAAGAATGTTTTATTTGGTGCATATTTCATGTGCGTATTTTGTGAGTTTCAGAAATATGTAAATGATAAAAAAACCTGGGATGAATGGGTAGATATACCACCATATAGACATTTTGAACTGTATATATATATATATATATATATATCTTTTATAAATGCGGTCAACGAAAAAGTGCAATTTTTGACACTGAAAAGTTTTTCAAAAATAAATCAACTTGATATAACACTCACTCCCACTCTATTGAACATTTTTTGATAACTGCACTGCCTAAATGAATATCATTTTAAAATTTCACTGACGTATGTAATTGGTAAATTTGGTTATTAACCCTGGGTAAGATGGTATTGTCTCATGACAATATGGCGACGGTGAATGTAGTCAATTCTACCCAAGCTATGCGAATTGTTCTCAGAAGCGCTGTCTGCTGGATTACGATGCATTCAAGGATCAGGCTGCCATCTTCGTAATCGATTGGTCATGCAGAGCGTAATTCATCAAATTCATCCGTCGATGTCAAACTTGACATAGAAGTCCCAGCGAACAGTCGTGCGTTTTGTGTAATAGTGCACGATTATATCACAGAACACCTGCCTTCGAGTGAGATTGTACGACGTCTATCATAATACAGAACACTCATCTGTCATACTGTGACTCGCCAAAACAGCAAAATAGGCGGAAATGTTGGTGGTGATGGCATCCTCTCTCCACACAAGTATAGAGAGGTTTGCCACCACCGCCAGCTCAGTTCACAGACAGACTTTCACGATAAAACTTGTAGCGTGTGATATTCAAGGTTTCTCCATAGCCGGCGAGTTCCAGCCAAAAGAACTCGCAATCACCGACAGTCAGTGCACAAATCACTGCGTTTTCAAACCGGGAGTGTCATTTCGAGCCCTAAGTGCCGGTGACAAACAGCAAGTGCGATTCCTCGAAAGAAATCATCACAGAGTGCCATATTCCGCCGGGTTAATCGACTTGGCGGAGTCCCTCGCAGAAGTGTTCCAGCCTATCGCATATGCCGACTTGGTCTATGTCAAAGGTAGCCAAAAATATGATTTCATCATGAGGTATGTGGACACATCAACCTCCACCAAAAACCTTCATATAGTCATTATTGGAGCCACCACCAACAGTACGGTGTCCGTTCCAGTATGTGAGGAATTGTCTCCCCTGTGCCTCCAGCGTTCACTATGCCCTAAGATATTGCTTCACGGTGTGGTCATGGGTCCCAAAACAATTGATACGGTGGTGAGTGACCCCGCCGGCAGCAGCAGTGCCTCCAGAGACTCTATAGACTGTCACGTAGACAATATTAGAATGTTAAAGTGTCGAGTTGCCGAATACGAGCGTAAAATACAGACCAAAACATACATATTGATGATGACAAATGGGCGCAGGTCTTCACCAATTCTAAACGTTTCGAGGGCCAAAACGACAGCTCATCACCGCCGCCACCGCTGAGGAAACGTCGTATTGATAATTGCAATTTTTTATGTGTATTGTAATTATTATTATTATTGTATCAATAGATAAGTTAAATAAATTTTCTGGATTTTCATTTTGTTCGACGGATGAGAGAGAGTGAAACAGTATATCTTTTTATCTGATTTCACTTTGCGGGGAAATTTGCACACCTTTTTTCGCAAGTTCGAAAAATGTACAACGAGAGTCATTTCGTGTGTTTGTTTGGATGATTCAATCACATATGGAATGTTTTTCGAAAAATTTCTCTCATGGGTGTGAGTGAGTGAGTAGTGTACTGATAAATATATGAGTATTTTTTCCCATATATTGGCATGCGCAATGTTTATCAGTGTACTCCGGATTACCGCCATTTTTCTCTCTCAAGGTGTGTGAGTGAGTTGTACACTGATGAATATATGTGCGTATTTTTTCTATATATTCATGTGACATGCGCAATGTTTATCAGTGTACTTCGAACTACCGCCATGTTGACAGGCAATGTAATTTTAACAACTGTCCTGTCAAACGTACTGTACATTAGTCCACTTTACGAGGCAGGCGGAGTTCTGGTTTCTTTTTTCAATGAAAACAATCAACCAATAAATAAATGGACTGAAGTGTCGCAAGATTTCATGAACGATGGATATTTGCCTGTTCTAAAGGCCGAAATTCCACCAAATGCTTATATATACAAACTGAGAAAAGTCTTTCGCAATAACACTTCCGAAGGCACTCGTATACGCAAGTAGCATCGCCGACAGAGGTGACGACCACTCGAACAACACATACTGTGCCCCGAATGCAGATGTCGACGATGCCGACGAGTTCCTGCCAAAAAGACGTCTATGACGGGTTTATGTTCTTTATGAGTTTGACGCTGGTCTTTCAATTAGGCGAGTCATTCTACAAGTTCCTCATTTCAATCAAACAAAGATACGCAATTTCCAATGTGAATCATCAAAGATCAAATATTCAAAAATGCAAGCTGATATAACTATGCAACAATTTGGCATTTAGGGATTATTAATCAATTATATTCAGGAAAATGATGAAATGAGGTAAATCCTGATAACAGTATAATTCTAGAATTAGTGAATCCACCTGAATAGAACATTATGAAACATATGAACAGAAAGGCAACAAACGAGTCAGAGTAATTCGAGAATTATACTCGCATCAATGTTAGGGTTTTAAATTTTTCAACTACACAAGGGCAGAAATTGAATTTTTGAGTGAGGAAGACTTGCGTAAATTATACAGGAATGATTGTGAACTTTCAAATCAAAAGTCCAGATTTGAAAAAAAATCACAAAAAATTCAAACAAATAAAACCTAAACCTAAAACACTTTCCATTATTTGTATAGACAAAAGTCAATTTGGTCTTCACGAACTTTTTTTTTATTTAACCACGACATGTTTCTCTATCACATAAGCTTCAAGTGATTATACAACAAGTTACGTACATCCATTCATATACCTTGAAACGGAACCCTTGTAGTTGTGTTTGATATTTAAATTGATTGAGCACTTGGTATTATCAAGTAAGTAATTGACGTTTGTCAAAAATAAAATTCAATGATTGTCAATGATCTGAATCTGAACTTTTCATCGATCATTCACTTTCATTTCGAAGCTACCATCCAACCACGGTAAGTAATACGTAATTTAAAATATGAAAATGAAACTAAACTAACATATTCCAGTTGTCACGTGGTTGAGATTTAATACTGAAAATATCATTGACTTAGTCAAGGTTTGTGAGAGCAACCTGGAATTCGTGAGAGGAATTTGAATCCTTATATTGAAGTGGTATCAACTTTATATTGCCCAAACAACGGCTGATTTCTTTTTATATGTATTAGTGGTGAGACCGTTCCATTTTTCTGCTTCCTAACAGGGAAAGTTCTCCGATACACCTACCTTAAGAAGTGATTTGAATTGAAGATAATTTCTCGTATAGCTAATTGCGCAAAAATAGAGACAATTCACACGTATTGCAAAGTGCACAAAAACATTGATATTCTCATTGAATTATCAACTGAAAATTAAAGAAATATTCATTTTCATTTCATAATTCATATCATTTAGTAATAGTCATTATTGTTAGGCCTGCAGTTTAGGCAATATTAATCGATAACAATTGATGATTTATTTAATAAATAATATTTGGAAGAAAACTATAAACAGTAGTTTATCTCATTTCTGGGGATATAACAACCTTAAATTACAACTAAAAACACCCGTAACCAGAAAGTAAACATTCTAGTCCTTAAATAACGATAATATGAAGGATTAAGATTAAATGGTAATTATAAAGTTCCACTTTAAAAAATAGCACTAAATCATTTGGAATCATTAGAAAAAAATAAACTTGAAAATTCAAACCTACTACTCAACGACCAACTTGATCTGAATAATTCACCATTGTTGGATGTGTTTTCTTAGAAAGAACTAATGTCCATGTATTCTTAATCAATCTGCTATGTTATTTTTTGAAGTAGAACTTTATCATATTCATTCAATCTTAATCCTTCATATAATCGTTATTTTAGGACTAGAATGTTTACTTTTGTTATCGTGGATACAATTTTATTAATGGAGGAAGGTTAGGTATACCCTTGTTAATTGTAATTATCAACAGTCTGGTTAGGGGTGTTTTTAGTTGTAATTAACTTTGAGGGTATATAAATGGATGTACATAACTTATTCTATAATTACTTGAGGAAGCTACTGTGATAGCGGAACATGTCGTGGTTGAATAAAAGTTTGTGGAGATCAAATCGTCTCTTGTCTATACAATTACTAGTGATCTTTATCAATTAGGAAAAGAAGTCTTCCATTCTTAATGGAGAATCGTTATATCATGCTGAAATAATATATCCATTTGTCATTATAGCAAATCTGAAGAGGAGTGCTACCAAGAAAATAAAAATTTTAACCTGGTAAATTGAGTTACTCTCCATTTTCAGACTGTTATGGCATCCAAGAGAAGATTCAATGGCTATTGAAATAACAAAATCGGAACTCACATTCAACATTGTATATTGGAATGGTGATATTAGACATTCATAAAATATTCATGTTTGATTTCCATTATGATTTCATGTTACTAATGGTGGGCATGAAAAAATGCAAGTTACTGTACACAGACACAGATTCATTTACGAGTTGACCTGTGATGATGCTAACACGGAAATTATCAAACAACATTCGTCAAAGTTTGATACGTCCGATTATTCTAAAGATGACGGATATAAAATTTCATTTGCTGATAAAAATGTTCCAGTTCGAAGTTTGAAGCGAACGGTAAAATTATTACGCAGTTTGCAGGTTATATTCAAAAATATTCACTTACAAAGTGCATGAGGGTGAAGTTGTTGAAAAATCGAAAGGAGTAAAATATAACATTGTCAAAAATAAAATAACTTTCAATGATTATGTGGATTGATTGAAGAATTTTAAACAGAAAATTGTGATTCGGCGCACGTTTTGTTCTTACTCCCACAATGTTTTCAGTATCGAGCAGACTAAACTCGGTCTAAATCAACATAACGACAAACGGTACCTATTTCTTCTGTCATTTGAAACATTACCATGGTGGACATTATAGTAATAATTAACATTTTGCCATCCGTTATTGCCATCACCATATTTTTTTACCATTTCATGACATGGTAACTTTTTTTATATAACCTATGTATTCTTTATTATTATAATGAAAAAATTAACTAGGGCAGTATTGTTTGTATTGATTTGTATGTTTTGCATTCACAAAAATATATTTTCAATATTTTTTTGTTCATCTGTGTCTTCACACACTTACAGTTCGACTTTATTTCAATCATATATCAGGTGTGCTTTCTATTAATGAAAATATAATTTTATTCATTTTGTCTTCATTAATATGTACTGATCTAACATTTTGATGATTTTCATGAAAAATATCATTTTGATTGCTGAATATCAACCTAATAAAATTATTATTATCATTCTCAAGGGTATCTTGATAAATTACTCGAAATTATCAAACAAAAGGAAGGTTGGCTTTTTGGGCCATTTGCTCTCGGTCATAAGATTTTGCACAGTTTTAGAAGTATGAAAAAGAAACATTTTTCCAAAATTTCAGCTTCCAAACCATTCCGGAACATTTTCAAATATGTTCTTCATATTTAAATTCATATGGTGGTCGGTGGTTTGGCGGTCTAAGGCGCAGACCGTTCGAAGCTTCAGTATAGCGGTAGTCGGTTCGAGCCCGATGTAGGTACGACGGATTTTTTTTCAAATACTCAATATCGGAATCGATAGACGACCACAGGCCTTGTTGAAAGCAAGTGTATTGTGTGTTGTCTAGATGCCAATCTCGTCTAGTGCTAGCTTGGAGTGAATGTCGGCCACCCGAGGTGGTACTGTATGTTTTCCGGGTTTTCCTGCAGCTGAAAAGTGAATACGCCACCAAAAATCAGTAAGTCGCCCCGGAGCGCCACGGCATAATAATAATAGCCGTCCTCTACCCGTACAGGCTATGCCTTTGGGTACACTCTACGAGTGTTTATGAGGGAGTATTATTATTATTATTATTACTATTATTATTATAACAGCAGATTTGTGAAGGTAAAAAATGAAAAATACATACATTTTATGCAGCTTATATGCTTATTCTGTGTTTCGCATTTATTCAAAAAAATTTAATGAAAATTACATAACATAACTTATGCCAGATTGAAAAAAATTAAAATGTACTACTTCGTTACTCATTTATGAGCATTTGAACTAATTTTAATATTTTTTCAGGAATGGCCCCAAACTTTCCTTTCCAAAGCATACCCTCCTTTGTCAAAATTTTTCATTTTAATGACGTACAATTTATCATAATAATACTGTATCAATTGGAAATTCCAATTGAATATTGTACAAGTGGTGGTAGAAGTCAAGGGAAGGTCTGACATATGTTTATGTGAGGCAACGAGGAGCAGGGGACATCGGTGATTATGACGCAGATGACTACCAAACTTCGATGACTCCATCATCATCATCTGAGTCGTCCACCACTATCAGTTCGTGGTGATGAACATCTTGGTGGTTATCATCAAACTCATCGACCAGTATGACGTTGTCCTCAACGTCTATCTCCGATTCCGTGTCCGACCAAGGATCGGTATCTGCTCCATACGGATCCTCCATGCTGCTATTAAAGCTATCGTCGGAAGAGGAGGAGGAATCTGTGTCTCCACCCTGCTGGTCATGGTATTCTTCAGGGAAACTATGATGGTAATATAAATATTCAAAAAATTTGTCGCCCTTCGAACATTTATACCATAATCAGATGTTCCTATCTCATCAACCTGGATAGGCTCCGTCACTGGTACAGACACCGGTTCGATCACCCGCTCGTCACCGCAGCGTCCAGGTACTGCTGCGGCTTCTGCTATTGCAATTGTCGGCTCTGACGTAGAATGAGCTTCGAACATCGAGGGATTACTGATATAGAATTATGATTTCACATCGTATTTATATTGATTTATATATATATATATATTGTTGCGTCTTCGGGTTCAAAAATAAGTGTACACTGGTATGAACTCGCCTTTATTATTCCAACTTCACTTGACAACACTGTGATACAAGTCACTGTCAAAATACTTGTATCCAAGGTAACTCAGAGTAACTTCCTAACTAACTTCCTTCATCTAACAAATGCATCACTTTTATATACAAATAAAGTTCTAGAAAACTTAAGAAATCAATAGAACACAAATAGAATGTTCGACGATTGATCCAGAACAAAAGTTAGTGCTTCTAGATTTTTCCATCTAATTCATCGAAGGATCTCGAACAATTCGAGAAGTCTTTATCAAATTTCAGGTCTGTAACACTGCCTCCTCCTTTAGGTTATTCCGTCCCGGATAACACCATCACCATTTTGGCTGTTCCTCTGGAACCAATTTGGGGGATCGTGGCCTCGGTATTCTGCTAACCTCTCGATGTGAACAACTTTGGGTTTACTCCTTGGGTTGAGCTGGATGCGGTATACCAAGTCGTTGATCTTCTTTATGATGACATAGGGTCCTGTCCAATTTCTCTGTAGCTTGGGGCATTTTCCTTTCTTTCTCTGAGGTTGGTATAGCCAAACGGCATCACCTGGCTCAAACATAGTCCCTGGACTCTTCCTGTCGAACCTCTTTTTCATTTTATCACTGGAGATTTGAAGACGACGTCTGCAGAATTCATAAACTTGGTCCAGTCTTTCTCTCAACTCTTGGACATATTCTGGTAGGACTTTGTCCTCTGTACTTCTAGGTGGCATTCCAAACAACAGATCGCATGGTAGTTTCATTTCTCGCCCAGTGATCAACATTGAAGGAGTATATCCGGTAGACTCATGCTGGGAACTTCGATAGGATAGGAGAAATAGTGGTACCAACTCATCCCAATCCTTTTGATTTTTGGAGATGAACATCGACAGGTACTGACTGATGGTTTTATTATGTCGTTCAACCATACCATCTGATTGTGGATGTAGGGCTGTGGTACGAGTCTTCTTCACACCTAGAATGTTCATCATTTCCTGCCATAATTCAGATTCGAAGTTTCGTCCTTGATCAGAATGTAATTCTAGTGGGACTCCATGTCTGGCTATTACATTTTCTATGAAGGCCTTTGCAACGGTCTTTGCCTCCTGGTTTGGAATGGGCACAACTTCAGGCCACTTGGAGAAATAGTCCATGGCTACCATCAAGTATTTATTTCCTTGCTCGGTAACAGGAAACGGCCCAAGAATGTCAACTGCTACTCTTTCGAATGGTTCACCAGAAAGATACTGAGCCATTTTCCCTCGACTTCTAGTTTTGGGTCCCTTCTTTGAAGAGCATAGGTCACATCTTCTGCACCATTCTTCTACATCACGACGACAATTCACCCAATAGAATCGTTCTCGAATTCTAGCAAGGGTCCTCTTGATTCCGAAGTGTCCACCTGCACGACTACTATGAAGTTGCTCGAGCACATCTTTAGTAAGTGCTTTCGGCAGGACCAGTTGGTACACCACAGTTGCTCCATCTGGGCTCTCCCATTTGCGATGCAATAGGCCATCACGAAGACATAGGGAATCCCATTGAGCCCAGTATCCCTTGGCAACTGCACCAAACTTGGATACTTCCTGCCACTCAGGTCTAACTCCATTTTTTAGCCAGCTTAGAACTAACTTTAAATTGTTGTCTTTCTTCTGATTCTTCCTCATATCTTCTGTGGTCCATAAATCAGATTCTTCAGACTCCACTCTTACGGTGGTAACTTGCAGAATTTCCTTGCAATGTTCATCATTGTAAAAATTGACTTCTTTGTTTTCGAGTTTCTGGCAATATCGGCATTGCTGTTCCAAGCATGGACGTCTGGATAATGTGTCTGCATTTCTGTGTTTCCTGCCACTGCGATGAATAACTTTGAAGTCGTATTGTTGGAGTCTCTCTAGCCATCTCGCAATCTGACCCTCAGGTTTCTTGAAGTTCATTATCCACTGCAAAGCGCTGTGGTCAGTTCTTACGAGAAAACGTCTGCCATAGAGGAAGGTATGGAAATGTTCAATGGCTTTGATTATCGATAGAAGCTCCTTTCTTGTAACGCAGTAATTCTTTTCGGCTTTGCCTAGAGTTTTACTAAAGTAGGCTATTACTTTCTCTTCGCCATCCTGTTCTTGGGATAAAACTGATCCAATGCCTTGCTGAGACGCATCACAGTCCAAAATGAAAGTGCCTTGTTCTCGTGGGTAAGCCAAAATAGGCGCAGTTGTCAATTTCTTCTTCAGTTCAGTGAACGACTGTTGGCAATCAGGGCTCCAATCAAACTGAACGTTGTTCTCAGTTAAGCGGTGGAGTGGCTTGGCAATTTTACCAAAGTCTTGAACAAACTTCCTGTAGTAGGTACATAGCCCCAGAAAACTTCTTACTTCATGTTTATCCCTAGGACGTGGCCAACTCCTAACAGCCTCGATTTTAGCAGGATCGGTCTTAATTCCTTCGGCCGAGATGACATGGCCTAAAAAATTAACTTCTTTTTGAAATAAATAACACTTCTTTGGGTTCAGTTGCAGGTTAGCATTTTCTAACCTCAAAAATACTTCTTCCAAATTATCCAGGTGTTCGTCAAACGTCCTTCCCATTACTATGACGTCATCCAAGTAGACTAGACAAATTTTCCATGTCAAACCTCTCAATACTAGTTCCATAAGTCTCTCAAAGGTGGCGGGAGCATTACATAATCCGAACGGAAGAACTTTGAATTGGTACAGCCCTTGTCCGGTTGAGAACGCTGTTTTTCCTCTATCATCAGGATGAACTTCCACTTGCCAATACCCGCTTTTCAGGTCCAACGTTGAAAACCATTTGGAACCGGATAATGTGTTTAGTGTATCATCAATTCTTGGTAATGGGTAGCTATCCTTCATCGTTACGTCATTCAATCGACGATAGTCCACGCAGAATCGGGTTGATCCATCCTTTTTAGTTACCAATACTACCGGTGAGGACCATGGGCTTGTGGTTTCTTCAATTATGTCATCCTCCATCATGTTGTTTATCATGTCTGCTACCTCTCTCTGTTTGGCAAACGGTAATCTCCTCGGAGCCTGTCGGATTGGTCTGGCATCGCCGGTGTTGATGCGATGTTGAACTAGACTGGTACGTCCCGTCGAAGTCTCTGTCGAGAAAATGTTACGATGGCTATCAAGAAACTCTTTGGCCTTCTGCTTTTCTTCCATAGTTAAATGTTCCGTGGATTCCATCATTTTGTCTATTGTTCTCTGATCGGTGTTAGTGGTATTTCTTCGCAGTACCTGAGTGTGGTTTTCACAATTGATAACTCGAGTGACAGGTTTGCAGAATCCCAATTGGTCGTTTTTCTTCAGAAGGACTTTATTTTCCGAAGTATTGGCAACCCTGACAGGAATTAGTTGTTCTGTGTTCACAAGACATCGGGCAATTAAAATTCCATCTTGGCGGTATTCATCATTTTCAATTATTCCAGTGCTCAAATCTCCAGGTTCTTTATCCATTCTGGCCATGATGATGGTTTCGGAGTTTTTCGGAATGTGGATGTCTTCGTCAACATAAATCTTAATTGGTTGGATTTTCTCATTGTATCTGCTCAGGAAGATTTCTTCATTGCCAATCCGCAAAATTTTCTGTCTGATGTTAAGGATGAAGTCGTTTTTCTCCATGATGTCCAGACCCAAAACACATTCATCCCTTATTTCCGCAACCAACATAGAATGTTCCATGGTAATAGGTCCTATCTGGATGTGTACAAGTGTTTCCCCAATGACTGGTGCGGTTTGTCCCGTTGCCGTTTCCAAAACCATATTCCTTTTCATCGGCTTCACAGATTCTTGTATGAGGTCTGGGCGAACGACTGATCTCGAAGCTCCTGTATCAATAGTGAAAGTACATTTCCGATCTTCTAAGTAGCCTTGTATTAGTAGACTTTGGCCATTTTTCTTCAATGACGATATATGGATCTTGGGGCTTTGAACACTGAAAGTCGCCACGCGCCCCCTAGTGTCGACTAATTCTGGTTTTCCTGGTTGGGAGCAAGTCCTCTTTCAGACGTTTGAGGTCTCCTTTCTGGCGTAGTCGATCTCCTGAAGGCTCCTCTGGTATATCGCCCACGTTGCTCTGTTCCTGGGCTCGGAGATCTCGATCTCTCTTCGTTACTCGTTGATGACGACCTCTTTCTTTTTGGACTTCTGGATCTCGATCTCTCCCAGCAACTCCTCTGTAGATGGCCGCTTTTCCCACAGTTATAGCAGCGCCTCTTCCTGTCTTCTGGGGAATGCACTTGGTTGCTTAATGCTGTTATGGAGTCCAATATTTTCTTCAATAGCGCCTCGCTTGTAGGAGAATCCTCGTTGAATTTAACTTCACGTAACTTGGGCCTCGTATTTCTTGATGCGTTTTTCGCGGCCTCGAACTCCAAAGATGCTATTAG
The DNA here is from genome assembly GCA_958298965.1 of Chrysolina haemoptera. Lineage (NCBI taxonomy): Eukaryota > Metazoa > Arthropoda > Insecta > Coleoptera > Chrysomelidae > Chrysolina > Chrysolina haemoptera. The sequence continues at coordinate 28,032,180 of OY282584.1, forward strand.
TGCTGCGCTTATGGTTTGAAGTCGTCCTAGTCGAAGGGCTTGCTGCATGTCAGTATCTCTCAAACCATCGATGAAAGTCTGCACCCCAATTTGTTCTATGAACTCCTTCGGTGCTTGTGGGTATGCCAAATTAATGAGTCGCTCTACGTCGGCTCCATACTCCTGTAGGGTTTCGTTGGATTTTTGGTATCGACTCTTTATTTGGCTCTGAAATACTTGTTTGAGATATTGCTGTCCATATCTGATTTCCAAAGCTTCAACGATTCTTGAATATTCCTTCTGATTACTCTCGGGGATGTTCTGAAGGATGTCCAATGCTTGTCCTCGTAGACACAGGACTAGAGAGGTGGCCATTTCCTCCTCGGACCAGCCGTTTGCGTTTGCTGCCGCTTCAAATTGACGTCTATACATGGGCCACGAGGATTGCCCATCGAATGTTGGAGGCTTCAAAATTTTCACTTGTGTAGGCCTTATCGGAGTTGTCAGTGAGGATGGCCTTTCGCTGGTGGGGAAGATTTCCTCAGATGGTGCACGCTTGTGTGGAAGGTGTAGCGTTTCCAACCTCTCCTTGATCCTATCCACTTCTTCGTTGAATTTCTTGTTCACCTCTCGTGCCACCCGTTCATCTATTTTGGACAGTTCATTTTCGACGTCTTGGACCCTTCTGTTGACTCCCTGGACTCCACCTCTGACTTCTTGAACTTCACCTTTAACCTCTTGAACTTCTCCTCTGACCTCTTGTACTACTTCGGTGATTTCATTCTGGAAGCACTTTTGACTGTGACTAATACGTTGCAGAATATCAACATGTTGTTGTTGTAACTGCTGGACTAACCGCGCCTCCTGTTCCTCTTGTTCTTGTTTTCGTTTGGCTTCTTGTTTCTCTTGTTCTTGTTTTCGTTTGGCTTCTTGTTCCCTTAAAAACTCAAGGATATCTGCTGATGTCGCCATCTCGTCGTAATTATTTGCTCGAGTATTCACCATCAAATACTGGAAAACTGCCTTACTTTTCTTTCTTCAGTAACACTTATCCCACCGCTGTCACCAATTGTTGCGTCTTCGGGTTCAAAAATAAGTGTACACTGGTATGAACTCGCCTTTATTATTCCAACTTCACTTGACAACACTGTGATACAAGTCACTGTCAAAATACTTGTATCCAAGGTAACTCAGAGTAACTTCCTAACTAACTTCCTTCATCTAACAAATGCATCACTTTTATATACAAATAAAGTTCTAGAAAACTTAAGAAATCAATAGAACACAAATAGAATGTTCGACGATTGATCCAGAACAAAAGTTAGTGCTTCTAGATTTTTCCATCTAATTCATCGAAGGATCTCGAACAATTCGAGAAGTCTTTATCAAATTTCAGGTCTGTAACAATATATATTATATATATATACTGTCCACTGTTTGTCTTCCCAGAAATCAATATAAATACGATGTGAAATCATAATTCTATATCAGATATATATAGATATATATATATATATATATATATATATAAATATATTGTCAATTGTTTTCATTATAGTTTTAACATTATTGTAGCTTTCCCTGATGATGAGAATAATACTTGTCGAAATATTGGAATAAAGTGTTATAAGAGTAAACTTCCTGCATGCTGCTTACCCAACAAGTTTCCCTAGCTTGATCTTAACGAGTCAGCAAAAACTACCTCTATATATATATATATATATATATATATATAAAGATATATATAGAGAGAGAGGCAGAGAGAGAGAGAGAGAGAAAAGGGTAGTCTTGTTTGCTAACCAGTTGGGAAATGAGTCTTAACTGGAAAAATACATTTATGCAATTTTATTAATAAGTTTAAACAATTATATTAAATTGAAGAATTGATTTTGATATTGTTGAAAGCGTTAATCCGTGAAGTTAGCATTCATGGAGGTAATCTGCTGATTATCCGTCATGTTGGGTTTGTCTACAAAAATTAAGTAAGAGTAAATCTCACTCAAGTGGGATTAGCAGATTACCTCCATGAAAGCTAACTTCACGGATTAACTCTTTCAACAATATCAAAATCAATTCTTCAATTTGATATAATTGTTTAAACTTATTCATAAAATTGCATAAATGTATTGTTCCACTTCCACTAATTCATTATTTTTGTAAGACTAGGGCTGGTATCTGATGTGATTCCTTGTTGGTTCATGTCATCTGTCAGGCACAACATAATTTCTCACATAATAGGAGCAATCCTTTCAAATAATTCATAATTTTCATAAGATTGATCATTCATTTGTAATATTAGGGCTGGTACTTGGCATTTTGATGTGATTCCTTGTTGTTTCATGTCATCTGTCAGGTACAATATTATCTCATAATAAGAGCAATATTTTCAAATAATTCACAATTTTCATAGATTAATGTTCCATGTATCTCCATCACAAAACTGTATCAGTAGGCATAGGGTCATCTGTCACTTCCTGTTAAAACAATTCAACCCCACTTCACGTGGCAATATGGCACGATTCCGTGAAGGGTCATGTCATGAGTCACATGTCACATGTGTCAGTTTATTTGAAAATATTCTCTTGCACGATTGTTTGCCTCCTCAAGGTATAGCACGTGCTTTTGGTACTAACAAACAAAAAAAAAAAATTTAATCCATTTTAAAATGTATCATCAGTAATGTGTTCGCACCCAAATTAACTCTATGTGTTACCAATGAAGTTTTATTTCTAGTTCTGCCTATATATTATGAATAATTTTAACAAATACGCCACATAACCTCACAACACTGTAAGTTGATACTTGGTTTTTCTTTATCAATATCTCAAAAATGTCTTTCCATATTGTAGCTTTCCTGAAGATGACAATAAAAAATTGTTGAAAGCTTGGAATCTGAGTATTAGAGTACTCTTATTGGCCTGCTGCATATCCCAAATATTAAAAACATATTATATATATATTGATGAATTACTCGAAATAAACAAACAAAATTTGTCAGAATTTTTGAATGGGCCATAGACACAATTTCTAAACATTTTAATGAAGTTCCCCCATTAAACTTGACAAATAAGCACATTTTGTAATGTGTTTATGAACTCGATAAGGTCATATATTGATGAATTACTTGAAATTATCGAACATGCATGTTTTCGAAAATGTCCAATATTCCATTTCAATATACAGGAGAATGTTGAATGTGAGTGCCGCTTTCCTCATTTCAATAGCATTTGAATATTCTCTTGGATGCCATAACTGAGAGTAATAATGAAGAGCAATTCAATTAACCAGGATAAAACCTGTAATTTCTGGATTGCACCCTTTTTCAGATTTACTATAATTGAAAATGATTGTATTATTTCAGCATGATCTAAAGATAATAAAATAATAAGAAATAAGATATCGAAGGTATCTGTCCACAGCGATTTACTGAGAATCAAAACAAATCTCTTGTCCTGCCGTCAACACAGATGCCAGATTGTGTAAAAAATATGGAAAAATTATACGAGGAAGTGTTGATTGGCAAGCAAGAAATAAAAAGTGCTATAGAAGCAAGTGAAGTCAGATTACTGATGAAGATAGAATCTTATAACGAGAGAGTAAAGAACCTGGAAAGAGAAAATAAAGAACTCAAACAACGAATCGAGATTCTGGATAGAAATAATAGAAAGAATAACGTAATAGTTTTTGGATTGTTGAAAAATAAAGAAGAATTCTCAACCGAACATATATGCAACCAATTGAATTCAAACCTTGGTGTACAAATAACTAAAGTGGATATAAGTAGTACATATCCACTTGGTAGATGCTACAATTGCAAAAAGCTGAAAGGAACCAACATTTCTATATCAGCTGATCTCACGAAAGAACAGCAGGAAAGAAGTAAAATTCTAGGTATCTGAAGAAACTTCGAGAAGGCGGTGAAGAAGGCTGTTATATCAAAGGAGAAAAACTTTACAGAAACAATATCGGTTACACCGTGGAAGACATTTTACAATTTGAAGAGAACGAGTCAGATCCCAGACAAACGAATAGTGCACCAGAAACTCCTTCCAGGTCAGGAATAGCGGTAGTCGGTCAGGAAATTCAAACGAGGTCTCAAAAAAACTTAAAATAGGTTAGTCAGTTTATTTTCAATATATATGTATATTCGTGATTTTTCTTTCAAAATATTAGGTTTACTACTCAATTGACTGAAACATGGATCAATATATTAGAGATTTTGATTTGAATGCAATAGAGACGTTCACCTTGAAAACACACAAGAGTGCAAAGAAATCTTAGGAATAAACTCTAAAAACACTTTCAAAGTAATCCAAAATAATATCCGAAGTCTTAATAAGAATTTGGATGAATTTAAAATAATTTTGGAAAAACTTGATACAGATATAGATTGCGTTGTTCTAACAGAAACATGGATTTTGCAGGACCCCAGTTTGTATAATATAAATGGCTATGAAATGATCTATAATGAAAGTAAATCCAATGAAAATGATGGAGCTGTGGTATACGTCAAATCAAATTTGGAATTCACCTACACATTGAACAGAATTAACAACATAATATTTCTCAGATTGATAATCAAGTTAGACGAAAAGGGTAGTATCGCTGTCACAGCCGTATACCGGTCACCATCTTCAAATATTGACGAATTCCTAAAAAACCTCAGTAGTTATTGCAAAATATATGAAAATCATAGAGAAAACAAGTTTGGGCGCGGGATTCGCCTACGCTAGCATCCGCCTTGCGCCCACACTTGGCCTGCCGGCGGCTTAACTATCGCGCTTCGCGCGACGATCCTAGCCCCCCGTGTACACGTATATCCTTTCCGTGTACACGTATTTCCTTTCCGTGTACACGTATCTACCAATTATTTGAATACTACGATCTTAAGGCGTTGTTTTTATTTTAAAGGTTCATTGTCAAAATGATTAAAAACTATAATTGGATACCAATAATGTGAATACTACGATCAATGCTTGTCTGTCTTCATCATTGAGTCCGTTTGAAACTATAATTGGACATCAATAATGTGAATACTACGATCAATGCGTGCCTGTCTTTATCATTGAGTCAGTTTGAAACTATAATTGGACACCAATAATGTGAATACTACGATCAATGTGTATAATATATCGATTTTTCCGCATTTTTTTCAAATATTTCATGAACTATCGATTTTGAAAAAACAATTCATTTACATTTTTTGTAGACTTTCCAAAGGCAATCATAAAAGGTTCTATGAAAAATTGGGAAATATGCAGCCGTTTGGGAAATATTTGGAATTATTCAAAATTGTCGAAATTTTTTTCCAAGTCCCGACGAATTTTTTTGGGTTTTATTTTTTTTCTGCTCTGGTAATGAATTCGAAGAAACCAAATTCGGATATGTTGATAGAGTTAATTGAGAGGTATTTTTGACAAAAAAATCATTTCTCATTTTTTATTGGTTCTGGAGATATATCGATTTTTCCGATTTTTTTTCGAATATTTCTCGGACTATTGATTTTGGAGAAACAATTCAACTACATTTTTTGTAGACTTCCCAAAGGCAATCATAAAAGGTTATATGAAAAATTGGGAAATATGCAGCCGTTTGGGAAACATTTGGAATTATTCAAAATTATCGAAAATTTTTTCTAAGTCCCGACGAATTTTTTTGGGTTTTATTTTTTTTCTGCTCTGGTAATGAATTCGAAGAAACCAAATTCGGATATGTTGATAGAGTTAATTGAGAGGTATTTTTGACAAAAAAATCATTTCTCAGTTTTAATTGATTCTGGAGATATATCGATTTTTCCGATTTTTTTTCAAATATTTCCCGGACTATTGATTTTGAAGAAACAATTCATCTAAATTTTTTGTATATTTTCCAAAGGCAATCATAAAAGGTTCTATGAAAAATTTGGAAATATGCAGCCGTTTGGGAAATATTTAGAATTATTCAAAATTGTCGAAATTTTTTTCCAAGTCCCGACGAATTTTTTTGGGTTTTATTTTTTTCGCGCTCTGGTAACGAAATCGAAGAAACCAAATTGGGATATGTTGATAGAGTTCATTGAGAGGTATTTTTGACAAAAAAATTATTTCTCAGTCTTTATTGGTTCTGGAGATATATCGATTTTTCCGATTTTTTTTCAAATATTTCCTGGACTATTGGTATTGAAGGAACACTTCATTTACATTTTTTGTATATTTTCCAAAGGCAAACATAAAAAGTTCTATGGGAAATTTGAAAATATGCAGCCGTTTGGGAAATATTTGGAATTATTCAAAATCGACGAAACGAAATTTTTCTAAGTCCCGACAAATTTTTGAATTTTTGGAATAGGAAAAAATTTCATCAATAACTTTTTGGAGTACTAATAGAGTACAATAAAATTGTTTGTACACACTTTTCCATATCTTGTTTAGTTTTTAAGATTCTAATGCTTTTATAAAAATTATTTCTAAGTCCAGCCTTTTTTTTGGATTTTATTTTTTCCCCGCTCTGTTATTGAATTCGAAAAAACCAAATTTGGAGGATCGATAGAGTTCATTGAAAGGTATTTTTTGCAAAAAATAAATTCTCAAGTTTTTTCTTAGTTTGTGAGATATATCAATTTTCCCGTTTTTTTCAAATATTTCCTGCACTATTGATTTTATCGAAAAAATGTAATAACATTTTTTGTAGGTTTCCCAAAGACACTTAAAAAAGGTCTCGTGTAAAATTTTCAATTTTGTATCCGTTTTCAAAATATTCGATATTTTAAAAAATGAGAACTTCCATTTTCGGAAAAATGGGATTTTCACATTTTTCCGGTCGTTTCTTCGGAAAATGTTCATATGGAGATTTGTTCGTTTGTTCAAGTTCTATTTAATGCATATTTGATATCTTGGTTTCCTTAATCGGTTTCACCACAATAGAGGCTCAAAAAAAAGAAATTTTTTCGGAAAATCGACCGGAAAACCCGTTATTATTTTCCGATCCTTCTCAAAAACTATACACCTCAGAAGAGCATATAGGCGCATATTACCAAAAAATCTAGAGGGAAAAAAATAAATCCCTGGACCGCTATCGAGTTCCGCGCGAAAACCATGAAAAACCCCTTAAAAAATTTCCGGGTTTTCCGATAGCAAAAAAAATTAAATTTTGAGGTACTGTTTTTTTGTTATTGACGTGATTAAAATTTCAACTCGATATCTTCAACGGTTCCGGAGATATAAGGTGGTTTCTGGAGACGACGGACATACAGAAAATTCCCAAAAAAATACCAGTTTTTTTTTTTTATTTTTTTTAATTTTTCATTTCATCATGTCTATATCTATTTTTTTATGGGGAACATTTTTGCCTTATGAAAAATTGTTCTATCTCTTAAAATAAAAAAGTTAGTGCCCCCCCCTAAATTATTATTATTATTATTTTTCTTTTTTTTTTTGGTTTCTTCCTAATTTTTCACAAGGGTCAATTTCTTTTTTGAACCGTGGCTCTATCTCTTTAAATAAAAAAAATAGCCCCCCTCTATATTCTCGGCCTATTTCATAAATTTAATCATTTTTTCACGAAAATCAGCTGTTTTTTCGTTTATTTATAGGGTATCGCAAAAATTTTTACGTGACTTTTTTGTAGGTCTATTTAAGGGGAACAAAATTGTTTATATAAAATTTTTCGATATCTCGTTTGGTTTTCGAGTTTTGAGCAATTTTGGAGGGGGAGTACAAATTTTTTATTTTTTTTTTTCATTTGTTTCTTATTTTTCCCATCTTTTTATGTGGTTGGAGAAAAACTGTTTGGAAGTATTACTGAGGCATGTGTTGCGGATACGATGCACTTTTATTTTTTTCATTACCTCTATTAGTACGGTCAATATTTCGATTTTCCAATTTTTTTAGATATCTCCCGGACTATTAATTTTGGGAAAAAAATTAAAAATGAAAATTGTAGACTTTCCAAAGGCAGTCAAAAGCTGTCTAGGTGATTCGGAAAAATATCGACCATTTCCGAGTAATTTCGTATTATCCGAAATTCAAATGTTTTTTTTCAAATATTTGAAATTTTCCCAGTTTTCCGATCATTTTAGAGAAAATATCGAATAGCTATGATTTGTTGGTATATTCGTGCTCTACCAAAATCATTTTTCACAATTCAGTTTCGATTGTTGGTTTCGTTGGTTTTTGTGTTTTACAATATCGGAATTTTTCGGAAAATTTCCCGGAAAATCCGGTCATCATTTTCCGATCATTCTCAAAACTCACCGCCTTCTGTAAGACATATTGAAGTATATCTAGAAGAAATTTGAAAGGATTCGAATCAATTCTTGAACCGGTATCGAGAAAAGTAGGAACTTGAAAAAAAAAATCGGAAAATCACCGTAAAATTTTTCCGGATTTTCCGATCGCCAAAAAAAATCACGTGACAAATACCGTCATCGCGTTGATAATATGACTGAAAGTTCCGTGCGATATCTTCGATATTTTGGGAAATATAGCGTTTTAAAAATTTTCGACACACAAAAATTTTTTTTTTTTTTTTTTTTTTTTTTCAGTTTTTTCATCTTTTATAGTGTCAGATATGGATCATTAACCCGTTTGAACCATCTCTCTATCTTTTCGAATAAAAAAGTTAGACACCCCTACAGGTCAAAGTTATTATTATTATTATTATTTTTTTCTTGATTTTTTTCTATTTTTCATTAAGGATCAAGGTCCCGTTGGATTCAAAATTCTATCTATCCAAATAAAAAAGTTAGGCTCCCTCTGTCCGAAAGACCGTAGGAATACTACTTCTCTAAAGATCGTAGTATAACTATAGTTTTTTTGTTGGCGATATAAATATAGATCTCTTAGATGACAAAGATCAGACTGTTGAATACCTAAACGTAATGAATGAAAATGGTTACCTATCAACAATAAATTCAGTCACCCGGAACCAACCACATCAAGAACCGTCGTGTATCGATCACATTAATAAAAACGTTAAAAAATTAACATATCGAAAATATATTACCTTTAGTAATCGAAACAGACATCACAGATCACTACACAACCATAGTGCAGTTAATGTTAGACCGTCCTAAAGAAACAACAAACGATAAACACTACATAAAGCATATTAATAATGAAAAACTAAAGGCTTCTTTAAGTAACACATCTTGGGAATCGGTATATTCGGCATCTCATCCAGACACTGCAACTGATTTTTTTGTTAGCATACTTTGCAACGCAATTGACAGATGCACTGAAACAAAACAGAAACGATATAAAAATTGTAAAATAGCACCGTGGATAACTAACGCTTTAATCAAGTCAATAGACACAAGAAATAAAATGTTCAATAATGTTCTTAAACATCCGAACAATCCGGATATTAAATTACAATATAAAAAATACAGAAATAAACTGTCATCGTTATTAGCTAAAACTAAGCATGAAAATGAAAAAGAAATCGCAAATGAGTTCAATGATGAATTTGCTACAATAGGTAGAAAACTAGCTAACCAAATCAAAAAAGATCCGAATTTCATTATTAAAAAATCAACACAAGTCAACTCTTTTGTTTTACTACCAACGGATCCACATGAATTGAAAACCACAATACATGAATTGAAAAAAAAGAAATCTGTCGGGCTTGATGGTATCAAAGCAGAAATACTTCAATTATTGGCTAACGACATTGTTGAACCACTAGCATATATTATTAACAAATGCATGAACATTGGCCTATGGCCCTCTGCATTCAAAGACTCTGTTGTTATACCACTGTATAAAAAAGGAGATAAAACATGACGAATAACTATCGACCAATCTAATTAATAAGCCACATTTCAAAGATATTTGAGATGATAATCAAAAAGAGGTTGAATTCATACATGAACAAATATAACATTTTGTCTGATAAACAATTTGGCTTCAGAGAAAAAATGTCCACCCAAGATGCTATCCTGAGCTTAACCAATTACATAAACACTGCCCTGAATAAAAGCAAGCCGTGTTTGTGCATTTTTATAGATTTATCAAAAGCGTTTGATACCATCAGTCATCAGCTTCTATTACAATCCTTGGAGGATATTGGTTTTCGTAATAATTGTCTCGAGCTATTCTGAAGCTACCTTACTGATAGACACATCAGGTTGTAAGGGTGAACGATATACTCAGTGAATCCAAGGTAATAGAGTACGGGGTCCCACAGGGAACTGTTTTGGGCCCCATACTATTCAACATATATATAAATTGACTGTTTTCACAAAAGAGCAGTGGCGAAATCATCGGGTTTGCTGATGACACCGCTATCTTATACAAAGCGGAAAACTGGGATGATCTGAAAATAAAAGCCCAAGCGGATTTCACTGTAATTAAAAATTGGCTAGATCACAGATTATTAACACTTAACCTTGACAAAACAAGTTACTTGTAACAAGTCAAACAAGTTCTTTCGACTGTTTGACATTCAATATACATGGTCATGAAACCTGAAATCAAAATTAAATATTGAGGAGTATATATTGATGTCCATTTGAGATGAGACCATCACATTACATACGTAACAAAAAAATTACAGACCTTTCTATATAAGTTCAGACACCTCAAAAAAATCCTACCAGTGTCTCAACTTAAAACCCTATACTTTGCCTTAGTTGAGAGTCACCTGCGCTACGGGTTATTAGGATGGGGTGGTACAACAGATACTCACCTGAACTCTCTAGAAGTAGTACAGAGAAGGCTCCTTAAAATCATTACCTCAAGAGAACCAACATATCCAACTGATGAACTCTATAAAGAAGCCAAAATATTCGATGTTCGACAGTTATATTACTTTGCGGCTAACTTGAAATATCATCAAACCAAACATATAGCACAGGTTCCATCACATAATTATAACACACGACAACGACATCACTTGTTCCACAAATGACAAAAACACTTTGCCAACGAGCATATCCTTACATTGCTCCCAAAATTTATAATTCATTACCTGAATATTTGAAAAATATTAGTTCTGTAGCAAATTTCAAATAACAACTAAAATCTTACGTTATAAGCAACCCTAGAAAGATTATACATAGGGCCATCGTTTCTTGAATATATTCAAAGTATACGCAAATTGAGATTTATTCGCTGAAGAGTTTATAGGTCATTCCAAATTTTATTTTCCTAAATACACGTGCTTCTAATTTTATTGTTGCAACGACACTCTCCAGTCATATATTTGTAATTTTATAATTTTATGTACTTTTATTATCTTTTGAACTTTTAGTATTTTAACGATTTTTGTATATTATGTATTATGTATTAATTTTATTTGATATTTATTGTTTTCGTCTCAAAACAAGTGTTAAATCACTTACTGAGTACTCTCATTTATTCATAGTTGTTTGTCATTTTGTCCTTTATATTCCACCTTTTAATTTACCTTTGAATAAATGAATTTTGAATTTGAATTTTGAAAGATGCTTCATGACGAATAGTAGGTGTTTTAGGTTGTGTTCCTTTGGTTATCATCTTGATACTATTTTGAATTATATTCGTTTACAGTTCTTTGCTTCCAATGATGAAGTAAAACATCTATTCATAGCATTTTATTCGTTCACTAATCTTAACTCTTCAAACATGCTCATTTGTTTGAATTTTTTGTGATTTTTTGCAAATCTGAACTTTTGACTTCAAAGTTCACAATAATTCCTGTAGGTTTCCTCTCTCAAGAATTCAATATCTGTCCTTGTGTGGTTGAAGAAATTTTTCGGATCCTTCCATATCTTTTGTCAGATACTTTTCCTTTCGCACAGTCATTTGATATTTTTTAGTTACGCGATTTTGTGCTGCCACTTCTACTAGTTGATTGCGGGTAACACTGACTTGTTTGTAACCTTTCTGTTCATATGCATATCATGTTGCATAATCATCTTCTCAGGTTGATTCACCGATTCTGGAATTATTCTATTATCAGGTTTTGGGGAGTATTATTTGTAGGATAGCATCCTGTAGATAATAAAACAAGATAGGAATGACAAGTATAAGACGGCAGTAAGACGTCTGAAGGCGTTATATTTTTTGTGATACATTTTCCATTTTGCACTTTGTTATATTTTTCATTCAAATATATTTTTCCACTCACTAAAATCGTCTGAATCCCATAAATTTGGGGGCTCAACCGGGATCGACAATTTTTGAGAGGATAAAGTGCAGCCTGTCAAGGTGACAATGGAAGATATACGACGAATTCTAAGACGAGATATTACGAAGAGGATCAAATACGTGAGGACAAAAGGATCAAAGACGTGAGGACGAAAGGATCAAAGACGTGAAGACGAAAGGATACAAAGACGAGAAATTACAGAAACGCGAAAGACGAAGACATAAAGACGACGAAGACGATTGAATCGTAGAGACAAAGAGAAACACTTTTAATTTGAACGAAGTGAGGGATATTCCAAAACTATTTCAAGCATTTTCAAGTCGATTTGAACAAACGGTGTAATCCAACATTACTTTGATTGTGCTCAGACGGTGTAGACATTTTGCGGGACAATAGACGAAGACGAAACTTAAGCGGTGATATATCTGCTCTGTATCAAAGACTGAGTGATTCCAGGTAACATAAAGAAGACACGAGGTGAGCATTCGTTTTATTCTTGCTTTGTAGTTAGGCCGATATTCTGCATCTGAAAGACATTTTGCTTCTGAAAGACAGACATTTTGCTTCTGAAAGACATTTTGCATCGAATATTGTGTGACTTTTTATTTATATTTGAAAAACATTTCATATATTAGTTACTATTGAGGTGATTTGCGCTGTTTTAAATTCGGAACATCTGATTTTTCTGGGCAATTTATAAACTTTATTCCAACAATTTTTACCGTGAAACATAAAACCGTCGTTTTATAGACAATTTCTCAAGCTCGTGTGTTTAGTGAACTTTAATTTGTTAAGTTCTATCAGTAATATTTGAAAAACATTGACTTTCCGTTGAAATTTTCATACTTTCGACTTTCTTTCAAAAATGGTGACACTTGGTGAAATTGATAATGTTCTGAAGGGCATACATGTTGCTCCAGTCAAAGTGATAAAAACTTTTCATAAACTTGTTTTTGAGGTGGAAGGTGATCGTAATAATGGGAAAAGGTTGCGAGCGTTTTCTGGTTTTGATTTTGATTCATCCTCTGTTGTTTATAGTCAAAAACTGAAATATATTGATGATAATTTTTCCATTACGGATTTAACTTCGATAGCAAATATTTTAGGTATAGATTACAATACCGATAAGAAAAATCTTATTATTAATATTGTTAGTAATCTTATGGATCTGGAAATGTTGAATATGCAATTGGACAAAGAAGAAGAAGATGAAGAAAAAGAAGAAGAAAATGACGTACAAAGTAAATCTAGAGGTATACAGGGTGATTCCTGCTCAGATAATGATAGAAATAATAAAGAAAGTTCACAGAGTGATTTCGATTCACAAGTAAGATCTCGTAATTTACCGTTCGCTATGAATTTTCGAGATGTGGAAGATTCAATTAAACAATTTGATGGAAAAGGATCATATCCTATTGAAAAGTGGATAAAGGATGTAGAAGAAATGAGTCAAACTTTCAGTTGGGGTGATTTATACACTTTTGTATTTGCTAAAAAATCTTTAGTTGGTTTGGCAAGATTATTTATACAGGGCGAAGTTGGTATAACCTCTTGGAAAACTTTAAAAATTGCACTTTTGAGTGAATTTTCCTCAAAAATTAATAGCGCGAAAGTTCATCACATGTTGACAGAACGAAGAATGAGAAAGAATGAAGACGCACATGAATACTTTCTTGTTATGAAAGAAATTGCTAATCGAGGTGTGATTGAACCTGATGTATTGATCCCATATGTCATTGACGGTATTTATGATGAGCAAAATAACAAGATTTTACTTTACGATGCAAAAAATTTGAAAGAATTCAAAGATAAGCTGAAAATATACAGAGAAATGAAAACAAAAACAAAATTTTCCAGTTTTTCTCCCCATAGAGATGCATACAAAAATGATAGACAGATGAAAAAAGAAGACAGGATAGAAAGTAAACACCATAGTAACACGAGAATCCGTTGTTTCAATTGTGGATTGAATGGCCACAAATCTCAAGATTGTCGCAATAAAACATTGGGTACAAAATGTTTCAAATACAATAGGTATGGACATAAATCCTTTGAATGTTCATGGGTGAATAATGGCAATAATCGCACAGAAGAGAGTATATCCCGAAAAAATCAAGAATTTACTCCAACGACGGCCCGTGTAGAACCATCAGTCAATAAGATTACGAAACACTATATTCAGACAATGTATAAAATGGTAAAATTGAATGAACATTTCATCAACGTGCTGATTGATACAGGTAGTCAGGTCAACGTCATAACTGAAAATACTTTCTTTTCTATTGGATCTCCACCACTCTCGAACTCAACTATCAAGCTAAATGGATTGAAAAAAACTTGTGTTGATACTTTGGGAAACTTTGAAGGGCATATTGAAGTTGATGGTAGCACTTTCGTTTCGACAATTCATGTTGTACCGAATGAAACGTTATCAATAGAAGCAATCATAGGAACCGAGTTATTGAATAAAGCTGAAATTTCTATCAACGAAGATGGAATCATGATAAAGAATCGCCAAGACAATAAATGGTTATTGAACATCGGAATAGATGACCCCGAAGAACTGAATATAGGAGAAGATATAAGTTCAGAATTGAAAAGAGGAATATCAGATATGGTAAACAATTATAAACCGAAAAAAGTGAAAAGTACAGATGTGGAAATGAAAATAATTGTACAAGATGACCAGCCGATATATTCAAATCCGAGACGATTACCTTTCGCAGAAAGGGAAATCGTGGATAAACAGATAGACGAATGGATCAAAGAAGGCATCGTAGAACCATGTAGTTCGGATTATGCCAGCCAAGTAGTACTGGTTAAGAAGCAATGTGGATCTTACAGACTTTGCGTTGATTACAGAAAAGTTAATAAAATTATAGTAAAGGATAGATTTCCACTACCACTTATAGAGGATCAACTCGATAAACTACAAGACGCCCGAATATTCAGTACGATGGATTTGAAAAATGGATTTTTTCACGTATCAGTTGAAAATAATAGTAGAAAGTATACATCTTTTGTAACCCATAATGGACAATACCAATTTCTGAAGACACCCTTCGGACTCTGCAACTCTCCAGCAATATTTCAACGTTATATAAATCGTATATTCAGAGATCTTGAAAAACAGGGGATTGTTATGTTATATTTGGATGATTTGATTATTCCCGCAAAAAATGAACCAGAGGCAATGAAAAGACTTAATATAGTTTTGAATGTAGCTAGAGATTATGGACTTGACATAAATAAGAAGAAATGTCAGTTTTTAAAACGAAAAGTAGAATTCCTGGGGCATTTGATAGAAAATGGAAAAATATTTCCTTCCAAAACTAAAACTGATGCTGTAATGAAGTTTCCAGAACCAAAAAATTTAAAACAAGTTCAAAGTTTTTTGGGTCTCACAGGATATTTCAGGAAATTCATCCAATCATATTCTTTAATTCCACGACCATTGAGTGACCTAACGAAAAAAGATCAGAAATTTCGATTTGGCAATAGTGAAAGAGTAGCATTCAAAAAATTGAAAGAAATATTATCGAACAAACCTGTTTTGAATATTTATAGAAGAGGTGCTGAATTAGAGTTGCATACAGATGCTACTCAGGAAGGATACGGAGCTATTTTGATGCAGAGATCATATGAAGACAATAATTTACACCCTATTTACTATATGAGTAAGGAAACAACAGACTCTGAAAAAAATACAGCTCTTACCAATTAGAATGTCTGGCAGTCATAGAAGCATTGAAGAAATTCAGAGTGTATCTCTTAGGAACACAATTCAAAATCATTACAGACTGTTCAGCGTTCCAGAAAACGATGTACAAAAGAGATCTTACTCCACAAGTTGCAAGATGGGCACTCCTATTGGAAAATTCGATTACACGATAGAGCATCGATCAGGAGATCGTATGCGCCATGTTGACGCTCTTAGCAGGCATCCCATCATGTTAATCGCAAGTGATACTTTGTTGGCAGAAATCAAAAAATCTTAATATGCAGATTCAGAATTGAAAGCCATAAAAGAAATATTGAAAGAAAAACCATATGAGGACTATTTACTAAAAAATGATGTGATCTACAAAATCAAGGGAGAAAATGAACTATTAGTTGTACCCAGGAATATGCAATCGAGAATAATCAAAGAAGCTCATGAGGAAGGACATTTTGCTGAAAGGAAAATGGAAGAAATTCTTAACAGGAACTATTTCATACCAAAGATGAAGGAGAAAATAGGCAGATGTATTCAAACTTGTGTACAATGTCTATTAGCAAACAGAAAACGAAGAAAACAGGAAGGACTCTACAACCATTGCAAAAGAATGATATACCTTTACAAACCTACCATATTGACCATCTAGGACCACTGGAATCTACAAAT
Source organism: Chrysolina haemoptera (assembly GCA_958298965.1). Taxonomy (NCBI): domain Eukaryota; kingdom Metazoa; phylum Arthropoda; class Insecta; order Coleoptera; family Chrysomelidae; genus Chrysolina; species Chrysolina haemoptera. The sequence continues at coordinate 28,048,651 of OY282584.1, forward strand.
AAAAACTACAATCATATTTTCGCTGTTGTGGACTCATTTACGAAATATATTTGGCTATATCCAACTAAATCTACTACTACTAAAGAAGTAATAGCTAAATTAGAAGTACAGAAAAAGAATTTTGGGAATCCAATGAACATTATTTCAGATAGAGGATCAGCATTCAGTTCGCAAGAATTCAAAGATTATTGTGGACACGAAGGAATCAAGCATTTTATGATAACTACTGGCCTTCTTAGAGCGAATGGGCAAATAGAGAGAATGAACTCCATTATAATTTCTGTTTTATCGAAGTTATCATACGAAGATCCAAAGAAATGGTATAAATACGTAGATCAAGTACAAAGAGTTTTGAATGCCTCCTTCCAAAGATGTATCAAAACCACACCATTTGAATTATTGATAGGAGTGAAAATGCGAAATAAGGCTGAAACTTAAATTAAAAAAGCGATAGAAGAAGAGGCCCAAGCTTTATTTGAAGAAGAAATAGATGACTTGAGAAGAGAAGCGAAAAAACATATACTCAAAGTTCAGGAAGAGAATAAAAAGACGTACAATTTGAGAAGAAGGAATCCTAACAAATACAGAGTTGATGATTTGGTAGCCATAAAGAGAACTCAACAAGGTCCAGGACTTAAGTTGAAGCCGAAATACTTGGGTCCTTATCGAGTTATCAGAATAAAGAGTCATGATACTTACGACGTTAATAAAGAAGGTTATCATGAGGGACCAACCAATACAACAACATGCGCTGAATATATGAAGAAATGGAAAGAAGAGGATTCATCTGGGACAGATGAACCGCAGGATGGCCGAGTTGTAGGATAGCATCCTGTAGATAATAAAACAAGATAGGAATGACAAGTATAAGACGGCAGTAAGACGTGTGAAGACGTTATATTTTTTGTGATACATTTTTCATTTTGCACTTTGTTATATTTTTCATTCAAATATATTTTTCCACTCACTAAAATCGTCTGAATCCCATATTATTTTCTTCAGTGCTATATTTTTCCGTTTTCCTGATGGAAGGAATCACCTTTCAGCCAACCAATCTGTGAATTTTCGATCGTACTCTTTAACGGTACGTTGATATCTTATGTCAATCAACCCATTTACATCGAAACTTATGATTGTGTATACGCAAAATAGCATTCCTTACATCGAACTTGCAGTTTCTGTTCCCTTAAACCAAAGATCCAACGTTTCAGGATGTAGAAACACATAAGTCGAAAATTATATCTTAACTCTATCAACTTTAAAAGTTTTCTTTGTCAGACTCATGTAGTTTATTATTGCTCTACAATCAAACTGAACAACGATAATCCTCATGCTGTTAGCAATCTAACTGAATAACGATACTTCTCATGCCGTTAGCAACTCATTGCAAATGAATATAACGTGAAAATATGTGTCTTCACGCACATGCGTAGTTATTTTTTGGTTAAGGTCCAATTCAATAATCTGAACATCATTATATTTCTACATCGTTTCAAATTATTCCCCCTAAAAATTATGTCTCACTCGCAAACGTTCTAATTTTTTTGGAACACTTAAAATCTCAGTTGCAAATTAAGCTGGCAAAGGTGTGAACGCTAAGTAATGTCTAACGATGATATTTAAAAAACAAAAAACTGTTCGAACCAATTGCACAAGGGTCTGACAAATCTACCAGATCGATATGTTGTAGCACATTCCGTTCAGATTCATTGCATTTCGCATCGTTTCTTTTGTTTTGTACCGTGATTGCTTAATATAGTTTTTGTATGGTTTTATTTCGCTTCGTCCCGTTCGTTGTTTCGTATGTTTCGTTCGCTCCAGTTATTTCGTTCGCTCCAATCATTTCGTTCCCTTCCGTTTTTGTTTCGTCTATATTTCTTACTATCATTATTATTTTCATGATTCTATTGATTGATTTCTCCTACTTACAATTTCATATATATCATCCATCATTCTTCATATTTTTTGTTGACATTGTAACTTTGTGCTGTTAACCAATGATTGGATGCATTCGAAGATGTATTAAAATTAATCTTCCGGTATAGGGTTTATCTCTTTGGGAGACGTTGTACATACAGTATCGGAAAGTTTTCATCTTGGGTATGGTATGAGAGCGTAAGAATAGCTTGCTATATGTTGAGAGAGCATTACAATTTCTCCTCTAATCGCTCGAGGACGGGATATCGACGTGGGCTGTGTGCGGTGTGTCGCATTGCTACGTGGTCTCTCATGTTCATGTGGTTAAAAAAATTTGTTAAAATTGTTAAAATTGTTTTTTCCGTTAACCAGCTGTCGTCCCCTTACGAACGGCAGCCCTCAAGAGTCGAAACTTGTGCGAGCCAAGGATTAACGAGGTCTTACCTTTCAACATGCGATTCCTAGCACGTGGTATTATCATATCATTTCGTTCCTTGTTGCTCGCGTAGATTTCTGTCTAAACCCCAGAGAAAAAGTTTCCGATACTGTATATCTATGACTACTTGGCTAAGTTGTGAATTTGATTGGTTGTGTGGAAGAGCGCGTCTCCTCGGTTATTCAAATTACTAATGAGACCGAACTCTGCCTTTTATTTTTAAGCCATGAAAAACTGTCCTACTGTATGGACTCTTGAACAATAAAATATATTATTATCATTATTCTTTCATTTTAATTTTTTTTCCTAAAGGATGTTCCAGTCAGGCCCTGTCTCCGAAGCCCCGATACATCCGAAGGGTGCGCTGGATCGTTTACCCAGATAACCACTCCCCACGTCCGTGTGGTGTGTGATTACTTGGTCCGAGAATCATGGGCCCTGAGCAGACGCAGTGAACCAAGGATGACGGCCCTCTGCATTCGTCCGTTTATTATTATTATTATTATTATTTTCATTTTTCTTTTCATTCCTCAAAGGATGTTTCAGTCAGGCACTGTCTCCGAAGCCCCGATACATTCGGAGGGCGCGCTGGATCGTCTACCCAAATAACCACTCCCCACGTCCGTGGGGTAAGTGATTACTGGGTCCGAGAATCATGTGCCCTGAGCAGACGCAGTGAACCAAGGATGACGGCCTTCTGCATTTGTATGATTTTTAAGTTCGAGAGCAGTGTGTCCATCATACCGCCAAGGACCCTATAATAAGAACCACAATTTCAATAGAATGGTTTGGGTTGAGCCTGCGGAATTCAAAGAGTCTTGATATCTAGTCCGTTTCTCCTCCTCTTTTCAAACGATGTTCGATTCGCTAGGAGCCGAAATCTCCATGACAAAAATCGTATAACTTTGATGGTCGAGGAGGACTACATCAGGACTTCATAATTATTTTATCCGTCTGGATTATACTAGTCGGGCCCTGTTTCCGGAGCTCCTAAACATAAGGAGGGCACGCTGGGGCTATTTACCCAGATAGCCACTCCCCACGTCCGTAGAGTGAGCAACTACTAGGTCCGAGAATCATGTGCCCTGAGCAGACGGAGTGAACCAAGGATGACATCCTCCTGTATTCGTCCAGCTAGGATTTCTGCCGCATCACGGCAAGCCGGTATGATTTGTAGATTAGAGAGCAGCGTGTCCATCATTCCACCAAAGATAGAATCAGAACCACCAATTCAACCGAATGGTTTGGGTACATCCTGCGGAGTTCAAAGAGTAACTCTTGATATTTTGTCCGTTTTTTCTCCTCTTTTCGGACGATGTTCGTTCCGCGAGTAGCAGAAAACTATCGTCCTACTTTGATGGTCGAGGAGGACTACATCAGGCTTATTTGCTTGTATTTGCCTGAGAGTGGGGGATGAGTAGTTCCAATAGATTTGGCACCTCTCATTCCCCACAACGGACTCAGTATCCCCCGGAGCATAAGACAACACCAGTGTCTCGTCTATACCGCACGAGTACCTATGGATATAGGTTGATACTGCATATGCTGGATATGCTGACAGCAAATGCATAAGGGTCTCGGCGCCCCACGACACGTTCTGCATTTAGAGTCGGGGACCTCTATACCTATCACGCGGCTACGGTTGTTGAAGCCACCATCCTGGCAGGCCATTATAGATCCCTCGGTCTCCGACTTCAGCTCACTCGACCTGAGGAATGCAAAGGTCAGGTTTTTTTGATAAGCCAAGATCTTCAATGTTCTTAAAGAAGACCCCATGCATTGGCTTATTCTCGTGCAGCTGCAGGAGGACTCAGTCAGTTTGGGTTCACCCATTCAGTGTTGAATACGAGACCAAGTTCGTCGGCTACCCGGATTGCTGAATTGAAAAGAAATGTTCCAATTCCTGCTCTTTCATGGTCGCAGACCATGCAGAGAAGGGTATCTGAACTTCTAATGACTTTACAGGCTTCATCCAGCACCATTCTGTTATGTAGACACTCCAAACTCAAAAGTTTTTGCCCCCTGTTGTCTAGGGAAGTATAACCGTGAAACGGACGATTTAGGATGCAAGCTCCTATGAAGATGCATCATTTTTCGAGTTTTAACGTCGAGTTGTCGCAGCTCTTCCTGAGTCCATCTTACTACTCCAAATGAGTAGAGTAGAATCGAAACGGCAAGCATATTGGTCGCAGCAACTTTGTTCTTTTCCGACAGTTCTGTTGACTAGATCTGTCGGAGTTTGTACCGCGGAGAAAGTTTTTAACTGTATTTACCTCTTGGGAGTGGCGTTGCTCCACTCCCAAGTAGGTATACGTCTCTCCGGCATCCAAATGATGTAAGATGCTTCCGTCTACGAGCTGGATATCTGCTCCGTGCCTCTCGCATCTTCCTCTTTTGAGATGAATCGTGCACATTTGTCATTCCCGAACTCCATTCCGATAGCACGCTCTTGCACCACCCTTAAGGACTGAAGTAGGTCCCTTTCCCCAGAGGCATACAGTTTTAGGACATCCATATAAAATAAATGGGTGACCTTGTTGTATCCACGGGTTATCCTGAGTGCAACGGACAATGGCAATAGTGAGATGCAGAAGAGAATAGGGCTGAGGGAGTCTCCCTGAAATACTCCTCTTCTGAAGATTACCTGCTCTACTTGGACTCTGACTTGACCAGATCTTTTGATGAAGCGAGTCCTCCAGAGCGGCAACAGTTGTTCAATACATCTCACTACTTGATCGGGCACCACAAGGCATCTGAACAAATGCATAATTAGCTCATGCGATGTTGTATCAAATGCCTTGCGGTAATCGATCCAGGCCAACGAAAGGTTCCACATACACTACACGGTGTCCTGCGTTATACATCTGTCGATGAGCAGGTTCTCCTTACAGCCAGCGACCTCCCTCTTCAACCTTCTTTGACCCTCTCTGCTCACGTATCCGTACATATACCGGATCAACTGCGGAGAGTATTCGTGCGTATAAAATGCGCGAATAGCTCGAATTCAAGCATGTTATCGGTCTGTAATTCTTTGGATCAGACAAAGCTCCGTTTGTGGGAATAAGCACGGTTCGCCCCTTGACAAACCAATCCGGAATCTGCTGCTTCCTATCTAGCCAAGAGTTAAAAAACTCTTGCCAAATGGTGGTGGGTACTGGGGAATTTTTTCCACCAATAGTTGTTCAATCCATCAGGGTCTGGAGCAGCGAAGTTCTTTGAGCCTTTGAGGACCCGTCGAACTCCTTCCGGGGTGATTGAATTGCGCAGGTCATTGAGCTCAGGCTGTTGAAGCCTCCTGCAGAATACTTCAAACTGCACTAGGGCTGTCTACGTTTAGTGGTTGCAGATACTCTTAAATGTTCTTCCAGAAGGTTTCCACCTGATCAGCGACCGGCGGGTTATCGACAACACGTGGAGGCTCTTGGAAAAAGAGAGAAGGTATATCGCGGAACTTCATGTTTTCCGCGATATTCCTCGCCCGCCTCACTAGTGATTTCCTTGCAGCCACCAGCATTTGTATCCTATCAAGACAGTGCTGCTTGTTAATTGAAGTTTTTGAATAAAAAATAATGTTTCGAAAACCAAGTTCCTTAATCGCAAAACATAAAGTGGTGCATTCTTAAAGGATTTTGAACGGATATTCGTCGCCAACAATTCGTCAGTTTGAACTGGTAATTCAAGAGAACCTCTGTTTCTGGACAATTCCCCTGGGTAGCAGACCAAGCAGAAGCCAAAGAAGACTATGAGTGCAATCATCTTCGTAGGAATAATGTAAGTTGCTTTCCTTTATTTCTTGTCGGTCAAGTTCTAATTCATCTCCAGAAAATAGTGATTGTGAGTCAATTTCAAGTGAAATACGAAACCTAGTTCGATTATCGAAAATAGTTCTCGCGAATCAATAGAAATAGAAGAACTTTTATCTAAATTATCAATTTATCTAAATTATCAATAAATAAATATATCGAAATGGCTACTCCAAAAATCGAGTCATAACTTTTGGATATCGTCACAAAATTTGACAAAAATCCTCAAGAGCATTCATCATTTTTCGAAACGACCAATTCTATCATAGCTACATACTGGGACCCGACTCCTGAAAATATCAAATGTGTTCAAAATATAACTATAAATAATGAGATATATTCAAGCTCGCGAAGTTTATTTTGCATGAATAAAGATTGACAATCAGTCAAAAATGCACTAATTGCAAAATTGATTGTTGTTTGATTTGAATCAATTGAGACAAAATTTCAATGAACCATCATTACAATTTTATACTATAGGTATGTCTAATTTAAGTGCTCTTTATAACTATATAGATACGCATGAAAACGTAGTTACAACAAAAACTGTGAAAAAAACCTTTCACAATACTCATGCCTTAAAAATAGTATCAGCTGGCTTGAAAGAACCTTTAGTATCGACTATTCGTGCCGTGAAACATTCAACTATGGCCGAAGCTAGGCAATATATCATGTCCGAAGATAATATTCGGCAACTCCGAAAACCGAATAGTGGTCAATCACAAAAAAGGCCTCCTCAAAGGGTCAATCATCCCATTCTCGCCAATTTGGAACTCCTAACCTAACCTAACCCCAATAATTTTTGAATTTTAATTCCCAAATGCAAAACCCTGCATTTCCCCGTGGCCCAATAAATGTCTAGCCGAGACCGGCCACACCCCAAAAATTCTTCACAAACCGACAAGTTTTTGGCAACCCTAGAGGCTCAACCAACGTTAGGAGACCAAATTATCACCTATGACTGGAATTTCACAAGCAACCACTTCTCGCCAACCCAGTACAATCAAATCATATCAGAACCCAAATAGACCAAATTTTATTGCAGAAGAACTTTACAATTTTGACAACCCCCATTATCAAATGGAAACAATACCCTTCCAAAATGAGAATGGTTTTCAAAACGACTTGTACTATCAAAATCAACTCTGTTTTTCTAATAAATTCGATTTTTACTAAAATCCAATCTATGATCAAATTCAACCCGAATGTTCGTTTCGAAAGTTTCGGATGTGTATAGCCCTCATCAGTACCACAAGTTTTGATATGATCCGGACTGGGTCAAAATTTTGGACAAAGTGGACCACTGCCGTCGTCAGTCAAAGGCAAATTAAAGCTCTACCTGTAAATAAATCTATACATGAATTGAAAAGTTCAGTTTCTGAAACATTACGAGATTGTGAAAGTTCCTGTACTCGTTCTAGAAATGATTTTAAACTTGTTGAACCATCATATTGTATTCCCCATTTATAAACTGGCACAGATTTACCTACTGCTGAAATATTACTTGTAGAAGGACACTGTACATTCACTTGAACTACATTCATTGATAATTTTGCATCAAACTCTATACAAGTAGCTTTTGCATGCTGTTTAAATTCTGTATCTGAAATTCTATCTTCTTCAGGATCATTTGAAATTTTAAAACGTTTGACTCTCCCTGTAAGAGATGTCAACCTGGTTTCTATTATTTTATACATGGGATCTGTTATTGGACCTCTAAAATTTAGTATTATTGATTCTAAATCTGATAGAGTTTTATTAATGAAAGTTTTCTCATCTTCGGTTTGGAACTCTGTATCTTCCAACTGGGTCATGACAGTTTCGTGGCCAAGTAATCTACTCAAAATTATTCTTTTAGAAGTTAAAGTCTTTCTAGGAGCTACCGCATCTCGAATACGCAGCTCATAATCAATTTCTTCTTCAGAAAGGTACAAAGGTTCTATTTTTCCTTCCATTTTAAAACTTTTATGGATCAATATTCAATAAAAATTCTCAAAAATAACTATATCAACAACACAAAGTTATACTTGAAGGGTACCAATAAAGGTAATAAAATTCCATACAACATACACTAATACCGATAAATACCAAAAAACACACCAATATGAACACAACACCACCAAATACTGAGCAGTACCAATAAAGTCACTGTGATACAACTTTCAGAACATGACACACAGTATCTATATTTTATTCGTAAGTCCGAAGTCTTCCACAGTGCAATAATTGAATTTCTCTGAAATCTTCGGGCCACACGTTGGCAGTCGCAAAATTTATATAAGGTTTTGTTCCCTTTTTAAGGGGTTTTTCACCTAAACCTCATATAAACAATGCGGAGGGCTAACTCTTATTGCGGAGGCAAAGGTCGTGGTACGTTTGTTGGTGAGTTAACCCAAAGATATTCTAAGAAATCCAATTTATGGCAGTTAGAATAAAATAGCTAATTGAAAGTTGTTATTTGGACGCCATCTACAGAAATTCTGATATAGTATTTCATTCTCAAAGCCAGTCTCTGTAGAAAGTCTTTATCACACTGAAAGAGAAAACACTCCAGACATACAAGTAAAACAATTATTAAAAAATAGTATTTAATCAAATAAATGTTAAGCCAAATTCAGGGCTTGACGATCTTGAGACAATCAATAAACAATGATGAGAGTAATCAGGTTGCATAAAAATAGTATTTAATGAATTGAAAGTTTGTTAAACTGAGTTCAGGGCTTGATGAGAACTAGAAAAATCTAGAAGTAATGATCGAATCAGGCTGAAGGGAAAAAATTTGGTTCTTTGGACTATTGTATGTTATTCGAATGGTCATACCAACTTACTTGGAATATTGGGTTAAATGCATTTAAACCTTACATATTTCCTTGACCAATCATCAGTTATAAGAAAGAATCAACCAAACTCTTCTCCTGTTAATATTTCAAGCTCTTCGGGCCCCACGTTGGGCGCCAAATTTATATAAGGTTTTGTTCCCTTTTTAAGGGGTTTTTCACCTAAACCTCATATAAACAATGCCGAGGGCTAACTCTTATTGCGGAGGCAAAGGTCGTGGTACGTTTGTTGGTGAATTAACCCAAAGATATTCTAAGAAATCCAATTTATGGCAGTGAGAATAAAATAGCTAATTGAAAGTTGTGATTTGGACGCCATCTACAGCAATTCTGATATAGTATTTCATTCTCAAAGCCAGTCTCTGTAAAAAATCTTTATTTTACAGCTCGAAGAACGCTGTTGAATGCTCCACCAAGTCTGAATGATAAATTATTTAATAAAATCAGTAGAAAATGTTTGTGTATTTGAAAACAACTCAACTGTCCGTCACGTTTGAATTATTTGAATTGAAGTCTTATTCTTCTCAACATTTTAAAGATAGTTAGTTCTTCTTCTTCTCGTTTTTATTTGGATTCAAAATTATATCAATTAGCCAGTTCCGACAAAGTGTGAGTTCCGTGTTCCACCCAAACCATGGATGTTATTTGTGATGATCATGCAGAGAGCGATAGTAAATTGAAGCTTTCATGCGTAGGCAAGATGTTGGATTCATTCTATCTATGAGTTCTTTGATCTTAACATTAGCCAACAGTTAGTAAGCTGTTCTTTGATAGTGTGACAATTGGTAACACTGTTTGTAGAAATTGAGGAGGGGATCAAATTTTGAATTTCCGTTATCTTCCATTTCCTCCATTTAGTCCATTTCTGCGTTTGGTCTCACTTGAAGAACTCGCTGATGATTTAAATTTTTATTTTGAAAATCATCCAATCAGTGTATATTAATAACATTTATGAAGAGATAACTATCTATTTAAAATTCAAAGTGGAATTCATTGGAATAAATATTTTTGTCGTTTTTAATGCTTTTAAAATAATTTTATTTCCAATGAATTTTCATGATTTTTCAAATGGCGTCAATGGACATGTTTTACAACAATTTCTCCTTTTTTTATGTGTGTAGTTCGACCAGATTTAATTTCAAAATTTGATCTAATTTCAAAAAGCTTAGTTAAAAGCTTATTTCTCGCCATTGAATGAGCGGCGATGTTAGTGGCCGATTGTCAAATTACCACAATATGGAATAACAACTATAACTACCTATGATAGCTGACTGACTGAATTACACACTCGATCAGGTGTCCAGAACCAGGTGGGGAATTCAGGAGTGTTCCAGAGCTGCTGTTACAGTATATTTGAATCAAGGAGCCCGAAGAGCTTGAAATATTAACAGGAGAGGAGTTTGGTTGGTTCTTTCTTATAACTGATGATTGGTCAAGGAAATATGTAAGGTTTAAATGCATTTAACCCAATATTCCAAGTAAGTTGGTATGACCATTTGAATAACATACAATAGTCCAAAGAACCAAATTTTTTCCCTTCAGCCTGATTCGATCATTACTTCTAGATTTTTCTAGTTCTCATCAAGCCCTGAACTCAGTTTAACAAACTTTCAATTCATTAAATACTATTTTTATGCAACCTGATTACTCTCATCATTGTTTATTGATTGTCTCAAGATCGTCAAGCCCTGAATTTGGCTTAACATTTATTTGATTAAATACTATTTTTTAATAATTGTTTTACTTGTATGTCTGGAGTGTTTTCTCTTTCAGTGTGATAAAGACTTTCTACAGAGACTGGCTTTGAGAATGAAATACTATATCAGAATTCCTGTAGATGGCGTCCAAATAACAACTTTCAATTAGCTATTTTATTCTCACTGCCATAAATTGGATTTCTGTGAATATCTTTGGGTTAATTCACCAACAAACGTACCACGACCTTTGCCTCCGCAATAAGAGTTAGCCATCCGCATTGTTTATATGAGGTTTAGGTGAAAAACCCCTTAAAAAGGGAACAAAACCTTATATAAAAATATTTCGTCGACACGATTTTACAGTCATTATCAGAATATTTTTTTTAATCCATCGTTTCTGTAGCTCCCCACCAGTACAACGTTTCGGACTTATTCAGTACACATCATTACCACGTTCCGAAAGATTCGGACTTGTACAGTCATCATTAGTACACTTTTCGAAATCTCTTGTTTCTATAGTCCTCCATCAGTACAACGTTTCGGATTTGTACAGTGTTCATATCAGTACCACATTTCAGCATCAATGCGCCGCAACCACATTTATTGAATATCAGGTGAGAACCAGCAAGTGATTTCATCGCCAAATTTAAAATTAAGCAGTGAGTTAGGGAAAGAGAGAGAGTGTGTATGTTGTCGATTGATGAAATTTAAGTTGAAGTTGAGAAAGTTGAAAGTATTGTTACAGACCTGAAATTTGATAAAGACTTCTCGAATTGTTCGAGATCGTTCGATGAATTAGATGGAAAAATCTAGAAGCACTAACTTTTGTTCTGGATCAATCGTCGAACATTCTATTTGTGTTCTATTGATTTCTTAAGTTTTCTAGAACTTTATTTGTATATAAAAGCAATGCATTTGTGAGATGAAGTAAGTTAGTTAGAAAGTTACCTTGAGTTACCTTGGATACAAGTATTTTGACAGTGACTTGTATTACAGTGTTGTCAAGTGAAGTTTGATTAATAAAGGCGAGTTCATACCAGAGTACACTTATTTTTGAACCCGAAGACGCAACAATTGGTGACAGCGGTGGGATAAGTGTTACTGAAGAAAGAAAAGTAAGGCAGTTTTCCAATATTTGATGGAGAATACTCGAGCAAATAATTACGACGAGATGGCGACATCAGCAGATATCCTTGAGTTTTTAAAGGAACAAGAAGCCAAACGAAAACAAGAACAAGAGGAACAAGAAGCCAAACGAAAACAAGAACAAGAAGAGCTTCTACAACAATTCGAACTGAGAAGGAAACAAGAACAAGAGGAACAGGAGGCGCGGTTAGTCCAGCAGTTACAACAACAACATGTTGATATTCTGCAACGTATTAGTCACAGTCAAAAGTGCTTCCAGAATGAAATCACCGAAGTAGTACAGGAGGTCCGAGGAGAAGTTCAAGAGGTTAAAGGTGAAGTTCAAGAAGTCAGAGGCGGAGTCCAGGGAGTCAACAGAAGGGTCCAAGACGTCGAAAATGAACTGTCCAAAATAGATGAACGGGTGGCACGAGAGGTGAACAAGAAATTCAACGAAGAAGTGGATAGGATCAAGGAGAGGTTGGAAACGCTACACCTTCCACACAAGCCTGCACCCTCTGAGGAAATCTCCCCCACCAGCGAAGAGCCATTCTCACTGACAACTCCGATAAGGCCTACACAAGTAAAAATTTTGAAGCCTCCAACATTCGATGGGCAATCCTCGTGGCCCATGTATAGACGTCAATTTGAAGCGGCAGCAAACGCAAACGGCTGGTCCGAGGAGGAAATGGCCACCTCTCTAGTCCTGTGTCTATGAGGACAAGCATTGGACATCCTTCAGAACATCCCCGAGAGTAATCAGAAGGAATATTCTAGAATCGTTGAAGCTTTGGAAGTCAGATAAGGACAGCAATATCTTAAACAAGTATTTCAGACCTAAATAAAGAGTCGATACCAAAAATCCAACCAAACCCTACAGGAGTATGGAGCCGACGTAGAGCGACTCATTAATTTGGCATACCCACAAGCACCGAAGGAGTTCATAGAACAAATTGGGGTGCAGACTTTCATCGATAGTTTAAGAGATACAGACATGCAGCAAGCCCTTCGACTAGGACGACTTCAAACCATAAGCGCAGCACTAATAGCATCTTTGGAGTTCGAGGCCGCGAAAAACGCATCAAGAAATACGATGCCCAAGTTACGTGAAGTTAAATTCAACGAGAATTCTCCTACAAGCGAGGCGCTATTGAAGAAAATAATGGACTCCATAACAGCATTAAGCAACCAAGTGCCTTCCCCAGAAGACAGGAAGAGGCGCTGCTATAACTGTGGGAAAAGCGGCCATCTACAGAGGAGTTGCTGGGAGAGATCGAGATCCAGAAGTCCGAGAAAAAAGAGGTCGTCATCAACGAGCAACGAAGAGAGATCGAGATCTCCGAGCCCAGGAACAGAGCAACGTGGGCGATATACCAGAGGAGCTTTCAGGAGATCGACCACGCCAGAAAGGAGACCTCAAACGTCTGAAAGAGTACTTGCTCCCAACCAGGAAAACCAGAATTAGTCGGCACTAGGGGGCGCGTGGCGACTTTCAGTGTTCAAAGCCCCAAGATCCATATATAGTCATTGAAGAAAAATGACCAAAGTCTACTAATACAAGGCCACTTAGAAGATCGGAAATGCACCTTCACTATTGATACAGGAGCTTCGAGATCAGTCATTCGCCCAGACCTTATACAAGAATCTGTGAAGCCGATGAAAAGGAATATGGTTTTGGAAACGGCAACGGGACAAACCGCACCAGTCATTGGGGAAACACTTGTACACATCCAGATAGGACCTATAACCATGGAACATTCTATGTTGGTTGCGGAAATAAGGGATGAATGTGTTTTGGGTCTGGACATCATGAAGAAGAACGACTTTATCCTTAACATTAGACAGAAAATTTTGCGGATTGGCAATGAAGAAATCTTCCTGAGCAGGTACAATGAGAAAATCCAACCAATTAAGATTTATGTTGACGAAGACATCCACATTCCGAAAAACTCCGAAACCATCATCAAGGCCAGAATGGATATAGAACCTGGGGGTTTGAGCACTGGAATAATTGAAAATGATGAATACCGCCAACATGGAATTTTAATTGCCCGATGTCTTGTGAACACAGAACAACTAATTCCTGTCAGGGTTGCCAATACTTCGGAAAATAAAGTCCTCCTGAAGAAAAATGACCAATTGGGATTCTACAAACCTGTCACTCGAGTTATGAATTGTGAAAACCACACTCAGGTACTGCGAAGAACTACCACTAACACCGATCAGAGAACAATAGACAAAATGATGGAATCCACGGAACATTTAACTATGGAGGAAAAACGGAAGGCCAAAGAGTTTCTTTATAGCCATCGTAACATTTTCTCGACAGAGACTTCGACAGGACGTACCAGTCTAGTTCAACATCGCATCAACACCGGCGATGCCTGACCAATCCGACAGACTCCGAGGAGACTACCGTTTTCCAAACAGAGAGAGGTAGCAGACATGATAAACAACATGATGGAGGATGACATAATTGAAGAAACCACAAGCCCATGGTCCTCACCAGTAGTATTGGTAACTAAAAATGATGGATCAACCCGATTCTGCGTGGACTATCGTCGATTGAATGACGTAACGATGAAGGATAGCTACCCATTACCAAGAATCGATGATACACTAAACACATTATCCGGTTCCAAATGGTTTTCAACGTTGGACCCGAAAAGCGGGTAAGTGGAAGTTCATCCTGATGATAGAGGAAAAACAGCATTCTCTACCGGACAAGGGCTGTACCAATTCAAAGTTCTCCCGTTTGGATTATGCAATGCTCCCGCCACCTTTGAGAGACTTATGGAACTAGTATTGAGAGGTTTGACATGGAAAATTTGTCTAGTCTACTTGGATGACGTCATAGTAATGGGAAGGACATTTGTCGAACACCTGGATAATTTGGAAGAAGTATTTTTGAGGTTAGAAAATGCTAACCTGCAACTGAACCCAAAGAAGTGTTATTTATTTCAAAAAGAAGTAAATTTTTTAGGCCATGTCATCTCGGCCGAAGGAATTAAGACCGATCCTGCTAAAATCGAGGCTGTTATGAGTTGGCCACGTCCTAGGGATAAACATGAAGTAAGAAGTTTTCTGGGGCTATGTACCTACTAAAGGAAGTTTGTTCAAGACTTTGGTAAAATTGCCAAGCCACTCCACCGCTTAACTGAGAACAACGTTCAGTTTGATTGGAGCCCTGATTGCCAACAGTCGTTCGCTGAACTGAAGAAGAAATTGACAACTGCGCCTATTTTGGCTTACCCACGAGAACAAGGTACTTTCATTTTGGACTGTGATGCGTCTCAGCAAGGCATTGGATCAGTTTTATCCCAAGAACAGGATGGCGAAGAGAAAGTAATAGCCTACTTTAGTAAAACTCTAGGCAAAGCAGAAAGGAATTACTGCGTTACAAGAAAGGAGCTTCTATCGATAATCAAAGCCATTGAACATTTCCATACCTTCCTCTATGGCAGACGTTCTCTCGTAAGAACTGATCACATCGCTTTGCAGTGGATAATGAACTTCAAGAAACCTAAGGGTCAGGTTGCGAGATGGCTAGAGAGACTCCAACAATACGACTTCAAAGTTATTCATCGCAGTGGCAGGAAACACAGAAATGCAGACACATTATCAAGACGTCCATGCTTGGAACAGCATTGCCGATATTGCGAGAAACTTGAAAACAAAGAAGTCAACTTTTACAATGATGAACATTGCAAGGAAATTCTGCAAGTTACCACCTTAAGAGTGGAGTCTGAAGAATCTGATTTATGGACCACAGAAGATATGAGGAAGAATCAGAAGAAAGACAACAATTCAAAGTTAGTCCTAAGCTGGCTAAAGAATGGAGTTAGACCTGAGTGGCAGGAAGTATCCAAGTTCGGTGCAGTTGCCAATGGATACTGGGCTCAATGGGATTCCCTATGTCTTCGTGATGGCCTATTGCATCGCAAATGGGAGAGCCCAGATGGAGCAACTGTGGTGTACCAACTGGTCCTGCCGAAGGCACTTACTAAAGATGTGCTCGAGCAACTTCATAGTAGTCGTGCAGGTGGACACTTCGGAATCAAGAGGACCCTTGCTAGAATTCGAGAATGATTCTATTGGATGAATTGTCATCGTGATGTAGAAGAATGGTGCAGAAGATGTGACCTATGTTCTTCAAAGAAGGGACCCAAAACTAGAAGTCGAGGGAAAATGGCTCAGTATATTTCTGGTGAACCATTCGAAAGAGTAGCAGTTGACATTCTTGGGCCGTTTCCTGTTACCGAGCAAGGAAATAAATACTTGATGGTAGCCATGGACTATTTCTCCAAGTGGCCTGAAGTTGTGCTTATTCCAAACCAGGAGGCAAAGACCGTTGCAAAGGCCTTCATAGAAAATGTAATAGCCAGACATGGAGTCCCACTAGAATTACATTCTGATCAAGGACGAAACTTCGAATCTGAGTTATGGCAGGAAATGATGAACATTCTAGGTGTGAAGAAGACTCGTACCACAGCCCTACATCCACAATCAGATGGTATGGTTGAACGACATAATAAAACCATCAGCCAGTACCTGTCGACGTTCATCTCCAAAAATCAAAAGGATTGGGATGAGTTGGTTCCACTATTTCTCCTATCCTATCGAAGTTCCCAGCATGAGTCCACCGGATATACCCCTTCAATGTTGATCACTGGGCGAGAAATGAAACTACCATGCGATCTGCTGTTTGGAATGCCACCCAGAATTACAGAGGACAGAGTCCTACCAGAATATGTCCAAGAGTTGCGAGAAAGACTGGACCAAGTTCATGAATTCTGCAAATCTCCAGTGATAAAATGAAAAAGAGGTTCGACAGGAAGAGTCCAGGAACTATGTTCGAGCCAGGTGATGCCGTTTGGCTCTACCAACCTCAGAGAAAGAAAGGAAAATGCCCCAAGCTACAGAGAAATTGGACAGGACCCTACGTCATCATAAAGAAGATCAACGACTTGGTATACCGCATCCAGCTCAACCCAAGGAGTAAACCCAAAGTTGTTCACATCGAGAGGTTAGCAGAATACCGAGGCCACGATTCCCCAAATTGGTTCCAGAGGGACAACCAAAATGGTGATGGTGTTATCCGGGACGGAATAACCTAAAGGAGGAGGCAGTGTTACAGACCTGAAATTTGACTTCTCTAATTGTTCGAGATCGTTCGATGAATTAGATGGAAAAATCTAGAAGCACTAACTTTTGTTCTGGATCAATCGTCGAACATTCTATTTGTGTTCTATTGATTTCTTAAGTTTTCTAGAACTTTATTTGTATATAAAAGCAATGCATTTGTGAGATGAAGTAAGTTAGTTAGAAAGTTACCTTGAGTTACCTTGGATACAAGTATTTTGACAGTGACTTGTATTACAGTGTTGTCAAGTAAAGTTTGATTAATAAAGGCGAGTTCATACCAGAGTACACTTATTTTTTAACCTGAAGACGCAACAGTATTGACGGGGTCCATACATTTTAACGTGTAATATCATACATCAAAAAATTAGAAAAAAGAAAAAAATCATTAAGTGTTTCAAAAGACAACAATTAAGAGAAAAATCATAGTATTGCGTGTTTGACGCTTACATTTTTTTGCAAGGTTTAATGTTTGAAATTTCAACATTTTTTGCAAGGTTTAACGCTTCTAATTTCACATTTCAACGTGTGAGACATGCAGTCATTCGGAAGTTACATATTTTGAAGTGCAATGCCATGCATTCAGTCAATGAGTACAAGTGACGTAGTTCTCACGTTTTAACGTGCGATACCAATGTTCAAGTATGCAACCATAGATTCGGTACAAGTGACGAGGGACCTTAGCATTCAACGGGCGTTGTCAGACTTTGTGTCTATTGTTTTAAATAACGTAGTCCTATTATTTTAAGGTGCGATGCATTCAGTCAATTGTCAGAAGGCACGTACAGTTGAACGTGCGATGCATTCATTCAACTATTATAGCAGACGTGAACCTCACATTTTGACGTGCCATACCATACAATCAGTCATAAGTGACGTAGCCCTCAAATTTAACGTGTGAGGCATGCAGACATGTGTTGGAAGTGACGGAGTCATCGTCATGCAATGCCATGCACTCAGTCAATTGGTAAAAGTGACGTAGTCCCCACATTTTAACGTGCGATACCAATGTTTGAGGTGCAATCATAGATTCAGCACAAGTAACGAGGGATCTTGGCGTTCAATGTGCGATGTCATACACTTAGTCATAAGCCGTACCTAACTCTAATATTTCAACGTGTGAACAGGTGGAAGATTTTTTAAGTTGACATGCTTAGATTTATATGACAGACTCAAATGTCGAAAATGTCATTAAATGACTCTATGTATTCGTATTTAGGTAGACATCATTTAGACTCATTACAGAAGGGTTAATTTAGGTGAAAATATGTAAAATATATAGGTATACCGTTGACAGGTATGCCTTTCCAAGCAGTATTGAAAAAAGAACGCATCAAAGACAAACTTCGATTTCAGCTGCAATGAGAGAAAAAAATATTCATTTGCACAAGTTTGCGGAAAATTCAATGTTTTCAATTATAGTGGACCACTCAAGCAAGTAAAATCAAAGTATGAAGTATCCAGGTTGAAAATTTAGTGTTTTCAAGTAATTGTTTGATTGAAAAAGATGGAACAATTCTAAGAAACCATACAAATCAACCACCTTGAATTATACTAATGACAATTCACTAATAAAATCGGTTCCCAACAAGTTCGTGTAGTTTCCAAAGTCCACTAAGTACTCAATAAACAATATTTTTCATTTGGAAATGATTTTATGTGGGTTCTGTATATAAATATCAGTATGCAAACATACTTACTTTGGTTAAATATTTGTTTTACACATCCGTTTCACCCAAATAATTAAACACAATTTTTTTTAAATCATTTTTGCAACAGTTTACCCATAATTGGTATTGATGAAAATATTTCCAAAATTATTATAAGTATGAATAAATTGCATTATTTCAGCATGATCCAAAGATGCTTCATCACGAATGGCAGGTATTTTCGGTTGTATTGTGAACGAACAGAAATCTCAGGGTTTGTGTAGGGTGGGCAAGGCTGGTATTAATAGTCACAAGAACGTCTTGGATGTTTATATCGGAATAACTAGGAAATATTCTCTGGTTGCATACTAAAAGAATATTTTTATTTACACAATTGTATGAAAAATAAATGTGTTTATTAATTACATTGTAATTTAACTTGGAAGCTTTAAGAGTGATTTAATGTACGTAGAATAATGAATTAAATGAAATAAAGCCACCTAAGCTACCTAAAAGAAGACCAGCCAGTGTCAAAAAATACTGATGAGTATTTTTTGGTAACAAATAAGCCATAAAGATTCCCCTTTATAGAATGCAAAGTTCGAGAATGATTCGAGTTGACAAGAATAAAAATGTAAAACTGATAAGGTTGTTGAAAAAAAACGCATAGTAAAAAGTACAAATCCAAAACGTAGTTTCAATTTCAAATAATATGGAAAAACAGCCTGGTGGCGCCATCTGTTATAAATGGTGATAACTTATGAAACGTAAATGAAAGAGTTCTGTAATTAGAATTACAGAAGAAAGTAAACATAAATACAAATAGATAGAAAATTGACAAGTTTTATATTACTCGAGAATAGAATAAACAATGACAACAATTATAATTATTATTATAATAGGTGTGACTGCCACAACCTATAATGACTATTATATGGGTTAACGATATGTTTTGCTATTGTATTTCTCCGTTTATCATCCTAATACTATTTTGAATTATATCCGTTAACCGTTGTTTTGCTTCCACTGATGGAGTCAGACATCTAATCAGAGCATCTTGTTCATCCACTAATTTTAACTCGTCAAACATGCCTATTTGTTTGAGTTTTCTGTGATTCTTTTCAAATTTCGACTTTTGACCTGGAAGTTCAAAATCACTCCTGTATTTTTTACGTAAGTCTTCTTCACTCAAAAATTCAATTTCTGTCCTTGTGTGGTTGACAAATTTAAAGCCGTAACATTGATGTGGGTACAACTCTCGAATTTTGTTCTAAAGACTGATCGGGTTAGGACATTTGACTTGAAAAAATTGCTCGGCTCCTTTCAACCAACCATATTGTTTGTCTGATACTCTCCTCTTCCACGGAGTCTCTTGATATTTTTGAATTATGCGATCTCGTGTTTTCACTTCAGCTAGTTGATTGCGGGTGACTCTGACTCTTTTGTTACCTTTTTGTTCATATTCATAACATGTTGCATAATGTTCTTTTTCAGGATGATTGATCAATTCTGGAACTATTCTATCATCAACTTTTTTAATATTTTTCCTCAACTCTCCATTTTCTCCAATATTACGTTGTGCTAATAATTCTTGAATACCAAACTGTTGCATAGTCATATTAGCTTGCATTTTCAAATATTTTATGATATTTTCGTATTTGCGTTTTTGTTCTCGGAATTGACTCCTTTGTTTTTGTAACTCCATCACTTCCAACTTCAATGGATATAATTGTATTTGTAAATTTTGATGGTCTTGAGCTACACGATATTTTCCCGTTTTTCTGATGGAAGAAATCACTTCCTCAGCCAACCAATCTGTAAATTTTTCAGCTTGTGGCAATTTCGATGAAAACATTAACTTTCACAAACTACTTGCTTCATTGATCATAACCGTATGTTTTTGCCAATTCGAAGGTATAGACAAATCGTCGATACCTTGAAATTCATCCCATTTGCATTTGAATTTTGGATTTTTTATTTTTTTACTTAAAGTTGTATTCGGATCACTATATCCCATCGCTCTCGCAGTTTCTGTTTCAGCAAACCAAAGATCTAACGTCTCGGGATGCAGGAATACATAAGTCGAAAACGACAACTCACTTTCCTCAAGTTTAAACGTTTTCTTCTTCAGACTCATGTTGTTTATTATTGCTCTAAAATTCAACTACACAACGATATTTCTCATTTTGTTAGCAACTTATTGTAAACACGAATATAAAGTGAAAATTTGTTTCTTCACGAACATGCGCAATTATGTTTCGGCTTAAATCCAATTCAACATGAATAATCGTATTTTGACGAGCATACGCACTTAGGTTTCAGTCGGATTTTATTCAAAAAAATAATGTGAAATTACTCATTTTTGATGAGCATGCGCGGTTATGTTCCAGCTTAGATCAAATTCAACATCAATAATCGTATTTTGACGAGCATGCGCACTTAGGTTTCAGTCGGATTATATTTGAACAAATAATGTGAAAATACTATTTCACATCACTATTTTCCCCATTATAAGTATACCATTTTCGAATCTTTGTTGAATTTACAGTGGAAATCCCTTATTTCAACCTTTTTGCAGTCTTCATCACAGTTGAAACCCAACGTTTTGTTTGATTTTTTCTCATCATCAGTACATCATTTACAAAAAAAAAAAGAATGTGAAGCGAAAAATCCCTCATTTCAACCTTTTTTCAGGCTTCATCAGAGTTGAAACCCAACGTTTTGCTTGATTTTTTTCATCATCATTATACCATTTCCGATTTTTTATTTAAATTTCAAGTAACATCAGGTTTTGAATTTTATTTGGGTGTTTATCAGGGTACAATGGACCCTAAACATCTACATGATTAACATAAAGACTTGTCGTTGCGTTCAGAACATCGAGTCCCACCTGGTTCTAAATTACCAAATATTTTGACAACTTCTATAGAGTTGAGAGACGCTCTATTGAATCTGCTATAGTGGAGTTTCCTTGATAATAAAACACATCTAGTACAATTTATATTTTATTGAAATCCTCTACAACCTTATCCTTATAATAAAATAAACATTCACACATACAATAGCCTTCTATACTTGTATTGATATCACAAAATGCGCTTAAAATTTCAACAATTTTCTCTCCCTCCAACGGAAAGGATATGTTTCCAAAAATGAATTTGACAATTTGCTCCTTTTCTTTCGAATGGACCTTGAACATGATTATTAACTATTGTTGGCAAAGACAACTCTGATAAACGCTGATCCTATGTTGATCACTCAAAAATCGATCAATTTCATGAGAAACATTGTTGATTCTCGCTTGGAACCTCAAATTATCAAGATATGCTGCCTGCCAATCACTTTTTTGAGCTTCTCGATATGCAAATTCCCATGCAATGAGATGATGAATTTTATCACACTCCTGACTGAAATGGAGCTTTCTATTTTCGTTCGTTTCCATTTCGTTTCAATACATCAATTTTTGAATTTACATCTCTACGAAAGATTGTTCTATTGAAGCTTTGAACTGATTCAATTCTTGCGTATGTTTGTCACTTCAACGTTCGTCGTTTGTCTTCACTCCAACGAGATTCGATTTGAAATTGTTCAATTCTGTGATAATTTTCTTGTTTTCATTTTGATGTTCTTCAAATAACAGTTCAATCGTAATTAAATATTTAATGTTGGCAGGACTTAACGTAAACACAGGATCAATGATATCATCGATCTTTTTTCTGACGCTTTCAAATTTTTTCAAAATACGACTCTGAGTTTCTCGAATTCATATAAAACTGAATCATCTACATATTTCCATATATCCGTACTTAGTAAGACTAAATTGCAAATTTTCCACATCTATATCACCATCAGCAGTATGGTTCAGTATATGGTCTCAAGACTGATGGGAATAATGAAAATGCATCTTGCAGCTCAATGGTGATGGGCTAAGAGCCGGTTTTTCAGTCCGAGATGATCCCTAGATTAACTAATCTTGGTTTCGTTGCTAAGGAACTGGCGATTTGATTGGCTACTACCTAACAATTACACCAAGATCAGTTAATCTGAGGATAATCTCGGAATGAACAACTGGCCCTAAGTGATATACACCACCGGCCATAGTTGCGCTGGAAGAACCCATTTTTACAGTAAATCATATTAGGGAGCAAAACAGGCTCGAAATTTTTTCAAATACCCCAAACCCCAAACTCTGAATTTGTCTCACATTTCATGGAAGTACCCTCGTATCTTCCGTAACAGTTGACGTAGAATTGTGGAATTAGCGGAATTGAAGGATATACCAAAAACACCTGAGCTAATTAATACTTCTGGTGGATAATAATATTAAAATCTGAGCATTAGCTTATGGGGATCTAAGTTTAGAAATAAATCAATTCAACCAACAGAAATATCCACTGAAAATGTCTTTTCGGAAAAAAATCACATTTTATAATCTCTAAATATTTGTTCACGATATAAATCATTGCCATCCTCTTTCGCGAATTCAAATTCTTATATTCAATAAAAATCAAGGGACGTCCTGACGTTGCTATGGAAAACAACTGAGGATTGATATTAACCAACAATATTGTTGATAGAGCTCATTAAATTCATTCTTACTTCCTCGTGTTAATTCTGTTCCAATTACTTTTGTTGTTTCTGTTGTTTTTGTTGTTCCTCTTGATCATGTTGTTTGTGTGTTCCTGTAAGTTTCATTTCTGATATATATCTGTTGATTTTTAATCAATTTAGTCTACATGTCCCGACGAACTGTACAAGAGAAAATTGAAATTATACTTATTATTGGAGAAGGTGCGAGGTCTTATCGCGAAGCAGCTTCTTAATTCAATCGAAGACACCCACTTGATACTCCTGTACACTCTGGAACAGTATGCAAAATTTACAACCAGTTCAAAAGAACCGGCCAAGTAATGAAGGTGAGAAAATTCGAAAAAAATCATGTTGATAATGATTCCATTTTGGCAGCATATCGAGCTAATCCCCATATAAGTTTGAGAGAAATTTATCACTCCAACTCATTATAGGCCGTAGTAAAATTTGGAGATACTTGAAAAGGCATAAAATGCACGCCTTTAAACCTAAATTTCTTCACACTTCACACGGTGGAGACGAACAAAGACGAATGGAATACTGTTTGTGGGACCAAGGCAAGTACCAGAATGACATGAATTTTTTGAAAAATATATTATTCAGTGATGAGACGACTTTCACCACTAACGGTGTGGTATCTTCTCAGAATTTGAGATATTGTGCAGATCAAAATCCGCACTGGGTGGTGAATTGTCGAGATCAAATATCCCAAAAAGTTAATGTGTGGTGTGGTATACTGAATGAAAGATTAATGGGCCCTTTCTTTATTGAACGAAATCTGAATGGAGAGTTATTCGTATATTTTCTGGAAATGAGTTCTCTGACTTCCTGGAAGAATTGCCTCTGGATGTGAGGAATGAATACATTTTTCAATTGGACGGTTCGCCCATTCACAATTATGGGACAACCAGGGAATGGCTCAACAGAAACCTACCGATAGAGTGGATTGGACCTAATAGCCCTCTCTTGATGTGGCCCCCACGTTCTCCTGATCTCACTCCCCTAGACTTTTATTTATGGGAAACCTTGAAAAATAAAGTGTATAGGAATAGGCCCACTACTCGTGATGATCTCCGGGCGAGAATGATCGAGGCATGCCAGGAAGTTACACCTGGGGAACTAAGAAAAGTGGTTATAAATAATAGAAAACGAATAAAAAAATGTATTCTCTTTGAACGAGGACTAATAGAAGGAACAATAATTTGAATTTTGTGAATCCGCATCAATATAGAATTTTCAGTTCCTTCTATATTCTTTATTTGTCATTGTTGAAATTAGCGGTACTCAAACATGGGAAACATGAGAACTGTCTTCAATTATTTATTATATTTTTCTCAACCCTAAAACTTCAGAATGTTGAATTGACTTTGAATGATACAATTATATTTTTCTACCTTTATAAAAAAAAATTATTTTCGCAGTTATTTTCTAATTTCATTGCGTGACTTCCAAGGAACAACATTAACATCAATTATTTTTCTGGATATTCAGGTAGACAAATTTTCAATAAAAATCAGATATTTCGGTTTCAATAGTTAGTGATTATAGAAAAAATATGTTACAAGTGAAACAAACAAATATGAACAATATTATGATGTTTGTTAAATATTTCAAAATAATTTCGAACATAATGAACATTGGTAAATAGTTGATGTTAACCCAAAAAAACTTTTCAGAATTGAAATCCTTTTACTATGACAAACGAATTCATGTTAATGTACAAAACGTCAAGTGAGAATTAAAGTACATTTTTGTAAAAAAATTGAGATTTCTGAATGGTGTAGAACTATATTTCAAAGTATGTTGTCTGCAGTTCTACTTCGATTGACGGTCGGTGTATAGCACTTGAGTAAACACTATTGAGCCAGTAAATGAATTTTCAATATTCCTATCAGTCCTGAAAGTTTCATGATTCTGCCACAATAATAACGGAAGTGTTTCCATGAAAAATGAAACAAATTCTGAATTTTCAGGACTTCATTTTTTTTTAAAGGTGTATTTTCAGTAATTTGGTGGTAATGATCACGAACCTGAAAGAATTTTAAGCCTGTTTTGCCCCCTAGTAGGATTTACCGAAAAAATAGGTTGTTCCATCGCAAGTGGCGGGCAGAGGCCAACAACATTCAGCCGGTAATTGCATTCTCAGCATTTCCATCAGTTTTGCGAGTTTCATCATTCTACCGCTATAATTACTGAAGTTACGGGGGTGCTTTCATGAAAAGTGAGACAAATTTGGATTTTTCAGGATACTTCCAAAAAAAAGGTGTATCTGCAGTAATTTGGGGGTTCTGATCACGATTCTGAAGAAATTTTTAGCCTATTTTGCCCCCTAGTATGATTTACCGAAAAAATGAGTTGTTCCATCGCAAGTGGCGGGCAGTGTATATCGCTCAGGCCAACTCTATTCAGGCGGTTAGTGCATTTTCAGCATATCCATCAGTCCTGTGAGTTTCATCATTCTACCTTGATGATTACGGAAGTTAGGGGGGTGCTTCCATGATAAGTGAGACACACTGTATAGTTTCATACTTGTTTTTGGATGCATCATTTAGAAATTCAGATACTGTAAGCACCAAACGTGATGGCGAGCGATCGCGCAGGTATAGACTCAACCCACTAAGTTACATATGGATTACGTTAAGCCCTTTGCCGGCCAGTGTCGTACCTATAATTAGTTTTAATTAGGGTACCAAATGGAACATGATTTCTTTGTAATTCTTGTCATATTTTATTTAGTATCATAATTTGCCCTTCTACACTTGTACAGATTTCTTTGGATTAAAAAAATTTTTCATTTTCAGATTGTGGAAGGTGATAAACCCAAAAAATTATGTCAAGAACTGGATTTCCTCCACAAAATCAAACTTTTAATCAGTAGTAGTATAGTTCATTAAAATGTTTCATAATGATACACTCATCAAAAAAAAACTTTTATAAGTCACTATCTGATTAAAATTTTTTTTCATCTTCACTGCTGTTTGTGCTGCTATCGTCATTCAAATTTATAATAACTGTATTCACCTCTTTTTGAAAGTCTGTGAATGTTTCATTTCCGCAATATTTCCGCTCTATATCTATTAAATGTCGGCAACGCTTTTGCCATTCCTCGAAAGTGATTTGATCAAACTCGTGCTCCGCCAGTTCCCTCAAATCTTTCAACTTGTCACTTACATTCTTTTGGGGCACGGTTTTTTTGACAGTCGGCCAAATGAATTCAATGGGATTCAAATCCGGATGGTAGGGTGCAAGTCGCAAAACGTTATGTCCATGTTCAAGCAAAATCTAATATGATGCTTTTTATTTGCCTTGATCAACTCGTGAAATTCGGGTTTGAGCATGTTAGGGGTGAACCTAATGTTTTTTTTTGCAGTCACTTCACCATGTCAGCCTTCCTAGAATTTGTGTTGAGGGCTGGATTAATTTGAATATTATGGTATGGAACTTTATCGGTCTCGACTATCGAATTCACAGGTACATTTGGGATAAACTTCTCTTGTAACCATAATTTTCAGAATTCATTTCTGAATGATAATTCCCTGATTTTGTGCCTGATTTGAATATAAGCAGACAATTAGGTATAAAGCCCATGTCACCTCCCGCATGGACAATACTGAGTCTTGGTTCCTTCGCAATATTTTTAAAGAACCCTTTGGTTGATTCATCCGTCCAGTTCTTGGAAGACGTATGTCCACTGTGAAGGTATGTTTCATAAAGAAACACAATTGGTCGCTGTTGGCTACGAAAATAACTGATTTTTTGTAAATACTTGATCCTCAATGCTCTAATGTCCATTTTCCCTATTAAAATTCTTCTATTATTTTCAGCCCTTCTCCATCTAAAACCTATTTTCTTTAAAAATCTACGAAGAGATGTTTCGGAGGCCACAATTTTCAAAACCTCATTAATTTTGTGTTGTATCTTTATACCGTAATACGACACTCTTCCGTCTTATAAAAGATGTAAATAATCCATCTAATATTGGAATACTCATACTCGGGAATATCAGTTACTGGTGCTCTTTTAGGCCGCTTCTTTCTTGATGTGAAAAATTTCACTCGTCCGTTATTTGCAGAAATTAATTGCTCCCCTTCTTCAACCACTCTTTCAATAGTTCTTATTGAAATACCTGAAACAAAATTAAGATTTGTGTTGAAATTCTGTCTTTTTCAATTTATTTAATGTTACCTGTAACAAGAGATGTTTTATTTTTCACATTTAATAATGTATCCGTCTCACATTTAACACTTTGAAAATAATTGAACACTTCAAAAATAATTTCACTTGCCTGACTCTTTACTGGTTTTTTGTGAGGCGATGACATTTTCTCAAAAACAACACAAAAATCATTCAGACAATGCCCGACGCCAACAGAATTGGAAAACAAGTAATGATACGCCTCTCTACAGAGCATTTATATGTCTTGCAAGAGCTGTAGTGGGCGTCATATTGAAAATGAGTTTGTGCGGGCGGGCTCGCCATCACGTTTGGCGCTTATATTATGTATCTTCGAGCTATCGATGGATACGCGTCCAAATATTCTTAGAAGGCTACTTTGGATACATTCTTCACACTTCGTTTTTGGATGCATCATTTACAAATTCAGATATGTATCTTCGAGCTATCGATGGATACGCGTCCATATATTCGTAGAAGGCTACTTGGGATACATTTTTCACACTACTTTGATCAAACACTGTATCCTCTTCTCCTTCACTAGATTCGCTTGAGTTGATTTGTACAATAACTTTACGGGTGTTGATGATCTCCATGATGAGACAGTATTTTTCGTTGATCCTTGAAAAGTGTTGATGATGACGGTTTGACATCCGTGAGTAGTTCATCATTTTCCAATTTTGGCACAAATATAGGTCGTTTTTTCTTTTTCCTAATTTCCACAATTTCTTTCAAAGATTTGGTAATGGGTGTGAATATGTCATTCAATACATTATCATGTTCATCATGGGGGACGACATAATGATAAATGATATACACATCTAGATACTCATATATGTATCAAACCCTTTTCGATATCCACCCTTATATGTGAAACTCCTTCATAATTACCAAACAATCATATTCATCCTTCTATCATTCTGCACAAATTTATTTGAATTTATCAAAACCAAAATCTGGAGCTACGTGGTCTAGATAGGAATGCTGTAGATTGAGTCCTGTTTGAATAAAACAATCATATTTCAATTGTCACGTATCAATTGTTTAGGAATCCGACTGTATGTTTGACTCAAATACACTGTATCAATATGTTTATGTGTAGACATTGAAAAATATTTTCGAATTTTCTCAGATTGATCAATTATTTCTTCAGTATTACTGTATCGAAAATATCCGAGTCCCTTAACTTATTTCAGTACCCTTTTCAGCAACTCATATTTGGGTTGACATAAAGACTTGAAAGAAACATATATATTTTCAAATTTTACTCCATTAGGATCAAAGATGCGACTCAAGAAGGCATTTGTCTACCTGAACTGCTAGGTCCGCAAAATAAACGAGTCTGATAATAGATCACCATGTTTGCTAGACTTAGTCTTTTCGATGATTTTCAAATTCACAATAGGTTAACTACATTACTGTATTTTATTTGAAAGTAATTATATTTGGGTGGTTCAATAATCTATATATTTTGAGTTGATCTAAAATCGAAACTGGTGGACATTCAATGCCAAACATACTCCAATCGAATTTACCTGCTCTAATTAATTTATTAAAAAATTCATTGAATTCATAGAATGTTTCATTGCTGAAAAAATAAAGATTTCCATTTGTGAATCTAAAAGCATTTGTGACGACTTCTATTGGCACACCTGGACATTTTTAGCTGATTGAGCCATATTTCATCTCTTCAGACTCACTACGTTCTGTATTCAATCCATCATATAGTATATAGGTTTTACCTCGATATGAGTTGAATATTGCATTATTTCTAGTATTTTTAGAGATTCCTATGTCATCTAAAGATTTATCTACACAATGTTGTTTGAAACTGGAAAAATATATTACGCTAACACGTCTATCTTTGACAATGACGATTTCATCATTCGATTTTTGATATATGTGAGATATATCGAGGTTTATATAATCTGAGATTTTCTTTGGCCTCAATAACTGTGCTTTCTGATTCTCATATCCCAATTTCACCACCCACACCAATCCTTTGGAAAAAATGAACATGTCATTATTTGATGTAATTAACATTTGGTCGGGGTATTTAATTTTACATAAACTTTTTTCAAAGTCGAACGTTGTTGTCGTAGATGGTGTTATTGTTGTAGATCGTGTTGTTGTTGTTGTGGATGGTGTTGTCGTAGATTGTGTTGTTGTCGTCGGCGTTGTTCGAGTCGATAATAGTTTTCCATACAATGATTGTATCACCTCAATATCATCTGTGGAAAGCTTGTATGTCCTATTTCATGAATAAGGGTCCCCAACAAATAATCATTATCAGACCAATCTAAATTCTTATTCAAATGTATTTCTTTGCATGAATGCTTCTCACTAGTTGGGTAGGTAGCATGGCCTAATATTACTCCTCCAAAATTCATATCAAAAGAGACACACTGTCCATTACCCATATATATCTTTTCATGTTAAAGTGTTTCGGTGGTTTGAAGAAGATTAAAATATCAGGATTTTTTGGTGAGTATGCGAATAATAGATTCGTCACATCAGCCCAAGTATTGAATGCATCTCGAGTGAGGTTATAATATCTTCTGTTTGCATGAGAAAAATACCATTCCAGATTATGAGGTAACCTTGAAATGTTTACTGCTTCAAAGCTGTCCACTTGTTGATCTATTATGCCGCAGTGTGGTCTGCTAATGAATTCTGCAAAATATTTCGTTATAGTCCCATTTGTATCTATATGATAAAAATCTCCAAAATTTATTATAGCTTCGGTGATATCTATCAAAGTATTATTAACAGTGGTATCCTCTTCCTCCAAATAACCTAGAATTCTAAGATGTTCTATAACCTCATTATCATCAACAGCAACTGTTAGACAAACAAATAAAAGAAGTTTGAACATAATGAAAGCTTGAAATAAACTGAACTGCAATAGTGCTGATAGTGGTATATATACAAAAACAAATTTTTTTTTATTTTTTTTTTAACGAATTATTCGTACTGGTACAACATTGATACTATTTCGTGGTTCTGTGGAAACATGGCCTCATGCTGTTGTAATCAAGAAAAATAAAAAAAGTCAGATTCGAATCCCTTTAGATTCATTTTTCAAATAAGAGAAAAGTACATAATAGCAATTCAATTAGAAAACACAACATGGTCCTTCTAGTCAGGATGTTCGTATCACCGGCATCGCAAATACACAATAAACGATCGTCACTTTTGTTCAACCAATTTTCAATTCAATCGATTCATTCATTCGGCCAAGCAGTCATCCGTATACGATAAGGGAATTCATCCTTATAATACTTATAATCGGTACACAGTCCAGGAAGAAGTTAAAAGGTCAGTGAGCATAGCATTCCTTTCCAATCCTTACTCCTTTCCTATCCTAATATTCGGTATTGCTTTGATTTGTCGAGTGCTTTTGAAATATCTTCAAAAATCATTTGATTTTTCATATTCTGCAAAGCATGGAAGGAGAGCTAAAAAGACTCCGCGTAAAGCGCGGAAGTTTGAAAGCACAACTAACTATTTTCAAAAACTATTTCTATAAATGTAAAATATTAGATCTGTCTCAAATCAATTTTATCGAACTTAGAAGCAGGCTACATCATGTTGAGGGTGTGTTAGACATTTTTCGAATTGTTCAATCAGAAATAGAGTGTTTACTTGAAGATACTGAACTGGTGGACGAATTCAATTATCGTGAAGAATTCGAAAACTTATACCATCCACTGCTTTCATCTGCTTGTTTGTTCATGTCAAAGAATGTCAAAAATGAAAATGTGCCAAACATGCCAACGATGACCAGGTCAATAGTTGCCATAGTGCGACAATGACAATGGATCATTTACAGCATTGGATCACAGTGTGATTGTTTCAAATAGTCCGAGTATGGCTAAAACTATTCAAAAGAGGATTCAGGATTCAGGATAGTAACCGATTCGAAGCTACAAATGACCTTGATGCTGCAGGGTCAAACTTCCTTTCAATTTATCAACTTTTACAGGGGATTCACGAGATTGGTTACGGTTTCAAGATGCTTTCGACGGTCTGATAATTCTATTACTTAAGGGCCGCATTACAGGGCGAGGCATCTGAAACTATTGCCAATTTCAAATTAACCAATGAGAATATCAAAATAGCATAGGATGATACACTTTGCAAGAATTATACAGATAAGCGAGCATCGTTGCATGATCATACCAAAGCACTTTTTAGCATTAAAGAAGAGTCTTTGAGTGCTCTAAAACATTTGGTTGATCATGTAAAAATGCATTTACGTTCTTTGAAAACATTAGGCGAACCTGTAATAGTTATTAGTGATTCCACTGGACTATCGCATATTGCGAACTTTACTGTTTTTATATACTCATTCTCGGTAGGTATTTTTAGGGATAATCGACAGTTGAAAATAAATCAACAATTCATGGTTTTATTAAGACCTTTACATCGCGCAGTCGGAAAAAGTAAATCAAAATTAAAATTGAGTGATGAGTTTGAAAAGTGAAAATGCCGGAAACATCGAAAGCAGAAACTGTTCATCAACATCAACATATGAACACTAATATAAAACAGCCAGAACCTCTGAACTGGGATGGCAGTCTCTCAGATAATTAGGAGTTTTTTCAACAATAATTCATGCTGTTTCTTCAAGCAACAAGAACTACAAAGCAGTCTTCTGAATATAAATCATCGCTACTTTTGACCTGTATAGGAGATAGAGCATTGAAGATCTATAATAATTTCACATCTGAAGCTAGTGAAGATAAAATGGACTCTGATCTTCTTCGACAAAAATATGAAAATTACTTCAATCCAGAAAAAAACGTGACCTATTGTACTGGTATAGTAAATAATGTAGAACAATAACAAATTGAATAACAAACAATATTCTAATTGGAAGACAGAATACGTGCCAGGACAGCTCTCTTCGATGTATGTCGATCTTATGTTATTTATTATTATAAACAATCATGTAATTAGATCTAGGACAAATATAGTGTGCTAGGTTAGGTCTACCCATCATGTACCGAGCACGATCAGATCATGTTGATTAGTCTGAATAGAGAGAGCTTTTTTACGAAGTCGTTTCATTTTCCACTTCTCATAAATGAACCTGAAGTGAGTTTATTACATGGCGATCCTGCCAGTCCTACTACGTACGTTATTAAATGGTAGATAATGAGAAATAGAGATGAGAAAAATCTTCCAAAATGGGTTCCACGGAGAGTAAAGAAGAAGTAATCATAAGCCAAGCCGGAAACAGTGGTAGAGTTTCAGCTAGTAATGGTTTCTCCGTTTCTGAAGTGCTAGGCATAGTGGCATTCGTCTGTTTCGTTTTGGCACTTGGCGCATTTCTAATAAAGAGGTGCCAGAAATCATTGGAAAAGAAGATAAGAAAAGAGATAACAAAGAGTCAGGAGTTGGAATAGTCGTAAGGAGTAAGAAGAAAACGAATTTACATGCGTGTTTCACGCATTCCAAAGTGAAAACCAAGAACACGTAGACTGGGAAATGAATGATATATATTATGGAAAGACATTTTAAGGTCGTATTTATTTAGTATAAGTTTTGTGTATCTATATATCGATTTATTTTTATAGTTGTCATAGCAAATGAGCATGATAGACTTATTTAGATACTCGTTTGAAGAGCTTATTTAATAGAAATTTAAATGAAGACAGCAAAGAGAGGCGAGTTGATCTTAAAGCTATAAATCGCAAGTTTGAGGAATTAAATAGGATAGAATTAGAATTAAATGAAGCGAAAATTAAATTCAATACAGGCACTAAAGATGCAGATATAATTCAAAAAGTAAAGTTATATGTTGAATCTTCAAACAAATTATTATTTGATATTCGAAATACATTAGAGACTAGATTATCTAATATTAAAGAAATTACTAATAATTTTACAATAATGGGTGAAAAATTTGATCTCTGAATAGCGTCAAGCTTACTGCCTATAACCAACAATTCTGAGGAATCTGTAAAACAGTTAATTGATGCCATTGAATTATACGATAGCCTTCTAGACGATAATGGAAAAATAACACTAACAAAATATGTTCTTAAAACTAGACTGTCACAAAGTGCAAAAATGAGATTAGAGTCATCATATCCGTCAAATACTGATTTAATTAAAGACATCAAAAAACATCTGTTGACAAAACATTCGGCCGCAAGTTTATCAGTTGAATTACACAACGCAAAACAAAAACATAAATCGGTGAACGAATTTGGTAAATCAATCGAGGAATTACTGGTCGATTTGAAAATAGCACAATCTGATGGAAATGTCGAGGCAATGAAAATTCTTAAAGTTACAAACGAAAAACTGGCCCTTAATGCTTTCGCTAATGACCTGCGAAGTCACGATTTGAGAACGGTTATAAAAGCTAGAAACTATAACGTATTGAAAGATGCTATAACAGGAGCTGCAGATGAAGAAAGTACGGGAGGTGCAACCTCTTCTTCGCAAGTACTTCACATGCGAGAAAGCTCGAAATTTAATAATTTCAACCGTACAATGAATAGAGGATTTCAGCAGAATAATCGTGAAAGACCAAATTTCACTACCAGGCAATTCGACAACTGACAAACTAACAATAACAGAGGAAGCAGTTTTAATGATAAAAATAATTTAAGGGGTCGAAACCGGGGATATTTTCGCGGAAATTTTAGAGGGCGTTGGAATAATAATAACCATCGACCTTTTAGTCCATCTCGAAGAGAGTTTTTTATGGAAAACTCTCAGAATGCTGAATTAAACAACCCTTCCCCACGAGCTAAGTTTTTTCGTGCAAGTCAGTAAGAATGTAGGTGATTGTAGAGTTTTAAGTATGAATGGTCTTAATTACGTATGAATGAAAAACGGAAAGAGTGAGTTGAAATTTTTATTAGATACGGGTGCTTCGGTAGTGATATGAATGGTGTTATTGGATCAGATTTCTTCGTTAAACATTCTGCAATATTAAATTACGAATTATGCACGTTTTCCTTATATATAAACAATCGGAAACTGTCGATTCCACTGCAATCCAAGTATGAAAATTATATAACGATTCCACCAAGGTGCGAAATTATTAAATATTTCCAAGTACAATACTCAGATGATTGATTGTATTATTATACCAAAAGAAATTTCCGAACGAGTTTATACCGCGGGAATTATCGCAAAACCTCATAACCATATTATACCTGTTGAAATTCTGAACATTACTGATAAAGAGATAAAGTTGAAGAATTTTAGACCCAAAACTGAAGATATTAGAATTTGATGTTCATACTTTTGGAAACACACACTTTTCAGTTGAGCGTATAGATAAGTTATTTAATTCCATAAATACTAAAGGCCTTAATAACGAGAAAAAAATATCTATTGATAAAATTTGTGCAAAATATGCAGACGTGTTTCG
Source organism: Chrysolina haemoptera (assembly GCA_958298965.1). Classification (NCBI taxonomy): domain Eukaryota; kingdom Metazoa; phylum Arthropoda; class Insecta; order Coleoptera; family Chrysomelidae; genus Chrysolina; species Chrysolina haemoptera. Next base: position 28,083,416 of record OY282584.1, read on the forward strand.
TTTTGAAAATGACCCACTGACGGTAACAAACGTCTGTAAACAGACCATACATTTAAAAAACGATGTAATCCCGGTATACGTGAAACCATACCGGTTACCGCATTCGCAGAAAGCTGAAATAAATAAACAAATTAACAACATGCTCTCAGAAGGAATTATAGAGGAAACGAGGTCTGAATGGTCGGCACCATTGTTAGTGGTACCGAAAAAAGCAGACAGTAAGGGTAATAAGCAATGGAGGATAGTTATCGATTACCGTCTGTTGAACAAACGCATTGAGGATGACAAATTTCCATTACCTTGCATAGACGAAATTTTAGATTCGCTCTCCGGAGCGATGTACTTCTCACATCTTGACTTACCTCAGGGCTATTATCAAGTTGAATTAGATGCAGCATCTAGAACTTACACAAGTTTCACAACCGATAGAGGTCAGTATCAAATGACGAGATTACCGATGGGGTTGAAGCTCAGTCCAAGTGCTTTCTCTCGAGCCATGACCATAGCAATGTCAGGGTTAAATTATGAAAGATGTTTCATTTATTTGGATGATTTGATAGTTTTCGGGAATAATTTGGAGAGTCATAATAGAAATTTGATAAAAATTTTGCAACGCTTGAGACAGGTTAATTTGAAATTAAATCCGTACAAATGCAAATTTTTAAAAAAAGAGATATTGTATCTGGGTCACGTGATTTCATCTGAAGGAATATCTCCAGACTTTGAAAAAATACGCGTCATACAGCAATTTCAAATTCCAAAAGATTCAAATGAAACTAAACGGTTTGTAGCATTTGCAAACTATTATAGGAAGTTCATTCAGAACTTCGCGGATATTGCAGCACCACTTAACAGATTATCAAAAAAGGGTGTAGTATTCGCTTGGAGCGAAGAATGTCAAAATGCATTCGAAACGCTAAAACAAGCATTAATGCAACCACCAATTCTCGCATATCCTGATTTTTCAGAATCTAACGTTTTTATTTTACGTACTGATACCTCAAATTTGGCTATCGGATCAGTCCTGTCGAATTCAGATGATAAGCCAGTTGCTTTCGCCAGCAGATCGCTGAATAAAGCTGAAGTCCTTTATTGTGTGATAGAAAAAGAACTTCTCGCCATCTGTTGGAGTGTCTGGAAGTTCCGCCCCTATCTTTTCGGGAAAAGGTTCACTATTCTCACAGACCACAAACCATTACTATATCTTTTCGGTATGATGAATGCTTCAAGTAGACTAACGAAATTTAGGCTGACACTAGAAGAATATTATTTTACAATAAGTTATGTTAAAGGAAAAGATAATGTAACAGCTGATGCATTAAGTCGTATAAAAATTGACTCTGACGAACTGAAAGGAATGTCAGGAAATTCTTGTCAAGTCATGAATGTCGTGACAAGGGCACAAACGAAGAATTCAAACAACAATTCACGGGAAAATTCCAATATCTCTTTTGATAACAGGCCTGATCATCCTGGTGTCGTAGAATTATTGAAACCACCTAAAGAATTTGTACAATTGTATCCTTTGTCGAAAGTTGAGTTCCAAAGAAAAAACCGTTCTGAGTGTATAAAAAAGGGGAATATATTATATGATGAAAAGGCAAATACTATTTATATGAATCAGGATGAATCTCGATCAGCGACTGCATTCTGTGTATCGTTGAGAGACCTGAAAGAAATTTGCCAAAAATATGGAATTCCAGAATTATTAATAATAAAAGAAGATAGATGCGCATCGTTATCGAAAAACATTTTGAAAGTTCCAAATGAAATTAAAAATGCAGGAATAAAAATAAATGTAATAAAAGCTCAACAGCACATAACTAGGAAGGAAACCCAACAATTGATTATGAACGATTACCACATGTTACCAACGGGAGAGCATGCTGGAATTAATCGCATGTATAATAATATTCGGAAGCTCTACTTTTGGTCTGGGCTCCGAAAGGATGTCGAAAATTTTGTAAAACGTTGCGATGACTGTCAGAGATATAAGTACTCTAGACCACATCAGCAACCAATGAAAATAACCACAACGGCTAACTCAGCGTTTCAGAAAGTTTTTCTTGATTTGGTGGGCCCCTTAGAACAAGACAGGGAAAATAACCGATACATTCTGACGTTGCAATGTGAGTTAAGAAATTCGTCGAGGGATATCCATTACAAAATAAAGAGGCTGTAACCGTCGCAAAAGCTTTCGTATAAAATTTTATTTTGCGATTTGGTATTCCAGAACAAGTTTTTACAGATAGGGGTACTGAATTTCTAGCGTCGACATTCAAAGAGTCGTGCAAACTGCTCAAAATCGAACAGCTGAATTCAACGGCATATCATCACGAAACCATTGGAGCACTGGAGAACACATATAAAAATCTAGGTGCTTATTTACGCATACATGCATCAGAGCATCCAGGCACCTGGAGCTCATGGATACCATATTGGTGTTTTGCATATAATAATACAGTTCATACGGAAACTCGTTATAGTCCATACGAATTGGTTTTCGGGAAAATGAGTAGATTACCATCGAACATTGCTACACAAATCGACCCTGTATATAATTTCGATGATTACCCAATTCAGTTAAAATTTCGATTGCAAACAGCTTGGAATGACGCGAGAAATAATTTAATGGTATCAAAGACACTGCGAAAAAAAAAGTAGATATGAAAGTTAATCCTGTCAATGTTAGGATAGGTGATAAAATATTAGTAAGGAACACGTCTTCAAATAAATATGATCCTATATTTAAAGGTCCCTATTTTATAGTAGAAGATAAAGCTTCAAATGTTGTAGTTAGAATAGATAATAAGTTGGTAGAAATACATAAAAATAGGACCAAATTGTTTATTGAATGAAAAAAAATATATATGTATGTCCACATTTTTTTTTCACGTCACCGGGGGAGGTGTACTGGTATAGTAAATAATGTAGAACAATAACAAATTGAATAACAAACAATATTCTAATTGAAACACAGAATACGTGCCAGGACAGCTCTCTTCGATGTATGTCGATCTTATGTTATTTATTATTATAAACAATCATGTAATTAGATCTAGGACAACTATAGTGTGCTAGGTTAGGTCTATCCATCATGTACTGAGCACGATCAGATCATGTTGATTAGTCTGAATAGAGAGAGCTTTTTTACGAAGTCGTTTCATTTTCCACTTCTCATAAATGAACCTGAAGTGAGTTTATTACACTATGAACGGCACATATTTCTTACAACGGATAAAAAAACAGATGAAAGTATTGATGAGTACAGAACTAATCTTCGTGACTTGAGTGCATCGTGTGAGTTTGAACAACTCATTGACAGTTTGATTACTAGTTAATTGATTTTGGGTCTGAAGTCAAATGTAGATCTTCAATATAAGTTAATTAGGACAAAAAATCTCACACTCTCCAGAGCTGTTGACATTTGCAGAGTGTCAGAAAGAACCAAAGAGCAGTTACAACAAATTTCCAACACTGGAAATAAGGATTTAGCCATGGACAAAATTAAGAAAAATGGTCACCAAGGAGAAAGCAGATCGCCACAAACGAGAGGGAAACATCTTTTCTTATGCCATCGACTTCTCAAGGATCAACACACTATCAAAAAGTTAAAAGTGACGGTGCGCGAGTGAAATCAACGTTCAACTGTTATCGCTTTGGATTCAACCATGAAAAAAATCAATGTCCAGAATATGGAAAAACATGTGTGAAGTGCAAGGAATCAAATCATTTTTCGAAAATGTGCAAATCAGTAAACGAAGTTTCATTACAGGTAGCAGATGATTTATTTATAGATTCTATCAATAATGATAATAAAAATGAATGGAAAGTATTGATAGATGTGCATAATGGAACAAAAATAAATTTTAAACTTGATACAGGTGCTCAAGTCAATATAACTCCTGCACACTATTTACAAAAATTAGAAATTATGAGGCTAATTTAACCACTTATACAGGGCAAATAATTAAAATACTGGTAAAATGTTTATTGAATTGAAAAGTCAAAAATATGTTTAAAAATTTACATTGTAAATGAACAAAATTGTTCTGCCAATCTTGGGAAAAAGGGAAGAAATGGTGGAAAATTTCAATGATGTGTTTAATGGCTTGGTTGTCTGGAAGGCGCGTTCAATATAGAATTAAAAGAAAATATTCGCCCAACAATACCATGCTCCGAGAAAAATTCCGATAGCCATTCAAGAAAAATTAAAAAATAAACTAGCTAACCTAGAAAAAAATAAAATAATCACCAAAGTAGAGCACTCTGTGAACTCTCTAGTAATAGTGAATAAATCAAATGAGGATATAAGGATGTGCATGGATCCTAAGGATCCCAACAATGCCATAATATATAATATCAAAATTAAATGGTGCAAAATTTTTATCAGTGCTAGATGCGTCTGAAGCTTTTTATCAAATTAAATTAAATTACAAAAGCTCATTGCTTTGTACTTTCAACACACCTTACGGACGTTACAGATTTTTGCGGCTTCCGTATGGTAATACACTTGCTTCAGAAGTTTTTGAAAAGAAAATAAAGTTCCTCTTTGAAAAAATAACTGGTGTAGAATCTTATATTGACGACTTTTCAGTATGGGGTATCACAAAAGAACAGCACTATGAAAGACTAAGAAAACTATTAGAACGTTGTTTAAAGTATATTTGAAATTAAACTTAAACAAATGCAAATTTGGTATGAATAATCTAATTTTTCTAGGACATAAAATATCAGATAAAGGTATTGAACCTGATTATGATAAAATTTCTGCAATAAAAAATTTCAAAGTTCCTTCATGTAAGAAGGATGTACATGATGTAATGAATGATAACATACGTTTCAAAATTTATACCGAACTTTTCATTGAAAACTGAAATCTTGAGAGATCTTTTGAAGAAAGATAATCTTTGCCATTCGGAAGAGTACCACCAAAAATGTTTCGAGGAACTGAAGCAATCTTTATGTTCAGAACCGATACTTCAAAATTATGATATAAACAAGCCCGTAATAGTATCGGTGGATTCGTCTCAAACTGCAATTGGAGCAGTTTTATTATAAAATAATTTGCCTGTTCATTATGCATCAAAATCATTGACTCAAACACATAGAAATTGGGCTCCCATTGAGAGGGAGGTTTTAGCAGTTTGTTTTGGTTTGAAACGTTTTTACCATTTCGTGTATGGTAGAAAAAATATTGTAGTTGAGAGTGATCACAAGCCCCTCGAAACGATTATGAAAAAAGCCTTGAATATGTGTCCACATCGCATAAAAAGGATGTTTATTCAAATTCAAAAATATGATGTTAAATTGATTTATAAACCGGGATCACAAATGTACATAGCAGATGCATTATCGAGAGCTTATGATGAAAATAATGTTGATGAAAATGAAATAAATTTTGAAAAAACGTTTGAGGAAAAGTTAAATTAAAAATTAAAAGTTTGTTTAATAATGGATAATTTTCAAGTTTCTGAAAGAAAATTAGAAGAGATAAAAAATGAAATTCGAAATGATGAACAAATGAAAGAACTGATTAAATTAACAAAGAATGGCTGGCCAAATGAAAAACAAATTGTAAATGAGAGTGTTAAAATATATTTTTCAATTAAAGATGAAATTTCCTATCATGGAGGTTTACTGTTTAAAAATTCAAAAATAATTATTCCTCAGAAACTTAAAAAAAATCTGGATAAATTACATGTGAGCCATTTAGGCAAAGAGAAAACAAAAAATAGATCAAGAGGAATTTTATATTGGTCGGGCATGTCCCGAGAAATAGAAAATGTAGCAGCCAATTGTAGTGCATGTGCTATGTATGCTAAATGTAATCCTTCAGAACCTTTCAAGCAACATGAAATTCCTAAACGAGCTTGGCAGAAATAAAAGGAAAACATTTTTTATGTATTGTTGACTATTTTTTAAAATATCCTGAAGTTGTTGTCTTAGATTCATTAACCTCAAAGTCAGTAATTATTCAACTTAAAAATATTTTTGCACGACAAGGAATTCTAGAACTTTCAATTTCAGATAATGGGCCTCAACTAACCTCATGTGAGTTTCAATATTTTGCTGCTGAGTGAGATTTTTCACACCACACATATAGTCCAAAGCATTTCGAAGTCAAATGGATTAGTTGAAAGAACAATACAGACTGTCAAAAATATTTTTAAAAAATGCGAAATAGCTAAAAGCGATCCACTTTTGGCATTGTTAGAATTAAGAAACACACCCCTGTATAATAATGTAAATTCACGTTCACAATTACTAAATCACAGATCATTAAGGAGTATTCTACCCGTTACACACAATCATTTGAAACCAATCAATGTTAAAATAAATAATTTCAAAAAATTTCTGAAAAGGAGGCAAATAAGTCAAAAATATTATCATGATAAACAAACAAAGAATTTGCCGGAAATCGACAAAAATGAAACAGTATTTGTGAAAACCAACTCAAGAAACATTCCGGGAAGAGTTATAGGTAAAAACTCCTATGATATGAAATTGCATGATAGCAATAGGAAAATTGTTAGAAATAGGAATTATTTGATAATTCGTAAGACTTCTACACAAAAGACTACATTAAATCAAAACCAACCTATAAAAAATACTCCTAGAAGTCACCATTGGTCTGATGACTAAAGTGATTGTAGTTCAGAAAAAAATTAACCAACATTAATTAGAAATTCCACTTCCTTTAACAAAGAACAATTATGTTACTAGATATGGTCGGATAGTTAAAACTTCTCAGAGGCTGATAAAGCAAGTTTAATAGTTCGTAAGGTTTGTAGATTTAAGCTTATATATGTCTACATAAAAATGGAAAAAAAATTTATCATCTTTAAGAAAGGGGATGTAATAGTTATTAGTGATATCACTATTTGACCTAATTCCACTGTACTATCGCATATTGCAACATCTACGGTTTTTATATACTCATTCTCGGTAGGTGTTTTTAGTGACAATCGACAGTTGACAATAAATCAGTTTCCAACAATTCGTGGTTTTATTAAGACCTTCACAAACCCACAGATAAATGGGACACACTTATTATTTTCTTAGTCACTAGCAAACTTGACCCAGTTACTACTAGAGAGTGGGAATCTAAGTCATTTGTGAAAAACACTCCAACTCTCGAAGATTTTTAGTCATTCTTGAGAGACAAATCAAAAATGCTGAAACAGACTGATGAAAAGCATTCAGATTTTAATTCATCCAAAAATATTTCAAGTTCTTCACAATGCAATTTAAAAAATAAAAATACTACGAAAATATTTCATACATTTTCTCGTTAGTAGATAAGAAATGAGAGAGCTTTTGGATTCAAGGTCAAAACCTATGAGAGAGCTTTTGGATTCAAGGTCAAAACCTATGAGAGAGCTTTTGGATTCAAGGTCAAAACCTATGAGAGAGCTTTTGGATTCAAGGTCAAACCCTATGAGAGAGCAAAAGGATTCAAGTTCAAAGGTCACAGTGCACGTGTGAGATTACCTGGAATTTGCTGACTATCGATTACAAACAAGTCTCAACAAGTTAGAAAAATGTAATACAGGTTCAATGACCGTTTTCAAGGTCAATACATGACAGATATCCAGAATATTGATAATTTGATATAAAGATAAAAATCAAATTTTTCAAATGAGCCCCTCTCAATGAAACTTTTATACTACCATTAGTTTCAGAAATTTTAATAATCGTGTGACAACCTGTAATTTTCACACTACCATTAGTTTCAGAAATAAATCTTAAATAATCATGAGGCAACCCTGTATGCGATTACTAAAATGGAGCTTTTATAGTACCATTAGTTTCAGAAATAAATCTTAATAATCATGAGGTACCCTGTATGCGATTACTATAATGAAACTTTTATATCACCAGTAGCTTCAGAAATAAATCTTAATAATCATGAGGTACCCTGTATGCGATTACTATAATGAAACTTTTATATCACCAGTAGCTTCAGAAATAAATCTTAATAATCATGAGGTACCCTGTATGCGATTACTATAATGAAACTTTCATATTACCATTACTTTCAAAAATATGTTTTAATAATTATTAGGTACACCCTGTAAATGATAACCATAATGAAATACCTCTTGAATAATTTTCATAAGTTATATAATTCAACACCCAAGTGTCTAGTGACAAAATTCCGCATTTTTTGATTCCCATGTTTCAAATATTCAGACAGAGTGATAAATAATCTGCAGACTTGCATAAATTTTTATCAAATAACATAAACATGATTTTATTTTGAGAGCATGTCTCTTCTTTCATTGTAGGATATTGAAATTTGAAGATGGTCTCAGATTGCAAGTTGCTTTGTTGCAGAAACCTATGAGAAACATAATTTTATGGAAAAAATGTTTATTCAGAATTTTGTGGCAAATATTTCATGGGAAAATTTGAGAAAGCCCTTCTACTAATGTAGACATTTACTTACTGCTCTGGGGGGAGTGAAGGAGTGTTTCTATTGGTTGAAAACTTAAAGGCAGAAGCAAATTCATTTTGAAGATGCTTCATGAAAATGGGATTATGAGGGGATAGGAATATGTAAAGCCAAACTCACTGTCTTCGATTATTAGTAAAACTTTTTTAGTGAAGCGAATTAATAATCCACTATACTTACAAAATGAAATCGCGAGTTGGAAGTAAAAGTCAGTTAGCACCAGTGAAGAAGCTTAGGTTATTGTCGCATTTTAAGAAGCTTCCGAGTGATGGGGGCTTCCGCTTAGTGAAAAATACATCAACTTCTAGTATTGGCAGTGATATTGAAATATTGGACGGAACCTTTTCGAACTTGAGGCCGATTAATGCTGCGAGGAAGGGTTTCGTACCAGCTTATACCTCAACACCAGCTGCCATATACGAGGATATAAGCGAAGCTGAGAGCCCCAGCAATTCGGAGAGTGATGATGGGGAAGACATCAAAATGGAGACAATAACCAAAGAAGATGAAGGGAGTGAAGATGGCGAAGATGGTGAACAGGACAACTCCATCCAAGAAAAGGCAGGAGATGATGGCGAACAGGGCCCGAATGAAACTGCGAACTCCCTCGAAGGCACTCAGGAGCATAACACTCATCTCGCTGAGATAAAAAATTTACTGAGTGCCTTCATAGAGAAGAAGCGAGCAAGGAAGGTAGAGTTGGAGGACCAGTTAAAGGAGAACAAGCTGGAAATTCAAAGGTTGCTCCGTGACAACAAAACAAAGCAGAGGGAGATTGACGATCTGGATCGGGCCATTACGATAGGTGTGGATAAACTGACATAGTGGACTGAGTGATATTCAAACATTTCTTCGGTGCCTATTCATGGATACATGTTTTACATTTTTTCTGACCTAGGGCGAGTTATACGAGACAAGTTCAACAACTGTTCAAGTGAACCGAGTTCGGTTGCTAAGGAACTAGAAATTTGATTGGCTAATCCCTAACAGCTAAACTTGGTTCACTTGAATCGTTGTTGAACTTGTCCTGTACAATTGGCCCAGTGAATTTAGTGATATTCAAACATTACTTTGGTGTATATTCATGTACATATTTTTATATAATATTCTTTTATACCATACCTATTTATACAATTTTTTATTATTAGCTTTTGCATATATAAAAAATAAATGAAAACTCAAAGTATCTCTATTGTTTTATTATTATTTCTAGTCTTTTATCTGTTTGGGAGCCACGTTCATTACTGAAATATGTTTTAGATAATCACAGTGTGAATTAATAAGGATCAATTTATGCACCATTGCGATAATCATAGTTTTTATTACTGGCACTGTCTCAATCATAAATGTACAGTAAAATTTGATTTTATGAGACAGTGACCAATAATTAGGACTATCATTATGGCAATAGCGCATAAATTGGTCCAATTATTTTTATAAACTCACCAAAATCAAAGTTATCCTTTAACAGCCATAAAACTGAACACTCACTTAAAAAGCACTATCTGATCAAAACAGCACTGAATTCAATTCCTTCTTGTGAACACTTAACCATTTTCTTTTTTCATAAAACTATTATCACTTAAAATGTTTGAAGAATACCTTCACCTCACACAGAAGCATAAGTTTTGCTGATTATGCAGAAATTTGCAAACAGAGTCCCTGTCTGAAAAACAGTGCATTTTTTGTAGATCTTCAACCAAAATACACTGTTTTCTACACAACTACACAAAACTTCAAAACTATTTACTTGAAAAACGAATTTTTTGATTTTCAAATAAACAAAATACAAGTTTGAAACCACAGAGCAGATAGCCCCATTCTTCTTCTTTATAATTTTAGTTTGGTTTGACAGACTGTAAAATTCGTAGTACACTGGTAGTACGAATAATACAGACATGTAGCACAGGAAGCGACATCTAGAGCCATTTGGTTGAACTGATATATAGTATATCAGGTATATAGTAGTACTGTATTTTTATTTTTTATTCTGTAATAATTGAATAACTAAAGAAGAATATAATTTTAATTGAATCAAAAAATAATAATGAATTTGGGAAATGTTCGGGTACAGCATAATTTATATCTGTTTATAATTTTGATAGTGGAGTAAATAATCAAGTAATTCAAATATGCAATAAAAATTTATTCAGGAAATTTAAAATTACAATTGTTACACACCATGCAGCATCTTGTTAGACACACTATGCCTAATTGTCTTCCACAGTCATGGCAGGAGATACAGCGTTCATGCACACTATCCACTGTTCCAGAGTAGTGGTTTGAAACTTGCTGGCACTCTATATTCGAATTCACCTCTGCCGCAAAGTCGTAAAAACACACAATACACATTTTTCTCTCTTTTTCTGAGATAGTGGTAAAGTAGTGTTCTGTAATGCACATACTTTGGTATACACTTGTGGTCACGAATTCCATACTTCCAATAATTTGGATATCTTCCATTTTATCATCGACTTCTTCCATATCACAAATAATTTCATCGCACTCAGATTCAAAACCTAAGTCAACTTCGTCAACCTCCATAGTTGATAGATTAATCATACGAAAAAGCAATATCCTCAGATATATACAAAAGTGTAGAAATTCCATTTGGGGTATTAAGTAACCCTGCGTCGACAAATATCGATGACCTGCTTACTCGGAACTTCTACATCTAGATGCTCACATTACTGATAAGTTGGTGTCTTTCAAGGTTAATGAGTACATGTGTGAATGATTTGTTTCCTGGAATTCGCTGTTGATATTTCCGCTTGCGAAACATATCTAGTTAGTTCAAAGAAATCTGTGATTGGTTCAATGGCTTCTCTCAAGGTTAGGGAGTCAGCACTATATGTTTCCTGAAATATGCTGATTAAGTATCCCCCACTCATACTTAATTTAGATATGCTGAGTATGTATTCCCCTTTCCACTAATTAGTTTTGGATATATAAAGAATGAAATAGCATTATAGTAAAAGTATGTCAACATATTCTACAAATATTTCAGTAATTGAAAGAATTTTGTGTTGTGTGTGTAGAAGAAAAGTTATTCGCTTTTTATCAAGTAATTATTGGTCCAGCCAACCAAAACTCAGAATCGGGTTTTGTTCATTCTGTTTGGATACCAGGCCGCTAATAATTTATACCAGGTTCCTAGTCGACCCCCGAGGAATACTGAACTCACCAGTTAGGGATTTGTTGAAGCATGGAGAACTGGGATGAGGACAGCTATATCACCACCTATGTACCTGACTTGTTGAGCAGGGATATCGTCAGGTGCCCACCCATTGGCGCAAGTAGGATGGAGAAAACCAGATTCACAAGAGAGGAGATGCTCCGTTACAGCAGGCTGGAGGCGGAAAAAAACCAACAAGTTGGGGTCGCCAATGAGGTGGAAAGCTGGAATGAGGATAACTACACCAGCTACATACCTGACTTGAACAGGGATATCATCAGGTACCCACCCATTGGCGCAAGTAGGACGGAGAAAAGCAGATTTACAAGGGAGGAGAGGCTCCGTCACAGCATGCTGGAGGTGGAAAGAAACCAACAAGTTGGAGACAACAATAAGGTGGAGAGCTGGAATGAGGACAACTACACCAGCTACATACCTGACTTGAACAGGGATATCGTCAGGTGCCCACCCATTGGCGCAAGTAGGACGGAGAAAAGCAGATTTACAAGGGAGGAGAGGCTCCGTCACAGCATGCTGGAGGTGGAAAGAAACCAACAAGTTGGAGACAACAATAAGGTGGAGAGCTGGAATGAGGACAACTACACCAGCTACATACCTGACTTGAACAGGGATATCGTCAGGTGCCCACCCATTGGCGCAAGTAGGACGGAGAAGAGAAGGTTCAGAAGGCAGGAAAGGCTCCGTCATAGTCAACTAGGGGAGAAAAGTGATTAGTCACATGCCCACCCAGGAACATAGAACTCACAGAAGAGCAGGTTATGCAAGGGATCCGACACTCAGAGGGATTAATTATATACCTATATACAGATAAATAAATAATTTTCGGATATTTATGCTTTCTTTTCCCCTTCCATCCTGCCTTTTTCATTTATCACTATAATGAATGGATTTTCAACTTTAGTTCATGTGAACCATTCAACATGTTCACAAATCTTATAATTTTACAAGCTATTTGGCATGGTGTTCTACTCATACACCAACCCAGTGAAGTTGGAGAAATTTTCATTTGCTTCGATAGCAATGGTACGTGGAATGAAACTTGGCCATCTAAGTGGGTGAAAATGATACCACTTGAAATTAATAATGTACGAATCGTCAAAACTTCAGTACCCACCAATAGTACAAAGTATAAGTTATTAATAAGAAAACATAATTCCACTGAACAAACGGACATAATCGAGCTATATCCCTCCCCACCATCAGCTAATATAAAAGATGATTCAGAGTCTAGAACAGTTCACTCTTTAATTTACTACATAGCTGTGTGCTCCTCAGTGATCCTTCTTTCTTCATTGGTGGAAATATTTCAGAAAATATGGATAGTGTTCAGTGCATAATTGATCTTATAACTAAACATGAGAAGCACCTCAAACCCTTATACGAGTTCACTGAAGAAGAACTGCGGCAATTTCCGTTACAATATTTGATTCGAAAAGCTAGGTCTTGGGAACTTCTTTCAGCATGGCACAAACTACCAGATGAGTATACGGACAAGTTTGAACTACAGGTTCAGCTACCTTGCTTCATTCATCATAATCGACCTGAGTGGGAGGAACATGTAGATGGCCCGCCACCTCCACAATCAAGATGTTATTCATGCTTACGTAGTTTGAAATGATATGTATTAGGGTTTTTAAATAAAAAACATCATTCAATATCTTTGTTTTATTTACCAATTAAATATCCAAAATTTATTCATCTATTAAATTTTCTGACATTAATAGTAAGAGATCCAACACTGCGTCTTCATCTTTAGGACTCAACTTATAGTGACCCCACGCCAATGTTTGTACATTATTGGGTAAAACAAATCTTTTGTCATCATTAGATGATAACGCAATTTTGTTTCTCAGCTCCGTGTAAATGGTGTGTAAATAAGAAGTAAAAATATACATTTTTCGTAAGATAGAGCCACCTCTTTCAACAATTCGAATGTAATCTGAAATTTGGAGTGCATTCTCTATTACATTTTTAGAAACTCCTTTGGCTTTTTTCATGACTTCTGTTGTCTTAACACAGTATGCCTTCGCGCCTGTACCATAAAAACATTCTATTGGTGATCCATAAAATTCGTCTTTCATCTTGCCGACAACTGACACTGTTTTGGGAATTTTGTGGATATTGTCAATTTTGAAATTAGAAGTGTCAAATAATTCAATATTTTCCCTAATATCATCGTATACATTTTCCGTGAATATCTCCAAGATCAATGAATCGGTATCTGTGTAACAGAGGTTTGCTTTGTCACCATATTTTGTTTTGATGTAGCCATACAAAAAATCATAAATGACCGTTTTTGAAATATCCAAAATTGAAAACCCTACATAAAGTGGCTTGTCATAGGTAACTGTCAATTTCTCCATTTGAATGGCTACTAAGTTCTCATCAAATACTGAACATGATTTAAAATGAGGTTTTGATATGAATCCCTCAGCTCCCACAGAACCTGGCATATTTTCCCAGTGACTGCATAGTTTAATGTCTTGTCTCTTGTCCACGTTTTCCATGGTTTTTCCAAAAATTGAGTTTATGATGAATTTAAAGAGGTCACGTTCAAATTCATTCCTGGCAGAATTCCTGAGATTCGTATTCAAATCAATATATTGCTTCAACCATGCTGATTGCGTGAACTCCAAAACTCTATGAATCCTCGTCAATTTCAATCCATATTTCAAGCATTGTTTCAAATTTCTATAGTGTATAATATATCTTTCCTTGCTCATCAAATTTGGAGTCAACTTGGAATACTTGCTTCCTGGAGGCTTAATATTCTCCGGGCAAAAAGGAAGGTCATTATGGTCATCATGTAAGTGTGGTGGATATTCCAAATCAACTTCCAATACATATCCTTTCGACAATGTGTCTCCAATTTCAAAGATGTCTAAGTTTTCTTGCTCATACCGCTCAAGCCATCTGAAATCTCGCATTGGAAGGTATTCACTCATAGCAGCTCCATACAAATTGGTTGCATCGAGATACAAAATATATGAGTTAGGTTTGGAAGCATCATAAGATGATATAAATGGGTTATTAGCTATAGCCTTCCTTTTACTGCACTGACTTACTCCGCCACGAATCCCTTTCTTGAAAAAGTGAACCATATCTATATCAGTTAGGAGCTCTAATTCTACTTTGGTTAAACGCAACATTGCGTCCCAACTGAGTGAAGGAGCTGTTACATACTGGGCAGGATCAAGTTTATATTTGTCCAAGCACACCTCCCGAAAATTTTCGAAGACATCTGCCAAAAGTAGAACATCTGATTTCAGGTAAACATCGGAGTATTCTCCTAGAGTTGAACATCCGAATTCCTGCCATACTTCACAAGCTCGTTTATAGTTTTCTTCGGAAATTTCTTTACTACTCAGAATATCGAAGAATTCAGATTGAGTTGGTAATGTAGGTTGATTCAATTTTTCATATGAGTCAACATATGAATATGGAAAAACACCTTTGCGTCTTATCATATTAAATTTCCTATGGTCTGGAAAATATTTCCTCACCTCCCGACATTGAGACGGCTCCAGTGTTTTACTCAGATTATCTAGTGATTTTGATAAGAAGCGGAAAGAGTCAACAAATCTCAAGGTGATGAATTTGTCTCTAATTTTCGGGTTTTCTGATTTTTCAACCAAGTATGTTTTGGAGAATGAAATATACTTCTCTTTATTTTGGGCAATCACTGAGATATTCTCTTTATTCGAAGCCAATTTTTTTATGAAGAGATGACAGTCATAATTTGTTAAGTTATGGAAAAAGACAGGAATGAATTTCACTACTTTATAGTGCAAATTACATCTCGAATGAGCGCTTGCGCGGTACACACCAGTCAAGTGACAATGATCTCGAACTTTGATGTCATCAGGTTTATAGGAGTCACCACAAATATGGCATTTCGTAGAATTCTGAAATTCATTCTCTTCCTCTTCAGTGAGTGGCAGCATCTCTTTCACATGTCTCAAATGTTTGTTGTATAATTCCAAGACAAGATCATCCAACCTCCTGACAAAAACCTCGACACAATCACTTCCACGATATTGTACGAATTCCGAGTATTTGTCATCAAAATTACACTTCAAATAGAAAGCGAATGAATATGGCTCATGTTCGTATGCTTTCAATGTGAATGAGTGCTCATCAGATGGCTGACTGTGATGAATAGGTTTCAGCAAGCTCTCAAAATCAGCATAGATCACAAAAGGAACTGAGAGCTGCTTCTCGAAATTGGTGAATTTAAGAATATTTCCAGGCACAACCTCACCATACTTGTTGATAATCATCTCTGGTTTTGGGAGTATCACACAAAGATGATTACAAGTGAAAAACTGAAGACTCATCAACAATATGATTGTAATCATCTTTGTGTGATACTCCCAAAACCAGAGATGATTATCAACAAGTATGGTGAGGTTGTGCCTGGAAATATTCTTAAATTCACCAATTTCGAGAAGCAGCTCTCAGTTCCTTTTGTGATCTATGCTGATTTTGAGAGCTTGCTGAAACCTATTCATCACAGTCAGCCATCTGATGAGCACTCATTCACATTGAAAGCATACGAACATGAGCCATATTCATTCGCTTTCTATTTGAAGTGTAATTTTGATGACAAATACTCGGAATTCGTACAATATCGTGGAAGTGATTGTGTCGAGGTTTTTGTCAGGAGGTTGGATGATCTTGTCTTGGAATTATACAACAAACATTTGAGACATGTGAAAGAGATGCTGCCACTCACTGAAGAGGAAGAGAATGAATTTCAGAATTCTACGAAATGCCATATTTGTGGTGACTCCTATAAACCTGATGACATCAAAGTTCGAGATCATTGTCACTTGACTGGTGTGTACCGCGCAAGCGCTCATTCGAGATGTAATTTGCACTATAAAGTAGTGAAATTCATTCCTGTCTTTTTCCATAACTTAACAAATTATGACTGTCATCTCTTCATAAAAAAATTGGCTTCGAATAAAGAGAATATCTCAGTGATTGCCCAAAATAAAGAGAAGTATATTTCATTCTCCAAAACATACTTGGTTGAAAAATCAGAAAACCCGAAAATTAGAGACAAATTCATCACCTTGAGATTTGTTGACTCTTTCCGCTTCTTATCAAAATCACTAGATAATCTGAGTAAAACACTGGAGCCGTCTCAATGTCGGGAGGTGAGGAAATATTTTCCAGACCATAGGAAATTTAATATGATAAGACGCAAAGGTGTTTTTCCATATTCATATGTTGACTCATATGAAAAATTGAATCAACCTACATTACCAACTCAATCTGAATTCTTCGATATTCTGAGTAGTAAAGAAATTTCCGAAGAAAACTATAAACGAGCTTGTGAAGTATGGCAGGAATTCGGATGTTCAACTCTAGGAGAATACTCCGATGTTTACCTGAAATCAGATGTTCTACTTTTGGCAGATGTCTTCGAAAATTTTCGGGAGGTGTGCTTGGACAAATATAAACTTGATCCTGCCCAGTATGTAACAGCTCCTTCACTCAGTTGGGACGCAATGTTGCGTTTAACCAAAGTAGAATTAGAGCTCCTAACTGATATAGATATGGTTCACTTTTTCAAGAAAGGGATTCGTGGCGGAGTAAGTCAGTGCAGTAAAAGGAAGGCTATAGCTAATAACCCATTTATATCATCTTATGATGCTTCCAAACCTAACTCATATATTTTGTATCTCGATGCAACCAATTTGTATGGAGCTGCTATGAGTGAATACCTTCCAATGCGAGATTTCAGATGGCTTGAGCGGTATGAGCAAGAAAACTTAGACATCTTTGAAATTGGAGACACATTGTCGAAAGGATATGTATTGGAAGTTGATTTGGAATATCCACCACACTTACATGATGACCATAATGACCTTCCTTTTTGCCCGGAGAATATTAAGCCTCCAGGAAGCAAGTATTCCAAGTTGACTCCAAATTTGATGAGCAAGGAAAGATATATTATACACTATAGAAATTTGAAACAATGCTTGAAATATGGATTGAAATTGACGAGGATTCATAGAGTTTTGGAGTTCACGCAATCAGCATGGTTGAAGCAATATATTGATTTGAATACGAATCTCAGGAATTCTGCCAGGAATGAATTTGAACGTGACCTCTTTAAATTCATCATAAACTCAATTTTTGGAAAAACCATGGAAAACGTGGACAAGAGACAAGACATTAAACTATGCAGTCACTGGGAAAATATGCCAGGTTCTGTGGGAGCTGAGGGATTCATATCAAAACCTCATTTTAAATCATGTTCAGTATTTGATGAGAACTTAGTAGCCATTCAAATGGAGAAATTGACAGTTACCTATGACAAGCCACTTTATGTAGGGTTTTCAATTTTGGATATTTCAAAAACGGTCATTTATGATTTTTTGTATGGCTACATCAAAACAAAATATGGTGACAAAGCAAACCTCTGTTACACAGATACCGATTCATTGATCTTGGAGATATTCACGGAAAATGTATACGATGATATTAGGGAAAATATTGAATTATTTGACACTTCTAATTTCAAAATTGACAATATCCACAAAATTCCCAAAACAGTGTCAGTTGTCGGCAAGATGAAAGACGAATTTTATGGATCACCAATAGAATGTTTTTATGGTACAGGCGCGAAGGCATACTGTGTTAAGACAACAGAAGTCATGAAAAAAGCCAAAGGAGTTTCTAAAAATGTAATAGAGAATGCACTCCAAATTTCAGATTACATTCGAATTGTTGAAAGAGGTGGCTCTATCTTACGAAAAATGTATATTTTTACTTCTTATTTACACACCATTTACACGGAGCTGAGAAACAAAATTGCGTTATCATCTAATGATGACAAAAGATTTGTTTTACCCAATAATGTACAAACATTGGCGTGGGGTCACTATAAGTTGAGTCCTAAAGATGAAGACGCAGTGTTGGATCTCTTACTATTAATGTCAGAAAATTTAATAGATGAATAAATTTTGGATATTTAATTGGTAAATAAAACAAAGATATTGAATGATGTTTTTTATTTAAAAACCCTAATACATATCATTTCAAACTACGTAAGCATGAATAACATCTTGATTGTGGAGGTGGCGGGCCATCTACATGTTCCTCCCACTCAGGTCGATTATGATGAATGAAGCAAGGTAGCTGAACCTGTAGTTCAAACTTGTCCGTATACTCATCTGGTAGTTTGTGCCATGCTGAAAGAAGTTCCCAAGACCTAGCTTTTCGAATCAAATATTGTAACGGAAATTGCCGCAGTTCTTCTTCAGTGAACTCGTATAAGGGTTTGAGGTGCTTCTCATGTTTAGTTATAAGATCAATTATGCACTGAACACTATCCATATTTTCTGAAATATTTCCACCAATGAAGAAAGAAGGATCACTGAGGAGCACACAGCTATGTAGTAAATTAAAGAGTGAACTGTTCTAGACTCTGAATCATCTTTTATATTAGCTGATGGTGGGGAGGGATATAGCTCGATTATGTCCGTTTGTTCAGTGGAATTATGTTTTCTTATTAATAACTTATACTTTGTACTATTGGTGGGTACTGAAGTTTTGACGATTCGTACATTATTAATTTCAAGTGGTATCATTTTCACCCACTTAGATGGCCAAGTTTCATTCCACGTACCATTGCTATCGAAGCAAATGAAAATTTCTCCAACTTCACTGGGTTGGTGTATGAGTAGAACACCATGCCAAATAGCTTGTAAAATTATAAGATTTGTGAACATGTTGAATGGTTCACATGAACTAAAGTTGAAAATCCATTCATTATAGTGATAAATGAAAAAGGCAGGATGGAAGGGGAAAAGAAAGCATAAATATCCGAAAATTATTTATTTATCTGTATATAGGTATATAATTAATCCCTCTGAGTGTCGGATCCCTTGCATAACCTGCTCTTCTGTGAGTTCTATGTTCCTGGGTGGGCATGTGACTAATCACTTTTCTCCCCTAGTTGACTATGACGGAGCCTTTCCTGCCTTCTGAACCTTCTCTTCTCCGTCCTACTTGCGCCAATGGGTGGGCACCTGACGATATCCCTGTTCAAGTCAGGTATGTAGCTGGTGTAGTTGTCCTCATTCCAGCTCTCCACCTTATTGTTGTCTCCAACTTGTTGGTTTCTTTCCACCTCCAGCATGCTGTGACGGAGCCTCTCCTCCCTTGTAAATCTGCTTTTCTCCGTCCTACTTGCGCCAATGGGTGGGCACCTGACGATATCCCTGTTCAAGTCAGGTATGTAGCTGGTGTAGTTGTCCTCATTCCAGCTCTCCACCTTATTGTTGTCTCCAACTTGTTGGTTTCTTTCCACCTCCAGCATGCTGTGACGGAGCCTCTCCTCCCTTGTAAATCTGCTTTTCTCCGTCCTACTTGCGCCAATGGGTGGGTACCTGATGATATCCCTGTTCAAGTCAGGTATGTAGCTGGTGTAGTTATCCTCATTCCAGCTTTCCACCTCATTGGCGACCCCAACTTGTTGGTTTTTTTCCGCCTCCAGCCTGCTGTAACGGAGCATCTCCTCTCTTGTGAATCTGGTTTTCTCCATCCTACTTGCGCCAATGGGTGGGCACCTGACGATATCCCTGCTCAACAAGTCAGGTACATAGGTGGTGATATAGCTGTCCTCATCCCAGTTCTCCATGCTTCAACAAATCCCTAACTGGTGAGTTCAGTATTCCTCGGGGGTCGACTAGGAACCTGGTATAAATTATTAGCGGCCTGGTATCCAAACAGAATGAACAAAACCCGATTCTGAGTTTTGGTTGGCTGGACCAATAATTACTTGATAAAAAGCGAATAACTTTTCTTCTACACACACAACACAAAATTCTTTCAATTACTGAAATATTTGTAGAATATGTTGACATACTTTTACTATAATGCTATTTCATTCTTTATATATCCAAAACTAATTAGTGGAAAGGGGAATACATACTCAGCATATCTAAATTAAGTATGAGTGGGGGATACTTAATCAGCATATTTCAGGAAACATATAGTGCTGACTCCCTAACCTTGAGAGAAGCCATTGAACCAATCACAGATTTCTTTGAACTAACTAGATATGTTTCGCAAGCGGAAATATCAACAGCGAATTCCAGGAAACAAATCATTCACACATGTACTCATTAACCTTGAAAGACACCAACTTATCAGTAATGTGAGCATCTAGATGTAGAAGTTCCGAGTAAGCAGGTCATCGATATTTGTCGACGCAGGGTTACTTAATACCCCAAATGGAATTTCTACACTTTTGTATATATCTGAGGATATTGCTTTTTCGTATGATTAATCTATCAACTATGGAGGTTGACGAAGTTGACTTAGGTTTTGAATCTGAGTGCGATGAAATTATTTGTGATATGGAAGAAGTCGATGATAAAATGGAAGATATCCAAATTATTGGAAGTATGGAATTCGTGACCACAAGTGTATACCAAAGTATGTGCATTACAGAACACTACTTTACCACTATCTCAGAAAAAGAGAGAAAAATGTGTATTGTGTGTTTTTACGACTTTGCGGCAGAGGTGAATTCGAATATAGAGTGCCAGCAAGTTTCAAACCACTACTCTGGAACAGTGGATAGTGTGCATGAACGCTGTATCTCCTGCCATGACTGTGGAAGACAATTAGGCATAGTGTGTCTAACAAGATGCTGCATGGTGTGTAACAATTGTAATTTTAAATTTCCTGAATAAATTTTTATTGCATATTTGAATTACTTGATTATTTACTCCACTATCAAAATTATAAACAGATATAAATTATGCTGTACCCGAACATTTCCCAAATTCATTATTATTTTTTGATTCAATTAAAATTATATTCTTCTTTAGTTATTCAATTATTACAGAATAAAAAATAAAAATACAGTACTACTATATACCTGATATACTATATATCAGTTCAACCAAATGGCTCTAGATGTCGCTTCCTGTGCTACATGTCTGTATTATTCGTACTACCAGTGTACTACGAATTTTACAGTCTGTCAAACCAAACTAAAATTATAAAGAAGAAGAATGGGGCTATCTGCTCTGTGGTTTCAAACTTGTATTTTGTTTATTTGAAAATCAAAAAATTCGTTTTTCAAGTAAATAGTTTTGAAGTTTTGTGTAGTTGTGTAGAAAACAGTGTATTTTGGTTGAAGATCTACAAAAAATGCACTGTTTTTCAGACAGGGACTCTGTTTGCAAATTTCTGCATAATCAGCAAAACTTATGCTTCTGTGTGAGGTGAAGGTATTCTTCAAACATTTTAAGTGATAATAGTTTTATGAAAAAAGAAAATGGTTAAGTGTTCACAAGAAGGAATTGAATTCAGTGCTGTTTTGATCAGATAGTGCTTTTTAAGTGAGTGTTCAGTTTTATGGCTGTTAAAGGATAACTTTGATTTTGGTGAGTTTATAAAAATAATTGGACCAATTTATGCGCTATTGCCATAATGATAGTCCTAATTATTGGTCACTGTCTCATAAAATCAAATTTTACTGTACATTTATGATTGAGACAGTGCCAGTAATAAAAACTATGATTATCGCAATGGTGCATAAATTGATCCTTATTAATTCACACTGTGATTATCTAAAACATATTTCAGTAATGAACGTGGCTCCCAAACAGATAAAAGACTAGAAATAATAATAAAACAATAGAGATACTTTGAGTTTTCATTTATTTTTTATATATGCAAAAGCTAATAATAAAAAATTGTATAAATAGGTATGGTATAAAAGAATATTATATAAAAATATGTACATGAATATACACCAAAGTAATGTTTGAATATCACTAAATTCACTGGGCCAATTGTACAGGACAAGTTCAACAACGATTCAAGTGAACCAAGTTTAGCTGTTAGGGATTAGCCAATCAAATTTCTAGTTCCTTAGCAACCGAACTCGGTTCACTTGAACAGTTGTTGAACTTGTCTCGTATAACTCGCCCTAGGTCAGAAAAAATGTAAAACATGTATCCATGAATAGGCACCGAAGAAATGTTTGAATATCACTCAGTCCACTATGTCAGTTTATCCACACCTATCGTAATGGCCCGATCCAGATCGTCAATCTCCCTCTGCTTTGTTTTGTTGTCACGGAGCAACCTTTGAATTTCCAGCTTGTTCTCCTTTAACTGGTCCTCCAACTCTACCTTCCTTGCTCGCTTCTTCTCTATGAAGGCACTCAGTAAATTTTTTATCTCAGCGAGATGAGTGTTATGCTCCTGAGTGCCTTCGAGGGAGTTCGCAGTTTCATTCGGGCCCTGTTCGCCATCATCTCCTGCCTTTTCTTGGATGGAGTTGTCCTGTTCACCATCTTCGCCATCTTCACTCCCTTCATCTTCTTTGGTTATTGTCTCCATTTTGATGTCTTCCCCATCATCACTCTCCGAATTGCTGGGGCTCTCAGCTTCGCTTATATCCTCGTATATGGCAGCTGGTGTTGAGGTATAAGCTGGTACGAAACCCTTCCTCGCAGCATTAATCGGCCTCAAGTTCGAAAAGGTTCCGTCCAATATTTCAATATCACTGCCAATACTAGAAGTTGATGTATTTTTCACTAAGCGGAAGCCCCCATCACTCGGAAGCTTCTTAAAATGCGACAATAACCTAAGCTTCTTCACTGGTGCTAACTGACTTTTGCTTCCAACTCGCGATTTCATTTTGTAAGTATAGTGGATTATTAATTCGCTTCACTAAAAAAGTTTTACTAATAATCGAAGACAGTGAGTTTGGCTTTACATATTCCTATCCCCTCATAATCCCATTTTCATGAAGCATCTTCAAAATGAATTTGCTTCTGCCTTTAAGTTTTCAACCAATAGAAACACTCCTTCACTCCCCCCAGAGCAGTAAGTAAATGTCTACATTAGTAGAAGGGCTTTCTCAAATTTTCCCATGAAATATTTGCCACAAAATTCTGAATAAACATTTTTTCCATAAAATTATGTTTCTCATAGGTTTCTGCAACAAAGCAACTTGCAATCTGAGACCATCTTCAAATTTCAATATCCTACAATGAAAGAAGAGACATGCTCTCAAAATAAAATCATGTTTATGTTATTTGATAAAAATTTATGCAAGTCTGCAGATTATTTATCACTCTGTCTGAATATTTGAAACATGGGAATCAAAAAATGCGGAATTTTGTCACTAGACACTTGGGTGTTGAATTATATAACTTATGAAAATTATTCAAGAGGTATTTCATTATGGTTATCATTTACAGGGTGTACCTAATAATTATTAAAACATATTTTTGAAAGTAATGGTAATATGAAAGTTTCATTATAGTAATCGCATACAGGGTACCTCATGATTATTAAGATTTATTTCTGAAGCTACTGGTGATATAAAAGTTTCATTATAGTAATCGCATACAGGGTACCTCATGATTATTAAGATTTATTTCTGAAGCTACTGGTGATATAAAAGTTTCATTATAGTAATCGCATACAGGGTACCTCATGATTATTAAGATTTATTTCTGAAACTAATGGTACTATAAAAGCTCCATTTTAGTAATCGCATACAGGGTTGCCTCATGATTATTTAAGATTTATTTCTGAAACTAATGGTAGTGTGAAAATTACAGGTTGTCACACGATTATTAAAATTTCTGAAACTAATGGTAGTATAAAAGTTTCATTGAGAGGGGCTCATTTGAAAAATTTGATTTTTATCTTTATATCAAATTATCAATATTCTGGATATCTGTCATGTATTGACCTTGAAAACGGTCATTGAACCTGTATTACATTTTTCTAACTTGTTGAGACTTGTTTGTAATCGATAGTCAGCAAATTCCAGGTAATCTCACACGTGCACTGTGACCTTTGAACTTGAATCCTTTTGCTCTCTCATAGGGTTTGACCTTGAATCCAAAAGCTCTCTCATAGGTTTTGACCTTGAATCCAAAAGCTCTCTCATAGGTTTTGACCTTGAATCCAAAAGCTCTCTCATAGGTTTTGACCTTGAATCCAAAAGCTCTCTCATTTCTTATCTACTGTCATGAAACAAATAATT